>CM065388.1:32802500-33220000 GCA_033060915.1 Euryodendron excelsum
TGTCACAGGCGGCAAAACCGCCAGTTGATACGGATATTGCATGACCAACTGAGAGTGAGGGACGCTGAGGTAGCTTCTTTGGAGATACAGCTAGCAGCGGCCAGATTGACACATGATCGCCCGCCTTTGAGTATCTCGAGGCAACGTAGGCGACCACGATGCTCTCTAGACCGTTCCACTCCCCCAGAGGATGGCATGACGGATAGTCAGTCTTTGCAGGAGGCTGTGGAGTCCCTTACCCGAGAGAGGGATACGCTTTTGGCCAGGTGTGCAAACCACGAGCGAGGCAAGCTTGGACCTTCTATAGCTAGTACTTCTTCGAGTGCTCCTCTTGCGGTTGGTGAGCCAGTTGATCCTTGCCTAGCTGGTTCCTCCTTCGATGATGATGGGGAGCGATATATTTTTTCCCCTCGCTCTTGGATTTTTTGATTCCTATATTTGTAGAAAAACATGCCTTGTTTAGTAATGTACCCCTTTTTGTCTTATGAACTCATAGCCTCCCGTACTTTTGATATGACTTTCCTGTATGGTTAGTATAGCAACAAACTTGAAGAAAGTTGAATGAAAGTCGCAGCTTAATGAAAATAACTCCCTTTTGTTTGATACTCTGACTAACTGATTGTCCTGCGAAAGGAACCCTTGCCCCCTTTAACCTTACCTGGGCTAAGCCGGATAATGCCTTTCGAGATACCTTTTAACTTTCACACTGTTGCTTTCATACATATAACTTCTGGGGAATGCTGTAGCTTGGGTTATTTTTTACATCTAAATCTCTCTCCCCCCCCCCCCCCCCCCCCCCCCACCCTTTTTTTTCGCTATTTTTACTACTAGTGCCCATGAGGGTTTTCACCAGTCCCAGCTTTGTCATTTTTGCACCAAGGCGCCTTTGCAAGTTTTTACTAGGGTCAACAGTTTTGTATCTTGCCACATCCCTACTTTTTTACCTACAGCGCCCTTTCGGGTTTTCATTGCATCCATGGGAACGCGCTTATTTTCTCTCTTCTTTCTCTCTCTTTCCTTAGCTTAGTCTCTGGTTTCTGTTGAGAAGCTCCTAAACACTACTTAGGCCATCCTCTAGCTGATAGCATATTTCAGTAAGCTCATTTGGACTAATCAATTCAACTTTGATCAGAAAGGACTTTTAGGGTTTGTGGTGTGGTTTTTTTTTTAGTTTTGAAAGATAAGGAAAATGCTCAAACCTACCATTCTACTAGTGATCACCGTCAATGATTTTTGGTCTAATAGCAGTTTTTTTTGCGCATTCTTATCTTTCTTTGGGCATCTCATCACCCACTTCTTCTTTTTTTTTTTTTTTTTGACGTATATCTCGAATGCTTCTAATTTGACCTAGTGTGATCACTTTGTTAGGGAATGTTCCTGAAGGAAAGTAACCGGCTCTAAGGGCTTGACAAAGGTTATATATATATATATTTTAATCGTATAGGAAATGAAACGAGGGCCTCTCGTCATCTCAGAATTAAATTGTTTAGTCCATAGAGCTTTACCACTGAAACACTACCCTATTGATTAGTGGAGAATGAGGAGAGTAGATTTTATTGCTTCTGCACAGAAACCAAAGGTCTAACTTTTGGAATCATATGTAGTAGTGTTTGAAAACATCTAAATTCAACGAACTAGGGAATTCTTGACCATCCATTTCCTCCAAAACGAGATCTCCTCCAGATATGACCTTTTTTTTTTTTTTTTTTTATCACGAACGGCCCTTCGTAGTTTGGAGCACATTTCCCCTACGCTGCCTCTTGATTGGGAAACACCTCTTTGAGCACCGAATCTCCTAGTTGGAATGATCAAGGCCATACCTTCTTATCAAATGCCCTGGCCATTCGTCTTCTGTAGTATTGAGCGTGATAAACCATAGCTGGCCGCTTCTCATCTAGCAGGCAAAGTTGGGCATACCGGTCTTTGATCCATTCTACTTCATCCAGTTTGGTTTCTGTTAAGATCCTTAGGGAAGGAATCTCAGTCTCGACGAGGATGACTGCCTCAGTGCCATAGACCAGCTCGAAGGGGGTGTTTCTGGTGGAGACCCTCATAGTAGTTCGGTAAGCCATCAATGCAAAAGGAAGTTTCTTATGCCAATCTCTGTAGTTGTCAATGATCTTTCAGAGTATTCTCTTAATGTTCTTGTTGTCTTGATCCTCTACAGCTAGCTTAATCTGATTATATCCCGAAAAACTGTCCATGAAAGAAAACATTTCGTGACCGGCCGTGTTGTCAACAAGCAAGTCTATATGTGAGAGAGGAAAGTCATCCTTTGGACTAGCCTTGTTGAGATCTCGAAAGTCAATACACATCCGCACCTTGCCCTTTTTCTTAGGTACCGGGACAATATTAGCCAGCCATTGGGGATACTCTACTTGCAGGAATCCTGCCTGGAACTACTTAATCACTTCTTCCTTGATCTTCAGGCTCCATTTAGGCTTCAATCTTCTCAATTTTTCCTTAAAGGGTTTCACTTGTGGGTCTAAGGGTAATCTATGCTCCACAATGAATTCATCCAACCAGCGCATGTCTTGATAGGACCAAGCAAAAATATCCAGGTATGCCCGCAATAATTCCAATAGTTCTTTACGTTGCCATTAATCCATACATGTACCGATTCTAAGTTCTTTTGGATCCCCGTTATTCCCCAAATTAATAGTTTTTGTTTCTTGAATGTTTGGGGTATTATGGTCTTCATGTCTTTCTATTTGTTCCCGAATTTCCTCTGGCGCCTCCTCTGAATAATTTAAATCTTCTATAATTCCCAGTTGTTGGTAGTCAAACTCGGTGTTAAAGTCATCATTTGTCAGGATTGGCATTGTCTGGATTAGTTGAGTAAGGCGTCGGATGCAAGGGTCCCTGGCATGGAAAATAGGGTGCAATGAATCAAACAACAAGGAATATTTCTCCATTAATAATTTGATTTAAAAAGTTAAGACAAGTAAATTAAAAAGGACAAAGTTTGTTTATGGTAAATCAGTTGCTCCGGGATCTCGCTTTAGTAAGCTTTGTACTGAAACTTGCAAGCACGGATTATGTCTTTGTTGGCCCAATTATGCAAATTTTCGCCTAGCAGCATAGCTCGAATGGATCCACCTTGAGTTATTCCAGTGTCGGCTGTCATGACGGGCGCTTCTTCTTGGACTTTTCTCTTCTTCTTATTTAATGTAGACATTCCTTTCCCCATGCCCAATTGCTTGAATCAATCCGAGAGTTCCATGATAGCTTTTCTACCAGCCCTCTTCTTCCGCGTTAGTCCTATCTCAACAGGCATTTCAATTTCCCCTATAGCTTTCCTCCGAGAACCATCAAAGGCACGAATGATCATACCACTATTTTTCAAGTAAGTTTGGTCCATTCCAAGCCTTTCTAGGGTAGAATACGGGCACACATTCAAAGCCGACCCATTATCTATCAATACTTTGGCTACCATTTTTTCTCTTGTTCTTACAGCGATATGCAAAGCCCGAATATGGCTTGTGTTGCGCCCAGAATTTTCGCACTCGAGGAATACTCACACAAGTGGGAAAAATGCTGTACTCTCTCGTTAGAACTCACCCTCCTAGAAGAATGAGTGCGAGTAGGTTTGAATTGAAAATTGGTTTGAATTAAGGGCTTTTTAGAAAAAGATTGGAGTCGCCACCTAACTTGATTAAGGTGAGTTAGGTCACCTAAAAACTAAGAATAATCCGAGCACTGCACTTAGGGTTTTTGAAAAACGATTTTGGAAAACATCCTCGAGAGAGGGTTTTTAAAAAAAATGGGTTGTTTGGCAACCTTTGGAAAACATTTAGCCCTTTTTGAAAAATAACTCCTTTTGGTCTTTGAAAACAGTGATCCTAGGTTCGGAGGTTGGTTACGTGTAAGGAAGGCGCACTAAGCCATCACCCTACCCCGCCCTTTCGGTACCTACATGTCAATCTACCCTAGATTCACCTATGGGAGTCTTTAACTAACTATGGTTCAATCCTATTCGCTTTGAAAAACAATGTTGAAAAAGATACGATGCATGATATGCAAGTGCAAGATAAGAGAGTTGAGAAAAATAGATTTGGAAAGAAATTGATTTGAAAAGAAGAATTTGATTTGATTTTAGAAGAGATTTGAGAAGATAGAATTGAAATTGGAAAGTTTTAGAAATTAGAAATAAAGATTTGGAAATAGAAATTTGATATTGGAAGTTTGAGAAGAGATCGAAGATTTGAAATGATTGTGGAATTTTGAGATTTGGAAAATGTGGAGGAATTTGAAATTTGAAAGAAGTTGTGGAATTTGAGATTTGAAAAAAAGTTGTGACCGCACCCATGGGGTTACCTACATATCATTTTGGAGGAATCAGGTCAGTCGTAGTTCAAACCGAAGTCCGATAGAAGATAGAATGTTTGGTTGGAAGAAAGAGATTGAATTGAAAATTGGATTAGAATATTGAGAGATTGAACTTTGATTGGAAGTTTTGAAAAGACTTGACTTTGGAAAACTTTGTTTTAGGAAACCTAGACTTAGGAAAGAGAAGGGACTTAGGAAAGATTTGACTTGGAAGAGTTTTAGGAAAGATTGGACTTAGGAAAGGTTCAAATTAGGAAAGGTCCAATTTAGGAGAGTTTCGAATTAGGAAAGTTTTCAAATTAGGAAAGTGTCATTTTAGGAAAGTTTTGGAATTAGGAAAGTTTTCAACTTAGGAAAGTTTTGAATTTGGAATGTTTTGAAATAGGGGAGTTTTGGAAAGTTTAGAAAACAAGGAAGTTTTGAAAATAAGAAAGTTTTGAGTTTTGAAAGTTTTGAAATTTGGAAAGATTTGAAGTTTTAGGAAAGTTTAGAATTTAGAAAGTTTTAGATTTAGAAAGTCTTAACTTAAGAAAGTTTTGAACTTGGAAAGCTTTGAATTTGGAAAGATTTTGAAATTTAGAAAGTTTTAGAGTTTGAGTTTTAGAAAATCTTGAAATTAGGAAAGGTTTGAATTTAGGGAAGTTTCGAAAACTTAGATTCGGAAAGTTGAGATTTGGAAAGGGACAAAGTTAGGAAAGGGTTGAATTCAGAAAGATTTGAAAGTTGAGTTTTAAAATTTTGGAAAGATTCTTATGTTCAAGTTTTGGAAACTTAAGATTTAGGAAAGGAGAAGGTTAGGAAGGAGTTGAATTGGGAAAGATTTGGATTAGGAAGGGATTGGATTTTGTTTCTAAAAAAGAAGATTTGATTTTGTTTCCAAAAACGGAGGATTGGATTTGGTTTCCTAAATGGGAGGATTTGATTTGGTTTTCTAAATGGAAGATTGGAATTGACAAGGATTTGGAAAGGGAGGTTTTAGAAACCCTAGATTTGGAAGGCTATAGTTTTGACGTAAAAAGAGGTTTTGGAAATGTGTATAGTTTTGATGTAGAAAACAAGAGGTTTTGGAAACCTAGGTCTTAAGGCAAGTTTAAAAACCATGTTTTTAGAAAGAAAATTAGGTTTTCCTAATCGTGAGTTCTAGGGCTTAACTTGGGCTCTAAAAAAAGAGTTTTTGGAAGGTGCATTTTTTGGAAAGAGGGATTTTTGGAAAGGAATCCTAGAGAGGAGTTTTTGGAAAGTGAATTTAAAGGTAGAGTTTTTGGAAAGAGATTTTTAAAGAGAAGGATTTTTTGGAAAGTGTGCTTTTGGAAACGAAGATTTTAGAAGGAAAATCCTAGAGGGGAGTTTCTAGAAGAAAGATTTTGGAAATAGAGTTTTTGGAAAGATTTTTGGAGAGAGTTTTTCTAGGAAAGAGACCTAGGAAACATTTTTGGAAAGTGGACTTTGAAGAGAGCGTTTTGGAAAGGGGTTGAAAAAGGGAGTTTGGAAAAATAAATCTTTAGATGGAGTTTTTGAAAACAATTTTGGAAAGAAGAGTTTTTGGGAAGTATGTTGAAAAAGAGATTTTTAGGAAGAGATTTTTGAAAAGAGAGTTTTTTCGAAAGTATAAAAACATCTCACTTTCCTAAAGCAATTCTAACCATAAGAGAGCTAGAACCACTTTAGGAAAGCGGTTTTGAAAACAACAAGATTTGTAAATATGGACCATATTGCTCACTTTGAATGTACCACTTTCCTAAAGCAACCCTAGCCATGGAAAAGCTAAAATCACCCAAGGATTGTGATTTTGAAAGCATGTTTTGAAAAAGGAGATTTTAATGCACTTTTGAAAACAAGTTCAAAAACGATT
The DNA here is from genome assembly GCA_033060915.1 of Euryodendron excelsum. NCBI lineage: Eukaryota > Viridiplantae > Streptophyta > Magnoliopsida > Ericales > Pentaphylacaceae > Euryodendron > Euryodendron excelsum. The sequence goes on from CM065388.1 coordinate 32,808,682, forward strand.
TTAAAAACGGGTTTGAAAACAAGTTTTTGGAAAATGCAAGATCATGATATGCACAATGCAATTTTGGGGTCGTGAACATACAAGGTTAAGGCTTCACCACATAATCAAGGGGGCCGAACCCACGTGGTCTCCGGTTAGTCTAAAGGAAAGCCCCCGACACGGTGACCCTCCGATAGTCTAATCTTACACATGGACCAGGAGTCCCCTTGTTTCAAGCATGCAAAGAAAGGGGGGGAAAGAGATGGGGGATTAAAATAAAGAAAACCCAAGTGGGTTAGGAGAGAGAAGAGAGAGGGGGGAAGTAAAAAAACGTAAAACGAAAGCCTACCTTGTGTCTTGTTTATTTTATGCGCCTTGCCTATCTTCGGTCTTGATCTTGATCTTCGTCTTCAATCTTCAAGAGTTGTCTTCAAACTTCAAATTGCAATTCTTCAAGTCTTCAAAGGAGGGTTGAAGGCTAGTGTATGAGTGTATTGGGGTGTGTATGAGTGTATAGAAAGCTAGGGTTTAGTGTATGGTGGCTAGGGTTTGGGAAACCTAAGAAACCTAAGGTTTAGGGAGTGCACGAGCTTTGTATATCGAATTATATGATTTTTAGACTGAGTTTGCGGACCCCTTTCACGCTAGAAGAGGCTCTGTATTTATAGAGGTTGGACAACACTGGCGCCTGCTGCAGTGGCGCCAGGCCAAACTTTACACTGGCGCCACTTCTAGTGGCGCCAGGCCATTTTTTGGCTTGGCACCACTAGTAGTGGCGCCAGCCATTTAGGAAATGTTTAAGGTCGGCACTCAATGTATCTTTGGCTAGATTTGGACTAGTGGCGCCAGCCATTTAGGAAATGTTTAAGGTCGGCAAGCAACGTATCTTTGACTAGATTTGGGCGCCTGTACTAGTGACTACTATGCAATTTTTAGCCTGGCTTCACTAGGATTGACTTCGAAAAGTTTGGGAAGAAGTTTTGAAGACCGGGAATGACCCGGAAGGCCGAAAAAGAGCAAGAACACTTCAAATAGTGTCCCAAAGGTATTTGACTTGAAAAGTGAGGATAGAACGTGTCGGAAGGGTTGATCGAGCCTTTAGGGGCAAAACGGTTAATTGGATTGGGAAGCTGCCGGGACGAACTCAAACTGTCTTCGAAGAAGACTCGAGATTTGGAAACATTATTCAAAATGTTCCCAAAGGTTGCCGGTTTGACATCCAGAGTTGGTATGGTCGAAAAAGGTGACCGGCCGACTAGGGGCAAAATGGTCATTTTGCACCAGGTTGGCCGGAACTGACTCGGAATGATCCGGAGAGATAAAAGGAAGTTGAGAACACTATAAAAATCATTCTCAGGAAGTTACCGATTTGATATCCAGAGCCGGTGTGGTCGGAAAAGGAGACCAGCCCAGTAGGGGCAAAACGGTCATTTTGCACCGGGTTTGCCGGAACTGACTCGGAATGATCCGAAAAGGTAGAGGAAGGTCGGGAATACTATAAGAAATATTCTTAGAAGGTTACCAGTTTGATACCCAGAGCTGGTGTGGTTCTCGGCGGGTTTGGATGCCTAGGGGTAGAATGGTCATCTTGATCGGAAAGTCTCGGAAAATACTCAAGGGGCAGTTTGGTCATTTTTCACTGAAGTGGGCTAGAGGCACTGGTGTTGACCTAGGTTTTGAGTTTTTCCGCCACTCTGACGACGGTCGTCGTGACACAGGGGTTTGTTGGCAATTCCCTATGTCGACCTGTTTACGAGTATTTTCGTTACTCGGACGGTTGTGATGTTTGCGAGTATTTTCGCTACTCAGACCGTCTCGAGGAATAAACTGTCTCAAGAGAGGGATTGGAAAGGGGACTTATCATCTGCGAAAAGACGTGCCTGATTTGGGACCGTCTCGAGGAATAAACTGTCTCGAGAGAGGGATTGGAAAGAGGACTTACCGTCCCCGAAAAGACATGCCTGATTTAGGACCGTCTCGAGGAATAAACTGTCTCAAGAGAGTAATTGAAAAGGGGACTTACCGTCTTCAAAAAGACGTGCCTGAATTGGAACCGTCTCGAGGAACAAACTATCTCGAGAGAGGGGTTGGAAAGGGGACTTACCGTCTTCAAAAAGACGTGCCTGAATTGGAACCGTCTCAAGGAATAAACTATCTCAAGAGAGGGGTTGGAAAGGGGACTTATCGTCTTCGAAAAGACGTGCCTGATTTGGAACCGTCTCAAGGAATAAACTGTCTCGAGAGAGGGGTTGGAAAGGGGACTTACTGTCTCCAAAAAGACGTGCCTGATTTGGGACCATCTTGAGGAATAAACTGTCTCGAGAGAGGGGTTAGAAAGGGGACTTACCGTCTTCGAAAAGACGTGCCTGATTTGGAACCGTCTCAAGGAATAAACTGTCTCGAGAGAGGGATTGGAATTGGAATTGGAAAAGACAATGCCCCTAAGGGCATTTTGGTCATTTTGCCTCTATTTGGGCCTGGCGGGCCAGCGAAGCGATGGACAGACGAGATTTGGACTTAAAAAGTTGGTTTCGGTTGGAATACGTTCTTATTGACTTGAGTACAAGTCTGGACGGAGCGTAGACTGCTAAGCGATAAAAAATGGGGTGCTTACAGCCTGTTCCGTCAGCAGGAATCTCGTCATCGGAGAAGGTAATGATGTTTGGGGCCATGATGAGGCTCACCATGTTATGTAGGTTATTTGGCGTGAAACTCTCAGGCACGTGAGCATCCTTAAGGATCTTCATCAAAGCATCCCGGTGCACTTTAGAAGTGAGCAACAAGCCTAACATTAAAATATGGGTTGAGACTTTTATAAGTTGTTCCATGATGTTATAGTCGAACTTTCCTTGAGCTTTGGTGAATTCTGACATATCTCGATCTGTCGGTTGGTTGGAGCATTCTCCCTCTTTATCCTTCCCTTTTCTTTTTCTTTCCACTTCAACAGAGGTTTAAAGGCGCACTGACCGAGTCATCCCTCCTATTTCTGTTACGGGCTCTTCGGTGCCCCTATTAGGTGGGTAATTAGGACGCTATGAAGACTGGGTATTGGCGGTTGGGTTACAATGGGAAGAGTTATCCTTAGATTTATGGGCAAAGGGATTACCACAGGTGAATGGTTGGTGAGGACGGGTAAGGTGGTGGGCATAATTGGCTTCTTTGGCAAGACTAAGGGTAGCTTAGGTCATACGACTCCTTGGATGTTGGTTTGAGGTTCAGGTCTAGCCAAAACGATCACAGGTTCAGGTTCCAACAATGGAGTAAGGATAAGATGATAATGAGGAGGGTTAGGTGAGGTTTCTATGGTTAGGTTCATGTCGAGTTGGTGAGATTGCATGATTAGGAAAGAATGGTCTTGGTAATCGGGCTCCTCTAGAGTATAAGTTGTCTCTTCTGGAATTACAACAAGTAGGTTGCGTGGGGTGTTTCTGCTAGCATTCTTGCTTTCCAACGGTATGTTCTCCTGAAGCTTGTGAACCATAGCCTTCACTATTACGAAAGATATTAGACTAGTAGTCATTCCCTGGCCTACAAGAATATGGAAAACAGTTGCAAGTTAGAGTTCGATTCTTGGAGAGTTCTATGCAATGCATGCCCTAGGGTACCCCTATTCAGAGGAGAGACTATACATGGTGCATTGGCTCACTTTCGGAGATAGGGGATTTGCCCCTGTATGCAGATACCTTACTGTCGAGCGGGAACCTTCATCCATTCATACAATCATCCCTTAATTCATTCGCAAAAATAAAGAAGTGCATTGAACTTTCGGGTTTAAGATACAAGAGAATTGAAACGCATTCTAACAGGGGGAAGGGGGAATATTTTCCTTTGGACTTCCACCTATCTAGTTTTACAAAGGAAAAACCTAAGCTACTCTTGAGCCTTCGGATTCGCCTTCGTTGGATTTGATGTTGAGGAGGTCGTTGAGAGACATTGTTGATCGATTGCCCCTTGTCTTTATGGCAATCCTATCTCCATGAGCATAGAGGGATTGGGGCAACTCTCATGAGATGAGTTAAAAATGCATGCAATGATTCCTTAGGGTTAACGTGGGAACCCTTAGGGTTTGGGTAGGTCTAATGCAAGAGAGAGTGACATTGGTGTCACTCTCAATGGGTTGATCATATACATGAGAATGCAGTGACTTGAGTTACTTGAAACTCTTGTCTTGATATGGGATATTGAATACATGAACATGGATATGCAAAGAGTATAAAAGAGAGAATGCAATTGCAAGGTAAACTTGTATGCATGAGCAGTTAGACAAACATTATAACAGTAAGAATACATTCATTATAATAACAGGAATAAGCAGGTATGAATGAAAGTAAGAGCAGTCGCCCTTTCCTCTATGGTTTTGGAAATCAGTGTGCGTGTCTTAAATCCGGCAGAGGTTCGACTATGCATGGTGTCTATATGAGCATGAGGTTAAGGGTTGACTAATGTGTCCTAAAAAGGCTCGGTCCCCAAATCTTCAAACCTAGGCCCGCTCACCGAGGTGGTTCCATGATCGGCTGGTGATTCGAGCGGGGGAACCATCAAGAGGCCGTAGGCGAAGAAACTGACACAACATCTTGTCCACAACTAATATACCATTACCCGTTTCTAACTAGAAGGGTCATATTATGGTAAAAATGCAAGTATGCAGAATGCAGCTGCACATGTAGTGTGTGTGTGATTTTTGAAAGCGGAGGAAAGAGCCCAACAACTCCCATCCATCCTGTTCATCACATTCATGCATGGCAGTTAATAAAATTTAAACAAAATGCACACCTACAAAACAAAGATGCAAGAGTTAGTATGTGAATGGCAAACTTAATACAAGATAATATGAATAAATACATGTTTGTTTGTTGAAAATAATTTTGAAAATTTGGTTTTGAAAATTTAAAGTGAATAGAAATGAACAAATTAATTGAAGACTCTACATGGGTGAAGGGTAAAGAGACATGACTACGGCCTAACCCTCTAAGTGTCCCCAGCAGAGTCGCCAGCTGTCGCGCCCAGATTTTTCGCACTCGAGGAATACACACACAAGCGGGAAAAACACTGTACTCTCTCGTTAGAACTCACCCTCCTAAAAGAATGAGTGCGACTAGGTTTGAATTAAAAATTTGTTTGAGTAAAGGGGTTTTGGAAAACATTTGGAGTTGCCACCTAACTTGATTAAGGTGAGTTAGGTCACCTAAAAACTAAGCTTAATTCGAAGACTACACTTAGGGCTTTTCAAAACAATTTTTGAAAATACTACCTCTAGAGAGGATTTTTAGGAAAATAGGTCATTTGGCAACCTTTGGAAAACTAACTAAACCCTTTTTTGAAAATAAACTCCATTTTGGTCTTTCGAAATTAGTGATCTTTGGTTCGGAGGTTGGTTACATGTAGGGAAGACGCACTAAGCAATCACCCTACCCCGCCCTTGTGGTACCTACATATCTATTCACCCTAAATTCACCTATAAGAATCTTCAACTAACAAATGTTCAATCCTATGCACTTTAGAAAAAGAATGTTTAAAAAGACATGATGCATGATATGCAAGTACAAGAAAAGAAAGTTAGGAAATAGACTTAGAAAATAGATTTGAAAAGAAATTGATTTGATTTAAAAAGAAATTTGAAAAAGATAGATTTAAAATTGGAAAGTTTTAAAAACTGGAAATAGAGATTCGGAAATAGAAATTTAGAATTGGAAACTTGAACTAGATTATGGAATTGGAAGTTGGAAAGAAGTTGCGGAATTGGAGATTTGAAGAAGGTTGTGGAAATAGAAACTTGAAAAAGGTTGTGACCGCACCCATGAGGGTTGCCTACGTATCCTTTTTGAGGAATTAGGTCAGTCGTAGTTCAGACAAGAGTCCGATAGAAAATAGAAGATTTGATTTGAAAAAGGAGTTGAATTGGAATTTGGATTTCAAATAGAAGACTGGAATTTGGATTTGGAAAGATAGAACTTAGAAGAAAGATTTGGACTTGTTTTTGAAATATTGAGATTTGGGAATCCTAGACTTAGGAAAGATAGGATTTAGGAAAGACTTGAGAGTTAAAAAAAGATTTGACTCGAGTGTTGGACTTGGAGAATTAAGGAAGGATTAAATTTAGGAAATGTTCAAATTAGGAAAGTCTCGATTTAGGAAAGTGTCATTTTAGGAAGGTTCTATTTTAGGAAAATTTTATTTTAGGAAAGTTTTGAATTAGGAAAGTTTTGATATAAGAAAGGTTTTGTTTTAGGAAAAAGTAATGTTTTTTAAAATAGGGAAGTTTTGAAAGTAAGAAAGTTTTGAGTTTAGAAAGTTTTAGAATTAGAAAGATTTTAAGTTTTGAATTTGGAAAGTTAAAATTTGGAAAGGGTTGAATTAAGAAATATTTGGAAGCTTAATGTTTAAGGAAAGATTTAAAAGTTTAAGTTTAGGAAACTTAAGGTTCAGGAAAGTAGGAGATTAGGAAGGATTTGAATTAGGAAAGGTTTAGACTAGGAAGGATTGAGATTCCTATTTCCTAAAACAAGGGATTGGATTTTGTTTCTAAAAAGAGATGTTTTGATTTTGTTTTAAAAAACGGAGGATAGGATCTAGTCTCCTAAATGGTAAATGACATTTGGCATGAATTTGGAAAGATGGAGTTTTGGAAATCCTAGTTTTGGGAAGACTATAGTTTTAACGTATTAAAGAGGTTTTGGAAATATATATAGTTTTGATGTAGAAAACAAGAGGTTTTGGAAACCTAGGTTTTGAGAACAAAATAAGGGATTGGAAATCTTGTTTTTGGGAAAGAAAATTATGGTTTCCTAAACGTGGGTTCTGGGATTTAACTTGGACTCTAAGGAAGGAGATTTTTTTAGAAGGTAGGTTTTTTGAAAGGGAGATTTTTGGAAGGAAATCCTAAAGAGGAGTTTTGAAAAGTAAACTTGAAAAGAGAGTTTTTTAGGAAAGAATATTTTGGAAGAGGGTTTTAAGAAAGAGATTCAAGGAAAGAGTTTTCTAAGAGGAAACCTAGGGAGTGTTTTTAGGAAAGGAGTTTTGAAGAGAGTTTTTTGGAAAGGAGTTTAAAAAGAAGATTGAAAAATAGATTTTTGGAGGGAGTTTTTAAAAACAATTTTGGAAAGATGATTGGAGAGAGTTGTTGGAAAGGAGATTTTTAGAAAGAGAGATTTGAAAAAAGAGTTTTTAGAAAGTTCATAGAAACATTCCACTTTCCTAAAGCGATTCTAACCATAAGAAGGTTAGAACCACTTTAAGATAATAGTTTTGAAAATAACAATGTCTTGAAAATGTGGACCATATTGGTCACTTTAAATCTAACACTTCTCTGAAGCAACCCTAGCCATGGAAAGGCTAGAATCACCTTAGGATTGTAATTTTGAAAACAAGTTTTAAAATAGAAGATTTTGATGTAAGCGTTTGAAAACGAGTTTGAAAACGAATAGCCTAATCCTATACATGGTCCGGGAATTTCCTTGTTTTAAGCATGCAAGAAAAGGGGGAAAGAAGATGGAGGATTAAAATAGATGAAAACCCAAGTGAGTTAGGAGAGAGAAGAGAAGGGGGGAAGATGTGTAAATGTAAATAAGAAGCTTACATTGTGTCTTCTTTATTTTGCTTAGCTTTGCACACTTTGCTTTGCTTGTGTTGCTTCGGTCTTCACTTCAGTCTTCAAAAGTTTGTCTTTAATTTTTAAAGCTTCAGATTGCAGCACTTCAAGTCTTCAAAGGAGGGTTGGAGGCTAGTGTATGAGTGTATAGAAGTGTGTGTGAGTGTATAGAAGGCTAGGGTTTGTGTATGGAGGCTAGGGTTTGGAAAACCTAAGGAGACTAGGGTTCAGAGACGCAACGAGCTCTGTATATCGAAAAGTAGGGTTTTTAGACTAAGTTTGAGGACCTCTTTCACGCTGGAGGAGGCTCTGTATTTATAGTGAACAGAATCACCTGGCGCTTGTTGTAGTGGCGCCAGGGAAAATTTTCTCTTGGCACCACTCAGAGTGCCGCCAGGCCATTTTTGGCTTAGCGCCACTAACAACTTAGGAAAGTTCATTAAGTCGGCAAGCAATGTATCTTTGGAAGATTTAGGCCCCTGTACTAGTGACTACCATGCAATTTTTAGCTTGACTTCGCTAGGAGTGACTCCGAAAGGTTCGGGAAGCATTTAAGGGACTGGAAATGGCCTGAAAGGCCGGAAAAGGGCAGGAACCCTTAGAATAGGGTCCTGAGGGTAATGGACTTTAAAAAGGATGACAAGAATTATTGAAAGGGTTGATCGAGCCATTAGGGGCAAAATGGTCAACTGGATCAGAAAGTTGCTGGGATGCACTCAGAATGTCTCGGAAGAAGATTCGAGATATATAAACATTATTTCGAATGTTCCCAAAGGCACCTAATCATACTAGATCATCTCTAAGGTGATCTTGGAAGGATAGACTTACCATTCTGAGGACTTAGGCATTATCTCGATAAATGTGCCAGAAAATGGCCCTAGAGGCAGTTTGGTCATTTTTCACCAAAGTGGACTAGCAGACACTGGTGTTTACCAGGGTTTTGAGTGTTTTCGCCACTCTAATGGCGGTCTCATGAGATAGAGGTTTGTTGGCAATTCCTTATATCAACATGTTTGCGAGTATTTCTGCTACTCTGACGGTTCGCGATCATTCGCGAGACTACCTGATCTCGGGAAGCTGCTAAAGGAACTTAGGGCATGAGCAGTCAACTTTCTCGGAAGGCGTGCCGAAATAGATATTTCTGCATTGGCGGGCTAGCAGGTGCCGAAGGTGGATCGTTCTACCATCTAGGAGACTTGGGGTCTCATCTCGGTCGACAAGTTTAAAGGGACTTACCGTTCCAAAGAAACTTTCTTTAAAAATAGTGCCGGATTGGATAGACTTACCGTCTCGAGGAATCAGCTTTCTTGAGAGAGGGATTGGAATTAGAATTGGAAAAGGGGTTGGAAAGGTGACTTACCGTCTTTGAAAAGACGTGCCTATTGGAATATGAAAAGGGGACTTACCGTCTTTGGAAAGATGTGCCTATTGGAATATGGAAAGGGGACGTACCGTCTTCGGAAAGACGCCCTTGATTTGGGATTGGAAAGGGGACTTACTATCTTCGAAAAGACATGCCTGATTTGGAATTGGACCGAACAATGCCCCTAAGGGCATTTTGGTAATTTTGCCACTATTTGGGCCTGGTGGGCTTGCAAAGTGATGAATAGGTGAGATTAGACTTAGAGAGTTAATTTCGATTGGAATACGTCCATATTGACTTGAGTACAAGTCTGGACGAACCATAGACTACCGAGCAATCAAAAATGGGATGCTTACACAAGAGAGGATTTTTAAGATAATAGGTTGTTCGGCAACCTTTAGAAAGTATTTGAGCCCATTTTGAAAATAACTCCTTTTGGTCTTTTGAAAACAGTGTTTTAAGTTCAGATGTTGGTTACGTGTAGGGAAGATGCACTAAGCCATCACCCTACCCCGCCCTTGTGGTACCTACATGTCTATTCACCATAGATTCATCCATTAGAGTCCTTAACTAATACATGTCCAATACTATCCACTTTAGAAAAATAATGTTTAAAAGAATGATGGATGACATGCAATTGCGAGGGAAGAGAGTTTGAAAATAAATTTAAAAAGAACTTTATTTGATTTGAAAATATTGATTTGATTTTGGAAGAAAGTTTTGGAGATTGGAAATAGAGATTTGGGGGTAGAAATTTAGAATTGGAAGTTGGAAAAAAGTTTTGACCGCACCTATGAGGGTTGCCTATGGATCCCTTTGGAGGAATTAGGTTAGTCGTAGTTCGGACAAGAGTCTAATTGAAAATAGAAGGTTTGATTTGAAATAGAGTTTGATTGGAAAAAGGAGTTTGATTTGAACTTAGAGTAGAAAATTAAAAATTCAAATTTGGAATTGAAAGGATTGGATTTTGATCTGGAAACATAGAAATTGAGAAAAGCTAGACTTAAAAAAGATATGATTTAGGAAGGACTTGAGACTCAAGAAAGATTTGACTTGACTTGGAAGGGTTAAAGAAAATATTTTACTCGAATATTGGACTTGGAAGATTAAGGAAAGATTGGATTTAAGAAAGGTTTGACTTAGAAAAATTCCGTTTTAGGAAAGTTTCATTTTAGGAAAGTTCCAATTTAGGAAAGGTTTCGTTTTAGGGAAGTTCCGAATTAGGAAATTTTTTAGGAAAGTTTTGAAATTGAAAAATTTCGAAGTTGGAATGTTTTGAAATATAAAAGTTTTGAATTTAGAAAGTTTTGGATTTAGAAAATTTTTAAATTTAGAAAGTTTAGGATTTGAAAAGATTTGAAATTTGAGTTTTAGAAATACTTAAGATTAGGAAAGGTTTGAGTTTAAGAAAGATTTGAAAATTTAGATTTGGAAAGTTGAAATTTTGAAAGGTATGGAATTAGAAAAGAGTTGAATTGGGAAGGTTTAGAAGCTTAAAGTTTAAGGAAAGATTTAAAAGTTTAAGTCTTGGAAACTTAAAGTTTACAAAGATGTGAGATTAGGAAGGATTTGAATTTAGGAAAGATTTAGATTAGGAAGGATTGAGATTACTATTTCCTAAAACAAAATATTGGATTTTGTTTCTAAAATAGGTGTTTTGATTTTCTTTCCAAAAACAGAGGATTGTATCTAGTTTCCTAAATGGAGAGATTGGATTTGGCATCTTAAAGCGATGATTGGATTTGGCATGGATTTGGAAGGGGAAGTTTTGGAAATCCTAGATTTGGGAGACTATAGTTTTGATGTAGTAAATAAGTTTTGAAAATTTATGATTTAGATATAAAAAGGAGATTTTGGAAACCTAGATTTTGAGGCAAGATTGAAAATCATGTTTTAGGAAAGAAAATTTGGGTTTCTTAATCGTTAGCTCTTCATTTGACTTAGGCTTTAAGGAAAGAGATTTTTGGAAAGTAGAATTTTCGAAAAAGAGGATAAGATCTTTGAAAGAGATCTTAGAAAGGAGTTTTTAGAAAGTGGATTTTGAAAAGAGAGTTTTTGGAAAGGGATTTTGGAAAGAGAGTTTTTTTGAAAGGGATTTTAAAAAGAGTTTTTGGAAATGAATTTTGAAAAGAGAGTTTTTTGGAAAGGGATTTTGAAAAGAGTTTTTAGAAAGGGATTTCGGAAAGAGAGTTTTTTGGAAAGGAATTTTGGAAAGGGTTTTTGGGAAGAAAACTCAGGGAGCATTTTTAGAAAGTGAATTTTGAAGAAAGCATTTTGGAAATGAGTTTTTAGGAAAGTGAGTTTTGTGAAGGGAAGTTTTTAGAAAACAGCTTTGGAAAGGAATTTTGAAAAGGAAATTGAAGGGAATTTTTAGAAAGTGTATTGGAAAAGAGATTTTTTAGAAAGAGAGATTGAAAAAAGAGTTTTTAGAAAGTATATAAAATATCTCGCTTTCCTAAAGCAATTGTAACCATAAGAAGGTTATAACCACTCTAAGATAGTGGTTTTGAAAACAACGATGATTTGAAAATATGGACCATATTGATGACTTTAAATGTAATACTTTCCTAAAGCAACCCTAACCATGAAAAGCCTAGAATCACTTTAGGAGAGATGCGTGATCGTGATATGCACAATGCAAATAGGGTCATGAACATACAAGGTTAAGGCTTCACCACATAATCAAGGGGGCCGAATCCACGTAGTCTCCGGTTAGACTAATAGATAGCCCCTGACACGGTGACCTTCAATAGCCTAATCCTACACATGGACCGAGAAGTCTCTTGTTTCAAGCATGCAATAAAGGGAGGGAAGAAGATAGGGGATGAAAATAGAAAAAGACCTAAGTGGGTTAGGAGAGAGAAGAGAGAGGGGGGGAGTGCATAAATGTAAAGAGAGTGCCAACCTTGCGTCTTCTTTTATTTGCTTGCTCAATTTGCCTTCTTTACTTCAATCTTCGCTTTGCTTTGCGTTGTTCTTCGAGGGGCTTCTCTTGATCTTTAGGAGCTTCGGGTTGCAACATTTCAAGTCTTCAATGGAAGCTTTATAGGCTAGTATAGGAGTATATATGAGTGTATATGACTGTATGGGAGTGTATAGGAACTAGGGTTTGTGTGTGGAGGCTAGGGTTTAGAGAACCTCAAGAAGACTAGGGTTTGGAGAGGCTACGAGCTTTGTGTATCGAAGCATAGGGTTTTTGGACTGAGTTTGCAGACCCTTTTCACGCTGGAGGAGGCTCTGTATTTATAGACAGAGGAATGACCTAGCGCCAGCTGCAGTGGTGCCAGGCAAAAAATCCTTCTGGTGCCACTCCAGGCAAAAATTTGGCTTAACGCCACTCTCAGTGGCGCTAGCCACTTAGGAAAGTTTTAAGGTCGGCAAGCAACGTATCATCAGAAGATTTGGGCGCCTGTACTAGTGACTACCATGCAATTTTTAACTTGGCTTCAGTAGGAGTGACTCCAGAAGGTCCGGGAATGATTTGAAGGGGCCGGGAATGGCTCAGAAGACCAGAAAGGGACAAAAATCCTTAGAACGGTGTCTCGGAGGTAATACACTTGACAAATGATGATAGAATTTATTAGAAGGGTTGACTGGGCCATTAGGGGCAAAACGGTCAACCGGGCAGGAAAGCTATCGAGATGGACTTAGAATATCCCAAACAAAGATTGAAAAACTCAAAGACATTAACTAGAATGTCCCAGAAGGTTACCGGTTTGATACCCAGAGCCGGTGTGGTTGGAAGAGGTGACTGGCCCACCAGGAGCAAAATGGTCATTTAGCACCAGGTTTGCCAGAACTGACTTGGAATGAGCCGGAAAGATAATGGTAAGTCGGAAATACTATAAGAAGCATTCTCGGGAGGTTACCAATTTGATACCCAGAGCCGGTGTGGTTTCCAGGGCGCTTGGATGCCTTGGGGCAAAAATGGTCATCTTGACTGGAATGTCTCGAAATTGGCCCAAAATTGACTAGAAGACACCTAATCATGCCAGATTATCTTTAAGACAATCTTGGAAGGGTGGACTTACCATTTTGAGGACTTAGGTATTTTCTCGAGAAATGTGCCGGAAATGGCCCTAGGGGCAGTTTGGTAATTTTTTACCGAAATGGGCTAGCAGGCACTGGTGTTAACCTGGGTTTTGAGTGTCTCCATCACTCTGACGGAAGTCCCGTGATATAGGGGTTTGTTGGCAATTCCTCATATCGACCTGTTTGCGAGTGTTTTCGCCACTCTGACGATCGCGATGTTTACGAGTATTTCCGTTACTCTAACGGGTCGCGATCATTCGAGAGACTGCCTAATCTATGGAAGCCGCTAGGTGGACTTAGTGCCTGAGGAATCAACTTTCTCAAAAGGTGTGCTGAAATGGACATTTCTACATTGGTGGGCTAGCAGGCGCCGAAGGGGGACCGTTCTTCCATCTTGAGGACTTGGGGTTTCGTCCCAGTCGATGGGTTTGAAGAGACTTACCATTCCGAAGACTTCACTCAGAAATGTGTCAAATTGGATGGTCTTACCACCTCGAGGAATCAACTTTCTCGAAAGGTGTGCCAAATTTAATTGGAATTGGAATTGGATTCAAAATGGGACTTACCATCTTCGAAAAGACGTGCCCATTGGAATTGGACCGATCAATGCCCCCAAGAGCATTTTGATAATTTTGCTTCTATTTGGGCCCAATGGGTCCCCGAAGTGATTGATTGACAGGATTAGACTTCGAAAGTTAATTTAGATTGGAATATGTCCATATTGACTTAAATACAAGTCTGGATGGACTGGAGATTGCCAAGCAGGCAAAAATGGGGTGCTCATAGCAACCCCTCCTTTTCTGTCTTTGTTTATTGAAGACAAAAAACAATAAAGTAAGGGTCCTATGTTGACCGTGAGGCGATCGAAGGGACGGACTTCGGAAATTTTTTGAAAATGGGAGTCTGGAAATGGATATTGGGCCTAAAAGACTTTTTGAAACCGAGTTTTGGCAGGAAAAAGAGCAAAACTGCCCAGAATTAGACACAAGCGCCACTAGTAGTGGCGCCTTTGTTAGAATTGGCTTGGCGCCACTACAACAGAAGCAGAAACATTTCTGGTTCGATGTTGTTGCAGGAGTTGATGAACTTTCACAAAACTGAGAGGCATTGCAAGGAAACCGACTTGGACATTGCAACAGTTCTTCTTAAGGACCATGGGAGATTGCCAGAAGTAGACACCATCGCCAGAGAAGTTGCCAGAAAAGAAGATTTCGCTGGAGAACTCTAAAAGGTGAGTTTTTTTATTTTATGTTGATTTTGATGTGTAGAATTTTGTTTGGATCATGTGAACAATGAAAATTGTTGTTTTGGTATGTTTTGAACACTGTGGTGAAGTTACTTTTGCATTTCAATGATTGTTTGATTGAATTTTAGTGAGTTTACGTGATTATGTGAAGGGAGTTTCTGCAAGAATTTGGGGTTTATCCCTACAGCTTTGGACATTAAGCTTTTAGGCTAGATTTTTATACCGTGTGTCTTAGAAAAATGTGTATAACAACCGTGTGAAGTATCGTGACTTTTTGAAAACTTTTGAATTTTTCATAAAAAAAATACCTAGAAAAATAGAAAAAATCGAGAAAGTGATGAAATTAATGGAGTTTAAAATTTAAAAAAATGTAGGAATATTTTAGAAAACATTTGGAATGATTTTGAGAAATTTTAGGATAACTTTGAAAGCCATTGATTTGTTGAAAAATAAAACAATTCTTTTGAAAAGTTTAAAAATTTGAAAAGTGTGCGCGGGTGTTGGTGCTATGTGATTGTGACGTTGCAAAGTGCATGGTTTGTATTTTGTATGATGGCGTGGGTGTTATAGGGACCATTTTTAAGCGAAACTCTGCCGAAAATTTTCAAAATTAGGGAAAGAGTTAGAAAAGGTTTTGAAATAAAATCTTTTTGAAGGAAAAGATAGAAATCCCCTGAGGTTTAGAAATTTCATTTTGACTCAAAGTTGAAAAACCAAAATGTGTAGGAAATTCATTTTGACTTATCATTTGAAATCTTTTTATTATTTGTTTATTTTTTGTTTGTTTTTATCATTTATTTATTTACTTTATTATTATATTTTTTTCCTACTTTTATTTTTTTATCTGCATATACCGTATATTAACACCTCTTACCTTGGGTTACCTTTTCAGGATGGCGGATGCGGGTGATGATGGTTTTGAGAGAAGACGTAGCTCTGAGAAGGTGGCCCAGACAAATTCTGCTAGTGGTTCCAGTCGATCCAAGGGTAGCCAACGATCTGCTGGACAAGCATCGACTAGTCAGAGTGGACGGGGAGTTAGCCACCGGTCGACCCCTTTCCTCTGGTTGAGCAAGCCTTTGAGGAGGAGATTGGTGTAGAGGAGGAGGTACCGGGTTTTGGTGATTAGGTGACTAGTTACGGGAGAGCCTCCATCCGACATAGACAAACAGACGCTGTGTTAGGCGATTTGGAGGTACCAGTCTTTCCACCGCTGAGAGATCTTGCCTATCATCCTAGTGTGTATTCTAGACAGCACCTGCCTCCTCCACACGTTCACACAGCCTTCAGAGGGGCCATTTATCAGGTGTTTGTGACCATGCAGTGGTCGCTCCATCTTACTGGGCCTTCTCGGTAGAGGTCGGGTTCGGGGCTTTTTATGGGATTACAGGCTAACCGCTTGAACCGACATTTGGTGCTAGCACTTATCAAGATATGGTTTGCAGAGATTGGAACTTTCTATTTTGTTGGCTTTAAGCTGCATCCCACCCCCTTGGACTAGGTTATCATCACGGGATTGTCCTTTGTCAGTTGGCGAATCACGCTACAGTCAGTTAGCAGAGACGATGCATGCATTCTGCTGGACTTGCCCCTTCCCAAGCGTTCTAGTTTCCTAGTTTCTTGGCTCAATCAGGATGACAGTACTTTTATTGTTGAGCCATCACCTGCCTGGTGATATATCATGAGGCAGTGACTTATTTTGTACATCATCTTCAGCTACTTCTGCAACAATAACAAGTCGCTCATGCCTTTTCGATTGGTGAGTATAGTAGCTGATCTTGGGGCTTTGTCTGAGTTGGGTTGGGGGTCCTTCTCTTTTGGCTACTTCCTTTGATCGATCCGAGTTCGGACTTCCTCTTGTTGTTGGGATGCATGACTAGTTTCTGGCTTTTCTTATTTGGTGGAGCTATGAGTACCTACCTATTCATCGCCCTGCAATTATTGAGGGTGTCCTTTATCATCGTGTTTTGTGGTGGGCTCGTGACTAGGTAGCCCAGACTAGGTAGCCCAGCGAATGGAGATCACTGATTTTGTGACGCTACGGGCAAACCTGGAGCTCATTGAGGCGAGGGACGTGACTTGGCGACCCTTTATTCGATTAATTCATTATGAGACGGTGCGGTACTTGTACCCATTATCCCTATTGAGGGCTTATTTTCTCAACGACAATTCTTAGGAGTCCTATCTAGGAGATCGACACTAGTGGCAGTTTCACGAGGAGTTCAAGTTAGCAGGAGATCCACCGAAGTACATGTTCAGAGCCTTGGTGGAGGGGGTTCCCATTCCTTATTAGAAGCGCCAGTCGAGTGCTGGTTTCTTGCATCCCCCAGATACCGACTATGCCGTACACTTTGGGGCTCATTCTGTGGGTGCCTTCACTCGGTTTGAGGTAGTGGTCAACGGATATGGTGTTGGCCAGGAGGTGGTTGACTTGTGGCTCCATGTTGGGGGATATGTGCCCCAAGCTGATTTTACCACTGTAAGGGACCAGAGGGATCAGTACGAGATGGAGCGGGACTAGTACCAGGCAGAGGTGGCTTCTCTCACGGCTCGGTTAGCCCAGATGGGAGGTGGCAGGGAATGTTGTCCTTTCCTTCCTTCTTCTTTTTGCTCTGCTGTTGGTTAATTATTCATTTGCCTTGTTGATTCCGGTTATGTCCTCTTCGTAAGATGTTGGTGCTTCTAGTAGCTATCCACCTCCTCCGATGCCGAGTTTCAGAGATTTCGATCTGGAGGATATCTATTTTGACCTTTGACAGATGCCTCTTGTGGAGACCCTACCTCTTGTAGATTTTGTATATAGATAGACATTTATGATCTAGCTAGTTAAGTGCATGGACAGGCAGAGATATTTATGATTTTTTATAGCTAAGCATATGATCAAATGCATGTGGTGGATGATGATGTTGTGTATTTATTACATGGGTTGATATTGAATTATGTTGGTGACTTTTGTTTCTATAGGGAGTTATGTCCTATGTAGGCAAAGCTCATGAATTTTTTATTTTTTTTTTAAATGTATGCACATATTAGAAATATACTAGCTAACAGAATGACAAGGGGTGTTGTCGAACTTGTTATCTTTGGGATGGTAACTCTTTCCTTTTCAAGGGCCTGGCCTCTCCCCTAGTTCAACATTACCTTGACTGGATGACAGCACTTTGTACCTTTTTCAACCTTTTGAATGCCTTCGATTCTCTATCTCAGGGTTAGTGTATAGGATTATTGGGGCTAAAACTCTCAACTCTTGGGGCTTCAGTAACAACTTACCTGACCTTTAGTAGAGTGATAGATGGCTAATCTTTCAATCTGAGGAGACTTTGCTTTAGAACCATAATGTAGGCTAGGTTATGGGGTTGTTGAAACAATAGGATATACAGGCTCAAGTTTGATATTACTTTCAGCAGGGTTTAGTTCTATACCATTCTTGACTCTCCTTTCAGCAAGGTTCTAACTGGGTTAGCATCCTTCTTTAGCTTCGGCAACGTGTCTAGCTCATTTATATCAAGCAAACCGTTTTCAATCAAAGTGAACTTTAGTAAGATTATAATGTAGGCCATGGTTTCAGGATTTTGCAAGAAAGGGTAAAGGCTCAAGCCTATTGTTTCTACTAGGATTATTTGTAACCTAGGATCACCTTTAAATTTCCTCCTTAATCTTACTATATACTTCTTAGGGTGAAAATGACTGTTTTCTTTCAACCATTTCTATATGCTTTTTGAGATAAACATGACTCTCTTCTCTTTCGGCCTTCTTATTACGCTTTCCAAGATGGCTCAATCATGGTTTTCTTCAGACCTTAGATAATTAATAATTTTTTTTGGCCCCTTGGCAACTCTTTTCTTTCGCTTTTCTTTTTCCTTTTCATCTTTTTTCTTTCCTTTTATGAAACGAATAGTTCTACGACACCTTTTTTTTTTTAGACCTTCTCTTTAGCAGTTTGTTACGCCCAGATTTTTCGCACTTAAGGAATACACACACAAGTGGGAAAAATACTGTACTGTCTCGTAAGAACTCACCCTCCTAAAAGAATGAGTGCAACTAGGTTTGAATTGAAAATTGATTTGAATAAAGGGCTTTTAGAAAAGATTTGGAGTCGCCACCTAACTTGATTAAGGTGAGTTAGGTCACCTAAAAAGTAAGAATAATCCGAAGACTACACTTAGGGTTTTTAGAAAAGGTTTATGAAAATACCACCTCAAGTGAGGGCTTTTAAGAAAAATAGGTAGTTTGGCAACCTTTGGAAAACATTTAGACCTTTTTGAAAAATAACTCCTTTTTTGTCTTTGAAATTAGTGATCTAAGTTCAGAGGTTGATTACGTGTAGGGATAAGCCATCACCCTATCATGCCCTTTCGGTACCTACATGTTAAACTACCCTAGATTCACCTATGAGAGTCTTTAACTAACTAATGTTCAATCCTATCCACTTTGAAAAACAATATTTGACAAGAAACTAACATGATGCATGATATGCAAGTGCAATAGAAGAGAGTCGATTTAGAAATAGATTTGAAAAGAGATTTGAATTGATTTGAAAAGGAAGAGATAGAAGTTTGAATTTGGAAAGAAGATTTTAGGAATTGAAAATAGAGATTTGAAATTAGAAATTTGAAAATTGATTGGAAATTTGAAAAGATTGTAGAATTTGAGTTTTGAAAAATCTGGAAATAGAAATTTAAAAAAATTTGTTATCGTACCGGTGAGGGTTGCCTACGTATCCTTTTGGAGGAATCAGGTCAGTCGTAGTTCGGACTAGAGTCCGATTGAAAATAGAAGAATTGATTTGAAAACGAGATTGAATTGGAAATTGGATTGGAAGATTGAGAGATTGAACTTAGAATTGAAGATTGAAATTTGGAATTTAGAATTTTGGAATTGAAGAGATTGAATTTTGATTGAAGGATTTGAAAAGACTTGACTTTGAAAAACTCGGTTTTAGGAAACCTAGACTAAAAGACTTCAAAAAGAAAGATTGGATTTGACTTGGAAGGATTTTGGAAAAAAATTGACTTGAATACTTGGACTTGGAAGATTGGAGAAAAATTGGAATTAGGAAAGGTTCGAATTAGGAAAGTTTCGAATTTGGAAAGTTTCATTTTTGGAAAATTTTCAATTAGGAAAGTTTTCAAGTTAAGAAAGTTTCAAAATTAGGAAAGTTTTGAATTAAGAAAGTTTCAACTTAGGAAAGTTTTGAATTAGGAAAGTTTCAACTTAGGAAAGTGTTGTTTTAGGAAAGGTTTTGAAATTAGGAAGCTTTGAAAGTTGGAAAGTTTAGAAATTGGAAAGTTTTGAAATAGGGAAGTTTTAAAAATTGGAAAGTTTTGAGTTTAGAAAGTTTTGAAATAGGGAAATTTCAACTTAAGAAAGTCGTGATTTAAGAAAGTTTTGAGTTTAGACAAGTTTTAGATTTGGAAAGTTTTAGAGTTTTAGAAAATCTTGAGATTAGGAAAGGTTTGAATTTAAGAAAGGTTTGAAAACTTAGGTTAAGAGAGTTAAGATTTGGAAAGGGACGGAATTAGGAAAGGGTGGAATTAGAAAGGATATGGAAATTGAGTATTAAAATTTAGGAAAGATTTTTATGTTCAAGTTTTGGAAACTTAAGATTTAGGAAATGAGAAGATTAGGAAGGATTCAATTTAGGAAAGATTTGGATTTTGAAATTTAAGGAAAGATTTAAAGTTTAGGTTTAGGAAACTTATAGTTTAGGAAGGTAGAAATTATGAAGGAGTTGAATTAAGAAAGGTTTGGATTAGGAAGGGATTGGATTTGGTTTCTAAAAGCAAAAGTTTGATTTTGTTTCCAAAAACGGACGACGGGATCTAGTTTCCTAAACGGGAAGATTGGATTTGCTGTCCTAAAGGAAAATTTTGATTTGACAAGGATTTGGAAAAGGAAATTTCTAGAAACACTAGGTTTGGAAGTGTAGAATTTTGATGCAGAAAAGAGGTTTTGGAAATGTGTATAGTATGGATGTAGAAAACGAGAGATTTTGAAAACCTAGGTTTGGGGCAAAGTTTGAAAATCTTGTTTTTGGGAAGAAAATTAGGATTTCCTAATGGTTAGCTCTAGGGCTTGACTAGGGCTTTAAGGAAAGAGTTTTTGGAAAGTGCATTTTTGGAAACAAAGGTTTTGGAAGGAAATCCTAGAGAGGAGTTTCTTGAGGAAAGATTTTGGAAAAAAAGTTTTTGGAAACGAAGATTTTTAGAAGGGAATCCTAGAGAGGATTTTTTGGAAAGTGTGTTTTTGGAAACAAGTTTTAGAAGGAAAATCCTAGAGGGGAATTTCTAGAAGGAAGATTTTGGGAAGAGAGTTTTAGAAAGATTTTTAGAGAGCGTTTTTAGAAAGTGAATTTTGAGGAAAGAGAGTTTTGGAAAGGAGTTGAAAAAAGGAGTTTTGAAAAATAGATTTTTGGAAAGAGTTTTTGAAAACAACTTTGGAAAGAAGAGTTTTAGGAAAGCGTGTTGGAAAATAGATTTTAGGAATAGATTTTTGAAAAGTATAAAAAACGTCTCACTTTCCTAAAGCGATTCTAACCATAAGAAGGGTAGAACCACTTTAAGAAAGTGGTTTTGAAAACAACAAGGGTCGAAAATACGGACCATATTGGTCACTTTGAATGTAACACTTTCCTAAAGCAACCCTAGCCATGGAAAGGCTAGAACTACCCTAAGATTGTGATTTTGAAAACAAGTTTTGAAAAAGAGATTTTGATGCAATTTTGAAAACAATTTTGAAAACAATTTTTGGAAGATGCAAGATCATGATTTGCACAATGCAAATTTGGGGTCGTGAACATACAAGGTTAAGGCTTCATCACACAATCAAGAGAGCCGGACCCACGTGGTCTCCGGTTAGCCTAAAGGAAAGCCCCCGACACGGTGACCCTCTGATAGTCTAATCCTACACATGGACCGAAAGTCCTCTTATTTTAAGCATGCAAAGAACGGGGGGTAAAGAGATGGGGGATTAAAATAGAGAAAACCCAAGTGGGTTGGAGAGAGAAGAGAGAGGGGGAAGTACGAAAATTTAAAGAGAAAGCCTTCCGTATATCTTGTTTATTTTGCGCGCCTTGCTTGTCTTCAATCTTTGGTCTTCATCTTGATCTTCATCTTCAATCTTCCAGAGTTGTCTTCAAGCTTTAGATTGCAGCTCTTCAAGTTTTCAAAGGAGGCTTGAAGGCTAGTGTATGAGTGTATTGGGGTGTATAGGAGTGTATATGAGGCTAGGGTTTGTGTAGGGTGGCTAGGGTTTGAAAGACCTAGGGAAGCTAGGGTTTTGGGAGTGTTCGAGCTCTTTGTATTGAAATATATGATTTTTAGACTGAGTTTGAGGACCTCTTTCATGTTAGAAGAGGCTCTGTATTTATAGAGGTTGGACAACACTGGCGCCTGTTGTAGTGGCGCTAGGCTAAACTTTACACTGGCGCCACTAGGAGTGGCGCCAGGCCAATTTTTGGCAGTAGTGGCGCCAGCCATTTAGGAAATGTTTAAGGTCGGCAAGCAACGTATCTTTAACTAGATTTGGGCGCCTGTACTAGTGACTAACATGTAATTTGTAGCCTGACTTCACTAAGAGTGACTCCGGAAAGTTTGGGAATGATTTGAAGCGGCCAGGAATGACCTGCAAGGCTGGAAAAGAGCAAGAACACTTAAAATAGTGTCCCGGAGGTATTTGACTTGAAAAGTGAGGATCAGATGTGTCGGAAGGGTTGACTGGGCCTTTAAGGGCAAAATGGTCAATCGGATCGAGAAGCTGCCGGGACGGACTCGGACTGTCCCAAAAGAAGACTTGGAATTTGAAAACAACATTCAGAATGTTCCCAAAGGTTGCCGATTTGATTCCCAGAGCCGGTGTGGTCGGAAAAGGTAACCGGCCCACCAGGGGCAAAACGGTTATTTCGCACCGGGTTTGCTGGAACTGACTCGAGATGATCTAAAAGGATAGAGGAAGGTTGGGAATACTATAAGAAGTAATCTTAGAGGATTACCAGTTTGATACCTAGAGCCGGTGTGGTTGAAAACGGAGACTGGCCCACCATGGGCAAAACGGTCATTTTGTACCGGGTTGGCTGGAACTGACTCGGAATGATCCGGAAAGATAATGAAAGGTTGAGAGTACTATAAGAAGCATTCTCGAGAGGTTACCGGTTTGATACCCAGAGCCGGTATGGTCAAACAAGAAAACCGGCCTAGTAGGGGCAAAACGGTCGTTTTATACCAGGTTGGCTGGAACTGACTCGGAATGATCTGGAAAGATAAAGAAAGGTTGAGAATACTATAAGAAGCATTCTCAGGAAGTTACTAAAGGGGCCCTAAGTGGAACCGTCTCAAGGAATAAACTGTCTCAAGAGAGGAATTTGAAAGGGGACTTGCCGTCTCCAAAAAGACTTGCGTGGTTGGAACCGCCTCGAGGAATAAACTGTCTCGAGAGAGGGATTGGAAAGGGGACTTACCGTCTTCAAAAAGACGTGCCTGAATTGGAACCGTCTCAACGAATAAACTGTCTCGAGAAAGGAATTGGAAAGGGACTTACCATCTTCGAAAAGACGTACCTGAATTGGAACCGTCTCGAGTAATAAACTGTCTCGAGAGAGGGGTTGGAAAGGGGACTTACCGTCTTCAAAAAGACGTGCCTGATTTGGAACCGTCTCGAGGAATAAACTGTCTCTAGAGAGGGATTGGAAAGGGGACTTACCGTCTTCGAAAAGACGTGCCTGATTTGGAACCGTCTCGAGGAATAAACTATCTTGAGAGAGGGATTGGAAAGGGGACTTACCATCTTCGAAAATACGTGCCTGAATTGGAACCGTCTCGAGGAATAAACTGTCTTGAGAGAGGGATTGGAAAGGGGACTTGCCATCTTCGAAAAGACATGCTTGGTTTGGAACCGTCTCGAGGAATAAATTGTGTCGAGAGAGGGATTGAAGTTGGAATTGGAAAGAACAATGCCCCTGTGGGCATTTTGGTCATTTTGCCTCTATTTGGGCCTGGTGGGCCCTCGAGGCGATGGACAAACGGGATTTGGACTTAAAAATTTGGTTTTGATTAGAATACGCCCACAATGACTTGAAACAAGTCTGGACGGAGTGTAGACTGTCGAGCGATCAAAAATGGGGGGCTTACAGCTACCCCTCTTTTTCTGTCTTTGCTTGTGAAAGACAGAAAACGATAGAAGTAAGAGTCATATGTTGACCGCGAGGCAGTCGGAGAGACGAACATTAGAAATCCTTCGATAACGGGGGTCGAAAACGGATAGCGGGCCAAAAAGGCCTTCGAAAATGAGTTTTGGCAGTAAAAAGGGCAAAATAGCCCAGAATGTGTAGGGAATTCATTTTGATCTAAGACTTGAATTTTGAAATCTTGTTGGATAGAAAACTTGGAAAGATTTTGGAAAAATAGCGTTTTAGGAGTCATTTTGGAGGTAAGAATTTAAGAACTCTTTCAGATTTGAAAATTTTTTAGATTGACAAGGATTTAGGATGGAAAAATTCGGAACTTGATAGAAATTTTGGAAGGAAGAATTTTTTGAGTGAAATCTTAAAAATTTTTAAGGATTTATTTTGTCTAAGACTCTTTTGAAAGAAAAGTTTGGGGAGGCAAGGATTTGGAAAAGGGCTTTTCTTGAAGAACTAAATCAGAAAAACTTGGAAGTGGATTGAAAAAATTTTAGACCTGATTTTGAAAATGTTTTTTGACCCTGATTTTCGAATTAGAATTTGATTTTAAGAAGTGATTTTGAAAAAGAACTTTTGGAAAACAGAATCAGAAAACCTTTTGAAAACTAATTTTGGAAAGGAAATTTTAGAAGAAAGAATTGTTGAAAACTTTTGGAGGATAATAATAAGAAACCATTAGGAAACTAATTTTTGAAAAAGAACTTTTTGAAGAGAAAAAGTCAAGAAACTTTTCGAAAAATTTTTAAGGAACCTTTGATAGTTGATTTTAGAAAAGAAACTTTGAATGAAAAGTTTAAGAAACTTTTATGTTGGTCTGAATAGGATTTATATGGAAGTTGTGTCCTTCATTTTTATTTTATATTTCACCTTTGGTTATTATCATTAATATTTCTTTGTTGCTTTTATTTCTTTATCTTTTGAACTGCATATATCGAATTCTAATACCTCTTACCTTGACTTACCTTTCAGGATGGTGGGCGCAGGCGATGAGGGGTTTGAGAAGAGTTACTGCTTTGGGAAGATGGCCCGAATAGATTCTTGTCAGCAGCTCCAGCCGCACTAGGGGTAGTCAGCACTCTGCCAATCGAGCACCTTCTAGCCAGGGTGGGAGGGGGGAGTAGGCCTCCAATCGACCCCTTCCCTCCAGTTGAGCCAACCCTCGAGGATGAGATGGACATCGAGGTTTTCCACTTTTGACTTTTCAGATGGCCGACGCTATTTTGAGCTGACTACGGGTTTGGTATGATGGGCATCCTTCAGATGAGCAAGACATTTTTGCTAGTCCTTTCGTTGCATGGCTTCTCTCCTGTTAGTGTAGCTTGCTTTCTGACAGTGGTTCCCACCTGACCTGTCTCTCTTCCATTTTGGGGAATGTGAGCTTGCCCCTACTCCCCATGAGTATGGCTTCCTCCTAGGTCTTCGGGATGGTTCAACTGACATTATGGGACCTACTTTTCCTGATGGCTGCATCACGATTGTTGCTCTTCAGCTTGGGCTCCATTTTGCAACCTTTTTCTTCTGATTTATGACCCCAGTTTCCTTATGTCCCAATGAAGTTCTTGTTTCCTTATGTCCCCAGTTTGCGATGGATAAGGGATTGGCATACTTGTCAAGATTGGTCAATCTCTCACATGATGGCCCCAACTTTGCTCTTTTTAAGATTCTAGGTGTTTCTCCTCGAGGGAATGACGTGGTTGACTGCCAATTACTTGTACTACTTTCCAGGATTCATGAGGGGCACCCATATGCTCCTATGGTTGTGGGACAGACCTTCGTGAGCCTTACTAGATTTTGGCAGGGAAGCGATGCTCATTGTTGGGGATGTGCTTCATTATTCCAGCTTTAGGTGATTGGACACTTATTCACTACCCCTCTTTCAAAGTCATTTAATTGGGGAGGTCGAGGGTGGGTCATTGCCCCATTCTCTATTTCTTGTTGGTCTTGGAAATCTGAGCTTTTTGAGGTGTGAGCTGGTATTGGAGATATCTGAGGGGTGGCTTTAGCTGCTTTTTATGTTTTGCTTTGTTCCCTGTTTCCAATTTGAGAGAAAGAGAAAGACATAGAGTGAGTTTTGTACAAAAACAGTTTAAGGATGCCACAGTAAGGGGTGAAGGCGTGTTATACTTTTTTTTTTTATGAATTGAATGTGTGTCCTACTTTTTTATGAATGCAAAGGTTCACACAGAATTGGAATTGAATGCATGTTATACTTTTGGATAATGCGCATACATAAATAGAATTAAATGCAATGTTCCTCATTTTTTTTGTGATAAATGCAAAGATTTATGTAAGAATTGATTTAAATGCATAACCTACTTCCTTACAAATGAACAAGTTCATACAGGAATGCAGTTGAATGCATGCATAGATACAAACTACACATGAATCTAAATGGATGTACAGGTTATACATGTCATGGATGCATCAGTACTACATGTATATCAGTTATTTACAAAGAAAACCCCAGGATTGCCCCTTGGGCCCATACTCTTAGGATTCTGTTCCTTTCCAAGATTCTGCCCCATTTAGTTTTGTCCTATTCTCATCGGGGTGTGATAGCATTCGCTCCATTCTCTAGAGATCTTGACCATTTGGTTTGCTATCATATCCCTACTTTCTACAGGGTTACTGTTTGGGGTGTTTCTGAGCTCACTTGGGTTTCTCTCACAGATCTCCAAAATGCCACCATGGCTCGAGCGACAACTCGCATGCCCTTTGCAGAGCGATAAACAACTAAGCCCTCAATCTGAGAAGACTTCTTTTAGGACCGTAATGTAGGCTGGGTTTAGGGGTTGTAAGAAATAAAGGGATATTTAGGCTCAAAGATCTTCTTTTAGTGGGTTGTTTAAACCGAAACCATCTGAGCACACCTTGAAGGATGAGATTGCCCCTTGCATTCCCTTCCAGTTCTCCTTTCTCAGCCTAATTGTCTTGGTATTGTTCAGGCTTATTTGGACTAAGCAATTTTCTTTGATCAGAGAGGACTTTAATTTGGATCGTAACGTGGGCTAGGTTAAGGGGGTTTATGAACGAAAAGGATGCGCAGGCTCTAATTTGATGTTGTTTATAATAGGGTTTAGATCCACAACATCCTTAGTCGGTCTTCTAGCGGGGTTTCGTCCCTTGATATCCTCCTCTAGTCTCAACAACATGTCTGGCTCATTTAGATCAAGTAATCCTTTTCAATCGAAGAGGACTTTAATAGGGTCGTAACGTGGGCCACGATTTCGGGTTTTTTACAAGAGAGAGTAAAGGCTCAAACCTATTACTTCTACTTGGTGGCTTTGTTACCTAGGACACCTTTAAACTTTCTCTTTTACAAGAGGAGTTGACCTTTCTTGTACCTTTTGACCTTCTTAGTCTGACATTTGCCCCTTTTCTTGCCCCCCCCCTTTTTTTCATCTTTCCTATACGCTTTTCAAGGTAGCACAAACATGGTTCTTTTTCGGTCTTTTCTTTGATATGCCCTTTTTTTTTTTTTTTTTTGTTCGAGCATTTCTACAACTTCTTTTTCTCAAATCCTTCCCTCAACATGTCGACTTAACCCATTATGGATGGTGATCCCTAGGTTGGGGTGTTTTTTGAAAAGAAAAGGTAACCGGTTTAATAGGTTTGGCAAGGGTCGCTTTTAACTGTATATGAAATGAAATGAGGGCCTCTCTTCATTTTGAACAAGATTGCTTGATCCATAGAGCCTTCACGTTACTTCAGCTTGATAGCCGATGACATTCTTTGCTAGATCTTCTGTTGCTTGTCTGCCCCAGTGTGGGGGGATGGTTTCGGATCAGGGTTGACAAAAATGTTTTGCTTTCTGCGAGGCACTAGTGGGTTAAGGGAAGGGGATATTTCTGTGTATGATAGCAAAATTGAGGGCCTCTAATCATTTCAAATTGAATTGCTTAGTCCATAAAGCCTTAGTACAAAATTTAGATAATATTCCTAAAAATGGTGTGTTTCTACCGGATCAACTACTCTGTGTTTACCCCAGTGTGGGGGATGGTTATAGGTTTTGGGAATATTTGAAAAGAGATCACTAACAGCTCTAGTGGGCTATACAAAGAATAGTGTTTATTTGGGATAAATAGAACAATGGCTACCCATCATTTTGAGTACTCGGCTGCCCATCGTTTAGCCAGGATATCACGCAAGTGTTGCCTCTTCAATAAAATTCGCACTTCTTTGTTGAGATTGCCTTCATCCTATCTCTCAGTCTCTCAAAGGTTTTAACCCCCTTTGAGTGGGTTGTCCATGCTATCCCATCCTTTAAGTCGAGTCATTACTAAATGGGAAGGAATCCTTAAAAGTAATATTCATCTACAAGAGTATGAGACAAAGGGGATAAACTAGAAACTATCCATTTTCATTTTTTAAAAACATGATTACATGGCATGCAATGTTTATTTAAAGAAAATATATGAGAACTAGAAAGGAAAAAGAAAATAGATGAATTTCATGAAAACCTCCCTTTTCTAGTGGACCTTTTGGTGAGAACCCTTAACCCTTAATAGGGTTCTGGGACTACGCCAAACTCTTTGGTGCTTCATTCACCGGGTGTATCAACGAACGACAAGTTCATGAAATTTGGCATGCATTTGGAAGTTAAAGGATTATGTTGTTGCAATGCACGGGTCTGACAAGACTTCGCAAATAGTGAAGTCCTCTTTTGCTTGAAGTCCTCCTCTGCTTGGATGGGGGTTGTCACGGCATGGCATGGAGGTAACGTTTTGTAGGTGGATGATCAGTTCTTCTTAGTCCTTAATGTAGGTTTGGGCTTTTCTTATCCTTTCGTGAGTTTGAATTGGGCAAAATGCTAGAGGGGTTTTCATGCATTCGGTTGTGCTATTTGACTTGAAAAAGAAAAGAAAAATAAAATGTAATTAGCATGTGAAGTTGGAAGTTCTATGCGATGCGTGTCGTATGGAGGTCCCTTATTTGAGGGAATCTATGCATGATGATAAGTCCATTTAGGAGGTGGGGTTTTGCCCCTATTAGGCACTATAATACCTCTTCGGCGTAGGCTGGTTGATGTTTCCTTATTTGGGGCCATCCCGCCTCTATGGACTGAGAGAGATTTATGCTTCTCTCGAGATATGATTCTATGCATGCCATGAATCCTTAGGGTCGAGGAACCCTTACGAGTTTTGGTAGGTTGATTAACATGAGATTGGATTGCTCCTTTCTCTCTACGGTTGATTAGATGCATGAAAATGAAATGACTTGAGTTTCTTAGAACTCTTATCTTGGAATGGATGTGGATGCATGAACAATAAAAGAAGTGAACATGTAAGCAATATGATGATAATAAGTACGTGATAGAGAAAACCCCCTTTCTTGTCTTACTTTTGTCTTCGATTCTCTTAGTACTTAGAGATGAGGAGAGGGAGGGTAGAAGACAAGAAACAAAAGAAGAAAAAGAAATTTAGTGACTTGATTTGAAAATTCTTATGCAATGCATGTCCTAGGGGTGCCCCTACTTGAGAGGGAAATTAAACATGATGTGTTTGCTCACTTTTGGAGATAGGAGGTTTGCCCCTGTATGCAAATACCTCGTCGTTGAGTGGGAACCTTCATCCATTCATACAATCATCCATTCATTCATTCACATAAAAAATAAAGAACTACATTGAACTTTGGGTTTAAGATACAAAAGAATCGAAATACATTTCAACAAGGGGAAGGAAACATTTTCCTTGGGACTTCCACCTATCTAATTTTAACAAAGGAAAACCCTAAACTACTCTTGAGTCTTCGGATTCGCCTTCGTTGGATTTGCTGTCGAGGAGATCGCTGAGAGACCTTGTTGATTGATTGCCCCTTGTCTTCTTGGCAATCCTATCTCCATGAGCATAGAGGGATTGGGGCTCCTCTTATGGAATGAATTGATATGCATGCAATGAGTCCTTAGGGTTACGCGGGAACCCTTAGGGATTGGGTAGGTTTAATGCAAGGAAGAGTGATCTTGGTGTCACTCTCAATGGGTTGATCATATGCGTGAGAATGCAGTGACTTGAGTTACTTGGAACTCTTGTCTTAACATGGGGTATTGAATGCATGGTATGCAAAGAGTATAAAGAAAGAAAATGCACTAGAAAGGTAAACGTGCATGCATGAGCAGTTAAACAGGCATTATAACAGTATGAATACAGTCAGTATAACAGTAGGAATAGACAAGTATAAATGAAAGTAAGAGCAGTCGCCCTTTCCTCCGTGGTTTTGAAAACGGTGCTCGTGTCTTAAATTCGGCAGAGGTTCGACTATACATGGTGTCTATATGAGTATGAGGTTGACGGTTGACTATTGCGTCCTAAAAAGGCTCGGTCCCCAGATCTTCAAGATTAAGCCCACTCCCCGAGGTGGTGCCATGATCGGTTGGTGATCCGAGCGGGGGAACCATCAAGAGGCCGTAGGCAAAGAAACTGACACATAATCTTGCCCACAATCAATATACCGTTCCCCCTTTCTAACTAGAAAGGACATATCAGGGTAATAATGCAAGTATGTAGAATGCAAGTGCACATGCAGTGTGTGTGTGATTTTTTAAAAGTGGAGGAAAGAGCCCAACAACTCCCATTCATCCTGTTCATCACATTCATGCATAGCAGTTAATAAAATTTAAACAAAATGTGTACCTACAAAACAAAGATGCAAGTGTTAGTATGAGGATGGCAAACATAATACAAGATAATATGAATAAATGCACGTTTTTTGAAAACAATTTTGAAAATTTAAAGTGAATAGGATTGAACGAAGATAATTGAAGACTCTACATGGGTGAAGGATAAAGAGACATGACTACGGCCTAACCCTCTAAGTGTCCCCAGTGGAGTCGCCAACTGTCGCGCCCAGATTTTTCGCACTCGAGGAATACACACACAAGCGGAAAAAAATACTATACTCTCTCGTTAGAACTCACCCTCCTAAAAGAATAAGTGCGACTAGATTTGAATTGAAAATTGATTTGAATAAAGGGCTTTTAGAAAAGTTTTGGAGTCGCCACCTAACTTGATTAAGGTGAGTTAGGTCACCTAAAAACTAAGAATAATCCGAAGACTACACCTAGGGATTTTAGAAAAGGTTTTCGAAAATACCACCTCAAGATAGGGTTTTTAAGAAAAACAGGTTGTTTGGCAACCTTCGGAAAACATTTAGCCCTTTTTGAAAAATAACTCCTTTTTGGTCTTTGAAATCAGTGATCTAGGTTCGAAGGTTGGTTACGTGTAGGGAAGGCGCACTAAGCCATTACCCTACCCCGCCCTTTCGATACCTACATGTCAATCTACCCTAGATTCACCTATGAGAGTCTTTAACTAACTAATGTTCAATCCTATCCACTTTGAAAAACAATATTTGAAAATAAACTAACATGATGCATGATATGCAAGTGCAATAGAAGAGAGTCGATTTAGAAATAGATTTGAAAAGAGATTTCATTTGATTTGATTTGAAAAGGAAGAGATAGAAGTTTGAATTTGGAAAGAAGATTTTGGGAATTGAAAATAGAGATTTGAAATTAGAAATTTGAAAATTGATTGAAAATTTGAAAAGATTGTAGAATTTGAGTTTTGAAAAATCTGAAAATAGAAATTTAAAAAAAGTTGTTACTGCACCAGTGAGGGTTGCTTATGTATCCTTTTGGAGGAATCAGGTCAGTCATAGTTCGGACCAGAGTCCGATTGAAAATAAAAGAATTGATTTGAAAAAGAGATTGAATTGGAAATTGGATTGGAAGATTGAGAGATTAAACTTAGAATTGAAGATTGAAATTTGGAATTTAGAATTTTGGAATTGAAGAGATTGAATTTTGATTGAAGGATTTGAAAAGAGTTGACTTTGGAAAACTCGGTTTTAGGAAACCTAGACTTAAAGACTTCAAAAAGAAATATTTGATTTGACTTGGAAGGATTTTGGAAAAAAATTGACTTGAATACTTGGACTTGGAAGATTGGAGAAAAATTGGAATTAGGAAAGGTTCGAATTACGAAAGTTTTGAATTTGGAAAGTTTCATTTTTGGAAAATTTTCAATTAGGGAAGTTTTCAAGTTAAGAAAGTTTCGAAATTAGGAAAGTTTTGAATTAAGAAAGTTTCAACTTAGGAAAGTTTTGAATTAGGAAAGTTTCAACTAAGGAAAGTGTTGTTTTAGGAAAGGTTTTGAAATTAGGAAGTTTTGAAAGTTGGAAAGTTTAGAATTTGGAAAGTTTTGAAATAGGGAAGTTTTGAAAATTGGAAAGTTTTGAGCTTAGAAAGTTTTGAAATAGGGAAGTTTCAACTTAAGAAAGTCTTGATTTAAGAAAGTTTTGAGTTTAGACAAGTTTTAGATTTGGAAAGTTTTAGAGTTTTAGAAAATCTTCAGATTAGGAAAGGTTTGAATTTAAGAAAGGTTTGAAAACTTAGGTTAAGAGAGTTAAGATTTGGAAAGGGACGGAATTAGGAAAGGGTGGAATTAGGAAGGATATGGAAATTGAGTTTTAAAATTTAGGAAAGATTTTTATGTTCAAGTTTTGGAAACTTAAGATTTAGGAAATAAGAAGATTAGGAAGGATTCGATTTAGGAAAAATTTAGATTTTGAAATTTAATGAAAGATTTAAAGTTTAGGTTTAGGAAACTTATGGATTAGGAAGATAGAAATTAGGAAGGAGTTGAATTAAGAAAGGTTTGGATTAGGAAGGGATTGGATTTCGTTTCTAAAAGCAAAGGTTTGATTTTGTTTCCAAAAATGGACGATGGGATCTAGTTTCCTAAACGGAAAGATTGGATTTGGTGTTCTAAAGGGAAAATTTGATTTGACAAGGATTTGGAAAATGAAATTTCTAGAAACACTAGGTTTGGAAGTGTAGAATTTTAACGTAGAAAAGAGGTTTTGGAAATGTGTGTAGTTTGGATGTAGAAAACGAGAGATTTTGGAAACCTAGGCTTGGGGCAAGGTTTGAAAACCATGTTTTTGGGAAGAAAATTAGGGTTTCCTAATGGTTAGCTCTAGGGCTTGACTTGGGCTTTAAGGAAAAAGTTTTTGGAAAGTGCGTTTTTGGAAACGAAGGTTTTGGAATGAAATCCTAGAGAGGAGTTTCTTGAGGAAGATTTTGGAAAGAGAGTTTTTGGAAACAAAGATTTTTAGAAGGGAATCCTAGAGAGGAGTTTTTGGAAAGTGTGTTTTTGGAAACAAGTTTTAGAAGGAAAATCCTAGAGGGAAATTTTTAGAAGGAAGATTTTGGGAAGAGAGTTTTTAGAAAGATTTTTAGGGAGCGTTTTAAGAAAGTGAATTTTGAGGAAAGAGAGTTTTGGAAAGAAGTTGAAAAAGGGAGTTTTGAAAAATAGATTTTTGGAAAGAGTTTTTGAAAACAACTTTGGAAGGGAGAGTTTTAGGAAAGCGTGTTGGAAAAGAGATTTTTAGGAAGAGATTTTTGAAAAGAGAGCTTTTTGGAAAGTATAAAAAACGTCTCACTTTTCTAAAGCGATTCTAACCATAAGAAGGCTAGAACCACTTTAAGAAAGTGGTTTTGAAAACAACAAGGGTTGAAAATATGGACCATATTGGTCACTTTGAATGTAATACTTTCCTAAAGCAACCCTAGCCGCGGAAAGGCTAGAACTACCCTAGGATTGTGATTTTAAAAACATGTTTTAAAAAAGAGATTTTGATGCAATTTTAAAAACAAGTTTGAAAACGATTTTGAAAACGATTTTTGGAATATGCAAGATCATGATATGCACAATGCAAATTTGGGGTTGTGAACATACAAGGTTAAGGCTTCACCACATAATCAAGAGAGCCAGACCCACGCGGTCTCCGGTTAGCCTAAAGGAAAGCCCCCGACACGGTGACCCTCCGATAGTCTAATCCTACACATGGACCGAGAGTCCCCTTGTTTCAAGCATGGAAAGAAAGGGGGGTAAAGAGATGGGGGATTAAAATAGAGAAAACCCAAGTGGGTTGGAGAGAGAAGAGAGAGGGGGAAGTGCAGAAATTTAAAGAGAAAGCCTACCGTATGTCTTGTTTATTTTGTGCGCCTTGCTTGTCTTCGATCTTCGGTCTTCAATCTTCGTCTTCAATCTTTAAGAGTTGTCTTCAAGTCTTGAAAGGAGGGCTGAAGGCTAGTGTATGAGTGTATAGAGGTGTATAGGAGTGTGCATGAGGCTAGGGTTTGTGTAGGGTGGCTAGGGTTTGGAAGACCTAGGAAAGTTAGGGTTTTGGGAGTGTTCGAGCTCTGTGTATCGAAATATATGATTTGTAGACTGAGTTTGCGGACCTCTTTCACGTTAGAAGAGACTCTATATTTATAGAGGTTAGACAACACTGGCGCCTGTTGCAGTGGCGCCAGGCCAAACTTTACACTAGCGCCACTAGGAGTGGCGCCAGGCCAATTTTTGGCTTGGCACCACTACTAGTGACGCCAGCTATTTAGGAAATGTTTAAGGTCGTCAAGCAACGTATCTTTGACTTGATTTGGGCGCCTGTATTGGTGACTACCATGCAATTTTTAGCCTGGCATCACTAGGAGTGACTCGGAAAGTCCGAGAATGATTTGAAGCAGCCGGGAATGACCCGAAAGGCCAGAAAAGAGCAGGAATACTTAAAATAGTTTTCCGGAGGTATTTGACTTGAAAAGTGAGGATAGGAAATGTCAGAAGGGTTGACTGGGCCTTTAGGGGCAAAACGGTCAATCGGATCGGGAAGCTGCCGTGACAAACTCGGATTGCCCCGGAAGAAAACTTGGAATTTGAAAACATTATTCAGAATGTTCCCAAAGGTTTCCAATTTGATTCCCAGAGCCGATGTGGTCGGAAAAGGTAACCGGCCCACTAGGGGCAAAACGGTCATTTCGCTTCGAGTTTGCCGGTACTGACTCGGGATGATCCGGAAGGATAGAGGAAGGTTGAGAATACTATAAGAAGTAATCTCAAAGGATTACCAGTTTGATACCCAGAGCCGGTGTGGTCGAAAAAGGAGACCGGCCCACCAGGGGCAAAACAGTTGTTTTGTACCAGGTTGGCCGGAACTGACTCGGAATGATCCGGAAAGATAAGGAAAGGTTGAGAATACTGTAAGAAGCATTCTCAGGAAGTTACTAAAGGGGCCCTGATTGGAACCGTCTCGAGGAATAAACTATCTCGAGAGAGGGATTTGAAAGGGGACTTGCCGTCTCCGAAACGACGTGCCTGATTGGAATCGTCTCGAGGAATAAACTGTCTCGAGAGAGGGATTGGAAAGGGAATTTACCGTCTTTGAAAAGACGTGCCGGAATTGGAACCGTCTCGAGGAATAAACTGTCTCGAGAGGGGGATTGGAAAGGGGACTTACCGTATTAGAAAAGACGTGCCTGAATTGGAACCGTCTCGAGGAATAAACTATCTCGAGAGAGGGGTTAGAAAAGGGACTTACTGTCTTCAAAAAGACGTGCCTGATTTGGAACCGTCTCGAGGAATAAACTGTCTCGAGAGAGGGATTAGAAATGGGACTTACCGTCTTCGAAAAGATGTACCTGATTTGGAACCGTCTCGAGGAATAAACTGTCTCGAGAGAGGGATTGGAAAGGGGACTTACCATCTTCAAAAAGACATGCCTGATTTGGAACCGTCTCGAGGAATAAACTGTCTCGAGAGAGGGATTGGAAAGGAGACTTACTATCTTCAAAAAGGTGTGCCTGAATTGGAACCGTCTCGAGGAATAAATTGTCTCGAGAGAGGGATTGGAAAGGAGACTTACCGTCTTTGAAAAGACGTGCCTAGTTTGGAACCGTCTCGAGGAATAAACTGTCTCGAGAGAGGGATTGGAGTTGGAATTGGAAAGAACAATGCCCCTAAAGGCATTTTGGTCATTTTGCCTCTATTTTGGCCTGGTGGGCCCGTGAGGCGATGGACAAACGGGATTTGGACTTAGAAATTTGGTTTGATTGGAATACGCCCACAATGACTTGAAAACAAGTCTGGACGGAGTGTAGACTGCCGAGCGGTCAAAAGTGGAAAGGTTTAGGATTTGGAAAGATTTGAAATTTGAGTTTTAGAAATGCTTGAGATTAGGAAAGGTTTGAGTTTAACAAAGATTTGGAAAGTTGAAATTTTGAAAGGTATGGAATTAGAAAAGGGTTGAATTGGGAAGACTAAGAAACTTAAAGTTTAAGGAAAGATTTAAAAGTTTAAGTCTTGGAAACTTAAGGTTTAGGAACGTGTGAGATTAGAAAGGATTTGAATTTAGGAAAGATTTAGATTAGGAAGGATTGAGATTCCTATTTTCTAAAAAGAAAGATTGGATTTTATTTCTAAAAGAGGTGTTTTGATTTTGTTTCCAAAAACAGAGGACTATATCTAATTCCCTAAATTAGAAGATTGGATTTTGCATGGATTTGGAAGGGGAAGTTTTGGAAATTCTAGATTTGGAAGACTATAGTTTTGATGTAAAAAAAAAGTTTTGGAAACTTATGATTTAGATGTAAAAAGGAGATTTTGGAAACCTAGGTTTTGAGGCAAGATTGGAAATCATGTTTTAGGAAAGAAAATTAAGGTTTTCTAATCGTTAGCTCTAGGGCTTGACTTAGGCTCTAAGGAAAAAGATTTTTGGAAAGTATAATTTTTGGGAAAGAAGAGAAGATTTTTGAAAGAGGTCTTAGACAAGAGTTTTTAGAAAGCGGATTTTGAAAAGAGAGTTTTTTGAATGGGATTTTGGAAAGAGAGTTTTTTGGAAAGGGATTTTGGAAAGAGTTTTTTGGAAAGTGATTTTGAAAAGAGTTTTTGGAAAGGCATTTTGGAAAGAGAGTTTTTTGGAAAGGAATTTTCGAAAGAGTTTTTGGGGAGGAAACTCAGGGAGCGTTTTCAAAAAGTGAATTTCGAAGAGAGCATTTTGGAAAGGAGTTTTTAGGAAAGTGAGTTTTGTGAAGGGAAGTTTTTAGAAAACAACTTTGGAAAGAAATTTTGAGAAGGAGATTGAAGGGAATTTTTAGAAAGTGTATTGGAAAAGAGATTTTTTAGAAAGAGAGATTTGAAAAGAGAGTTTTTAGAAAGTATATAAAATATCTCGCTTTCATAAAGCGATTCTAACCATAAGAAAGTTAGAACTACTCTAAGATAGTGGTTTTGAAAACAACAATGATTTGAAAATATGGATCATATTTGTCACTTTAAATGTAACATTTTTCTAAAGCAACCCTAACCATGAAAATGCTAGAATCACTTTAGGATTGTGATTTTGAAAACAAGTTTTGGAGAAGAAGATTTTAACACAAACTTTGAAAACGATTTTAATGCAAGTTTTGAAAACAAGTTTGAAAACAGATTTTGGAGAGATGCATGACTGTGATATGCACAATGCAAAGAGGGTCGTGAACCTACAAAGTTAAGGCTTCACCACATAATCAAGGGGGCCGAGCCACGTGGTCTCCGGTTAGACCAATATAAAGCCCCCGACATGGTGACCTTCAATAGCCTAATCCTACACATAGACCGGGACGTCCCGTGTTTCAAGCATGAAAGAAATGGGGGAAAGAAGATGGGGGATTAAAATAGAAAAAAACCCAAATGGGTTAGGAGAGAGAAGAGAGAGGGGGGAGTGCATAAATGTAAAGAGAGAGCCTACCTTGCGTCTTTTTTTATTTGTTTGCTCAGTTTGCCTTCTTTACTTTAATCTTCACTTTGCTTTGTGTCATTCTTTGAGGGGCTTGTCTTGATCTTCGAGAGCTTTGGGTTGTAACACTTCAAGTCTTCAATGGAGGCTTTGGAGGCTAGTGTAGGAGTGTATAGGAGTGTATGTGAGCATATGGGAGTGTATAGGAACTAGGGTTTGTGTATGAAGGCTAGGGTTTAGAGAACTTAAAGAAGACTAGGGTATGGAGAGGCTACAAGCTCTGTGTATCGAAGAATAAGGTTTTTGGACCGAGTTTGCGGACCCTTTTCACGCTGGAGGAGGCTTTGTATTTATAGACAGAGGAATGACCTAGCGCTAGTTGTAGTGGCGCCAAGCAAAAAATCCTTCTAGCACCACTCCAGGCCAAATTTGGCTTGGCACCACTAGGACTGGCACCAGCCACTTAGGAAAGTTTTAAGGTTGGCAAGCAATGTATCTTTAGAAGATTTGGGCGCCTGTACTAGTGACTATCATGCAATTTTTAACCTAGCTTCACTAAGAGTGACTCCGGAAGGTCCAAAAATGATTTGAAGGGGCTAAGAATGGCTCGGAAGTTCAGAAAGGGAAAAGAACCCTTAGAACAGTGTCTCGGGGGTAATAGACTTGACAAATGATGACAAAATTTATTAGAAGGATTGATCATGCCATTAGGGGCAAAACGATCAACTGGGCCAGAAGGCTATTTGGATGGACTCTGAATATCCTAGAAAAAGACTGAAAACTCGAAAACATTAACGAGAATGTCCCAGGAGGTTACTGGTTTGATACCTAGAGCCGCTATGGTTGGAAGAGGTGACCGGCCCACTAAGGGCAAAATGGTCATTTCGTACTAAGTTTGCCGAAACTGGCTCAAAATGATCCGAAAAGATAATGGAAGATCGAGAATACTATAAAAAGCATTCTCGGGCAGTTACCGAATTGATACCCAGAGTCGGTGTGGTTCCTGGAGTGTTTGGATGCCTAGGGGCAAAAATGGTCATCTTAACCGGAATGTCTCGGAATTGACCTGAAACTAACTAAAAGGCACCTAATCATGCCGGATTGTCATTAAGATAATCTTAGAAGGGTGGAATTACCATTATGAGGACTTAGGTACTTTCACGAAAAACGTGCCAGAAATGGCCCTAGGGACAATTTGGTCATTTTTTTACCGAAGTGGGCTAGCAGGCACTGATGTTGACCTAGGTTTTGAGTGTCTTCGACACTCTGACTGCGGTCCTGTGATGTAAAGGTCTGTTGGCAATTCCCTATATCGACCTATTTGCGAGTGTTTCTGCCACTTTAACGGTCGCAATGTTTACGAGTATTTCCGTTACTCTAATGGGTTGCGATCATTCTAAAGACTGCCTAATCTCTAAAAGCTTCTTGGTGGACTTAAAGCCTGAGGAATCAACTTTCTCAAAAGGCGTGCCCTAACGGACATTTCTATATTGACAGGCTAGCAGGCGCCAAAGGTGGACCGTTCTACCACCTCATGGACTTAGAGTCTCATCCCAATCGACAGGTTTGAAGGGACTTATCGTTTCGAAGAGTTCACTCGGAAACGTGCCGGATTGGATGGTCTTACCACCTTGAGGAATCAACTTTCTCGAAAAGTGTGCCAAATTTAATTGGAATTGGAATTAAATTAGATTGAAAAGGGAAGTTATCGTCTTCGAGAAAATGTGCCCATTGGAATTGGACCGATCAATACCCCCAAGGGCATTTTGGTCATTTTGCCTCTATTTGGGCCCAATGGGCCTGCGAAGCAATTGATTGACGGGATTAGACTTGGAAAGTTCATTTAAATTGGAATATGTCCATATCAACTTGAATACAAGTCTGGATGGATTGGAGACTACTGAGTGGGCAAAAATAGGGTGCTTACAATCATGACTTCCTATTTTGCCTTAAATCATAGGTTTCTAAAACTATTTTCTACATCAAATCTTAGATTTTCAAAATCTCTTCTTCTGCAACAAATCATAGGTTTTCCAAATCCGCAATTTTGAAAACTCAACCTTTCCAAATCCTTGTCAAATCTTCCAATTTAGAAAACCAAATCAAATCCTCCAGTTTTGGAAACAAAATCAACTCATCTATTTTTGGAAATAAAATCCAATCTTCTACATTAGGAAACATGAATCAAATATTTCAACCTTTTCTAATTTAAAAACTTTTCAAATCTCAACTTTCTAAACTCAACTTATCAAATCTTTCAAATATTTCCTAAATCTAAGCTTTCAAATTTCTAAATCTTTCCAAAGTTCAAATCTTTCCAAAATCAACTCTTTCCCAATTTGAAAACTTTCCAAAACCAAAACTTTCCTATGATAAAACTTTTCTAATTTGGTACTTTCTTAAAATGGAACTTTCCTATTTTAAAACTTTTCTAATTTGAAAACTTTCCAAAATCCAATCTTTACTAAACCCTAACTTTCTAAATTCTTTCAAATCAAATATTCAAATCCAATTTTTTCCAACCATTCCAAGTCAAGTGTTTTCAAATTAAATCAAATCTTTTCCTAATATTTCCTAAATCCAACTTTTCTAATTCGAACCTTTTCTAAATTCAAAACTTCCTTAATCTAACTTTGAAGTCTAAATCAAACCTTCCTATTTCAAGAATATGCTTTAACCCTAGGTTACCTAAGTCCTGGGATGCTTATAACCTAGTTCAACCGTAATCCTAAAGTTAGGAAGCTTCAAGACTTTTCTAAAAACTATTTTCTAAACCAACATGGTTTTCAAACTTGAATCTAAGTTAAGATATTTTTAAAGCTCAACTCATTCTTTTCCAAATCAGTTCCAAGTTCAATTTTAAACTCAAGTTCGATTTGAAATCAAATTTCAATTTCTAATTTATCTATTCAAAGTTGAAATCAAACCCTTTTCAAATCAAACATTTTCAAGTAAAACTTTTCAAAAACCTCAGAGTGTTTATTTTCTATCAGACTCTTATCCGAATTATGACTGACCTGATTTCCAACAAAGGGATACGTAGGGAACCCCCATGGATGCGGTCATAATCTTTTTCAAATTTTTAATTCCACAACCTATTTCAAATTTTCAATTCCATAACCTTCTCAAGCTTCAAATCTTTTCTTCAAATCTATTTTCAAAATCAAATCCTTTTCTTTAAAGTTATTTTCAAAATCAATTTCTTTTCTTGCACTTGCATGTCATGCATCATATCAAATTTCTTTTAAAAATCTTTTCAAAGTGGATATAATTGGACAATTGTTAGTTAAAAATTCTAATTAATTGAACCTATGGTAAATAGATGTGTAGGTACCGCAAGGGAGGGTTAGGATGATGATCATAGGATATTTTTCCTACACGTAACCAACCTCTGAACCTAGAATCACTGTTTTCAAAGACCAAAATGGAATTATTTTCATACAGGATTTAAATCTTTTCAAATCTTGGCAAACAACCTATTTTCTTAAAAACCCTCACTTGAGAAAGTTTTGAAAACTATTTTGTTGTTTCAAAAAACCCTAAATTTAATCTTTGGATTGCACTTAATCTTAGGTGACCTAACTCACCTTAACCAAGTTAGGTGGCGACTCCAAACTTTTTTCAAAAACCCTTAATCAAATAAATTTCATGGTCAAACCTAGTTGCACTCGTACTTCTAGGAAGATGAGTTCTAATGAGAGAGTACCGTGATTTTTTCACTTGTGCTTATTTTCTCGAATGCAAAAAATCGGGGCACGACAACTGGCGACTCCATTGGGGATACTTAGAGGGTTAGGCCATCATCATGTCTTTTCACCCTTCACTCATCTAGAAGCTTCAATTAATTTGTCCAATTCCATCCACTTCAAATTTTCAAACTCAAACTTTTTAAAGCTATTTTCAAATGCATGACATTGTTTGCATTCAATTCATATTCAATCATTCAATCTTGCATTAAGTTTGGCATTAAAGTACTGACTCTTTGCATCTTTATTTTTGTAGGTGGACATTGGTTCACATTTTTATTTTATGTCATATTAACTGCCATGTATGAATGGAATGGACAGTATAGATTGGAGTTGCTGGGCACTTTTCTCCACTTTTCAAAATTCCACACACACACTGCACGAGCACTTGCATTTGCATACTTGCATTCTCTACCTGAATATGTTCCCTTCTAGTTAGAAGGGGGAACGGTATATTAGTTCTAGGCAGATGTTGCGTCAGTTTCTTAGCCTAAGGCTTCTTGATGGTTCCCCCGCTCGAATCACCAATTGATAATGGCACCACCTCGAGGAGTGGGCTTAGGTTTGAAGATCTGGGAACCAAGCCATCTTAGGAACCATTAGTAAACCCTAAACCTCATGCTCATGTAGAAATCATGCAAGCCAAACCTTTGTCAGATTTTAGACACACACGTCGATTTTAACACCATGGAGGGAAGGGCAACTGCTTTCCTTTCTTTTATTTTTGTCTATTCCTATTGTTATAATGCTTGTATAACTGCTCATGCATCCATGTTTACTTTACAATTGTATTGTATTACTCTCTCTATTCTATGCATACCTATTTATGCATTCAATATTCTATGTCAAGACAAGACTTCCAAAGTAACTCAGGTCACTACATCTTCATGCATATGATCAACCCAAAGAGAGTGACACCAAGTTCACTCTCCCTTGCATTAAACCTACCAAAACCCTAAGGGTTCCCACGTAACCCTAAGGACTCATGGCATGCATTTCAAGTCATTCCATAGAGAAGGACCCCAGTCCCTCTATTTTCGTAGAGATAGAGTTGCCAAGAAGATAAGGGCAATCAAACAGCAAGATCTCCCAATGACATCCTCAATAGCAAATTCAAAGAAGGCGAATTGGAAGATTCAAGAGTAGTTCAGAGTCTCAAATGTAAAAGTAGATAGGTGGAAGTCCCAAGAAAAGTGTTCTCTCTCCCCCTATTAAAATGTTTCTTGCTTCCGTTGTATTTTTGTATTCCTTTACTTTTTGTAAATCATTAAATTTATGTACTCACTCGATTGTAAGGTATCTGCATACGAGGTCAAGCCTCCTATCTCCAAGAAAGTGAGTCAAACGCATCATGATTAGTCTCCCTCTTAATAAGGGACACCCCTAAGACATGCATTGCATAAAACTTTCCAAATATCAAAAATTAACTTGCGGCTTATGTCCTTGTTTTTCTTTTCTTTCTTTTTCTTTCAGAGAGACTACAACTAGGCTTAAATCCCCATGGAGCCACTCATTGAGTCGCTAATTTTGACCCTTGAACAAAACCAAACCTAGATATTAGATGAAGTAAGAGGACTTGGGGAAAGGACAACCAAAATAGAAGCAATGCTCTC
Organism: Euryodendron excelsum; assembly: GCA_033060915.1. NCBI lineage: Eukaryota > Viridiplantae > Streptophyta > Magnoliopsida > Ericales > Pentaphylacaceae > Euryodendron > Euryodendron excelsum. The sequence continues at coordinate 32,850,981 of CM065388.1, forward strand.
CTTGCTCCTACCTCATGTGTGTATAATAACCAATGAGCTAGAAGAGGCTCCTCAAGTCCAAACCCATGAGGGGCATGCTATCCTATGAAAAAGAACCAAGGGAGAAGACCGAGATTACACTCCATTGGATTGCCGACATCTTCACCAAGCCAATGACCTTATTCTGATACTTCCCGGGCCTGTCTACAACTGGACGCCCCAATCATATAATCCTAATCTATCATGTCAATCCCATTCTAACTTACCTGGTCACGACACAAAAAATGGCCCTACTTTGAAACACAAAATCCAAAGCATCCTTGATCTCCAAGCCATCAACCCTACTAGTATTATACTAGAAACTGACCCCAGGCCTTCGAAAACATCTAAGACACCTTTCTAACCTAAAAGGGGAGCTGGAAAAAACTAAGTTTTTCTAAACTTGCTTGCACACAAACCGTAGCCTATTACGACCTTTTAGCAGCAGGATATCTAAAACGTACACCCTCTCGACTTGTGCCCAATCCCTTACCACCCAACTTCAACCCGACAATTTATGAATACCATTAGCGAGGACAAGGGCATAACATGGAAAGCTACCTCACCCTCAAGAACAAAATTCAAGACCTAATAGACAACATAACCATTAACATACGACTAAAAAACCCTACTCCTACCCCCGATATAACCACAAATCCTTTGTCAGACCATACCATTAACCTGATACTAGAAGAAATAGGAGAGGATGATAGGTTGGAAGAGGCCACGATCGAACATTATGATAGAGACTGGAAGACTGATGAAGAGAGCAATTGGGAGGAGGAATTCCCACCATGCTCGATCTATCTTTATAATCCCAATAAAGTGCATGATCCATGGCTGAGCGCCACATATTAGAGAACCCCTGGCCCGCGGCTGAGTAAAACTACGAAGACATTGGTTGGGAACTAGAGGAGCCAAAAGCACCGGCAAAGCCGTTCAAGCTGGAGGGAGGCCAGCTAGCCACCCTATTTATCGAAGAACATAAAAAAGCCGTGAAGGACAACAAAGAAGTCAATAAAGCTAACAATTGCACTATCAACGTCAACACACCCAAAGCCCTAGGAGAAGTCTTCGCTTGCCTTTCCTTAATCGAGGATCGCATTGACAGATATAGCATTGGAAATGTGGGCATCGTCCCAAAACCAGACTAATAGGGATTCTCTTCAAAAGAGTACAAGAGAGGGGTGTTTCACCCATTTTCTTCCTATCTCCTTTATTTTTCGTCTTTAAATTGATGTTTGAATTTCCACTCTGCTTAAGAACTCTATGCTTTTCATTGCAAAAATAAAAAGATAGTTTTTCATCCAATCGCTTTTGTCTCATATTTTTCTTATCAATAGTGAATGCTTCCTAAACAATGAGTGCGTTCTATCTTATGGAGAACCTAACTTGAAGGGTGTGATGGCATGGGTTAAGCACTCGCTGAATGATCAACTTTTCAAAAAGAGAGAGGATAAGGATGAGTGAAAAAACTACCCAAAAGAAGCACTTATGATACACTGAAACTAAGCGATGGGTGATCAGACTATCAAAACGAAGAGGAGCCATCTTTTATTTTTCAAAAAAAAAAAATATTTATATCCCTTTGCTCGACCCACTAGTGCATCATGGAAAGCAAAAGATTTCTTATCAATCTCGATTCCAAACGATTCCCCTACACTAGGGTAAACAGGTAACTATGGTCTCCACAAAGAGTGTTACTCATCCTCCATCAAGTTGAAGCAACATGAAAGCTCTACGGATTAAGCAATCTGGTTCAAAATGAAGAGGGGCCCTTATTTCATTCCCCATATAGTAAAAAACAATCTTTATCAAACCTGTTGATTCGGTTATGTTCCTTTCCAAGAAATCTCAACCTAGGGATCACTACCCATAATGGGTTAGAATGAAACACTAAGAAAAAGATTTGGGAGAAAGGAGTGGTAAAAGTATCCACCTCACAAAAAGAAAGAAAAGGGAAAGCAAAAAAGAAAGAGTTATCGAGCGGCAAGTTACGTTAAAAAAAAAAAAAGAGTTATCTCATGCCATCTTGAGAAGTATATAGTAAAGCCAAGAAGGGAAATCTAAAGGTGATCCTAGATGATAAAGAAGCCTAACAGAAGCTATAAGTTTGAGCCCTTACCCTCTCTTGTAAAAACCCAAAACCATGGCCAACATTACAACCCTATTAAAGTCCACTCTGATTGAAGAGAAAGTGTTTGATCTAAATGAGCTAGACGTGTTGCTGAGGCAAATGAAGGATAGTAAGGGACCAAACCTTACCGGGAAACCAATCAAGGATAGTATGGATCTAAACCCTACTAATAGCAACATCAAATTTGTGCCTGTATATTCATTTGATTCAAAAACCCCACAACTTAGCCTACATTATGGTCCTAAAATAAAGCCTCCTCAGATTAAAAGACTAGCTGCTTATTACTCTGCTAAAGGTCAGGTAAGTTCTTGCCTAAGCCCCTGAGGGTTAAGAGTTCACACCAAAAAATCCAGACACTAACCCAAAGTAGAAAATCGAAGTGGATCAAAGGGTTGAGAAAGGTATAAAATGTGTCATCCAGTCAAGGTAGGGTGACCCAAAAGAAAGACCAAACCCTTGAAAAGGAGAGAGTTGTCATTTTAAGGATGCAGAGATTGATAGCACCCTATTCATTGTATTAACTGATGCATTCCTCACATGTGCATGTATTTTTATAAAATTTTGGCATGAACTTCGCATATATCGGACATAGCTCCCTATAAAAATAGAAGTCACCAATACAGTTTAATATCATCTCTAAAACATGCAATAGACATACACCATCATCATTATCCCTAGATATGCATCTGTCCATATATCTAGCTATGTAAATCATAAACATCCACCCCTGCTCATACATTAATATATACATCTAGCTATCTTAATTATAAATATCCATTCCATTCGAGAATTACAAATAAACTGTCTAACAAAGCAAATGAATATCCAGGACATGGTACAACAGACAAGTTGGGCCTGTAACAAGGGGCAATCATCAAAGGTCGAAATGTCCAGGTTAAAATCTCAAAAACTTAACTCCAGAGGAGGGGGCCGACTACTCGAAGCACTAGCATCCTACAAAGAAAGAAGAACATGAATCAGCAAGGCAAATGAATAACTAAGCAATGCTAGAATAAAGAGAGAGAAAGGACAGCATACCTCGCTGCCTCCCATCTGAGCCAACCGTGCAGTCAAAGTAGCTACCTCGGCCTGAAACTGGTCCCTCTCCATCTGGAACTGGTCCTTCTTAGTTTAGTACTGGTCTCTCTGATCCCTCATTGCAGCAAACTCAGCCAGTTGACCTGCAACTGTCCCTAGAATTGCTAGAACTACCAAGAGAATCTATACGAGCTCCTTTCCTCGGCCGGCGCCTCCTCTTAAGACCATCGTCACCTGCGTCTACCATCCTGAAAGTCAAATCAAGGTAAGGACATCGATATATGCTAAATACAATTCAAAATGGCAAGAGGTATCAAAAAAGAAAAAAAAGAAAGGTCTAAAAAAAAAAGAGATGCATTAAAAAGAAAAAAAAAAAAGAAAGAAGGAAAATAAAAAAAGAAAGAATTCAAGTTTCAAATCAAAATGAATTTTCTACAAAAAGTTTCAACTCTTAATTTCAAATGATTTTTCTAAACCTTCCCTTTGAAAAAAAAAATTCATTCAAGTTTCGAGTCAAAATGAATTTTTTATACATTTTATCTTAAAAAATGTTTTCAAATTTCAAATCAAAATAAAATTTTGACATTTATTCAAGTTTCGAGTCAAAATGAATTTTTTTTGTACATTTTGTCCTAAAATATTCAAGTTTCGAGTCAAAATGAATTTTTTACACATTTTGTCTGAAAAAAAATTCAACCTTGGAGTCAAAATGAATTTTTTTAAACATTTTGCCTTCAAGTGTTCAGAGTTTCAAGTCAAAAATAAATTTTCTAAGCACTTTGTCCAAGTTTTGAATCAAAATAGTTTCTAAACTTTTTCTTTCTAAAAAATGTTATCTTAAAATCAATTATGAGGTCTTTTAACCTTCCTTTTTCAAAGTTATTTCAAAATCAAAATCCAAAGTCATTTTCAAAATCAAATCTCAAAACTTTCAATCAAAATTCATCTCAAAACATTTCTAAGCTTCTTTTTCAAAAGATTTCTACTCCAATCAAGTTTCAAGATTTTCTAAAAATTCTTCCTCCAAAAAGTCTTCTTCAAAATCAATACTCATAAATTTTCAAGGTTTCGATCCTAAAAAATTCCTCCTTCCAAAACTTTTTTTTTAATCAATTTTAAAGTTTTCTAAATCCCGAAATCCATTTTAAAAAATTTCCTAAGTGATTCCCTCAAAAGTTTTATCCAAAATTCCATTTTAAAAAATTTTCTAAGTTTTTCTTTCAGTAGTTTTAGGCCTCCTGAGTTTCTCGGGACTTTCTCTGCCAAAAAGGCCTCACATTTAAAGGTTTTACCTCTTTTTCCTTCAAAAAGATTTGATTTTAAAATTTTTAACTCTTTCTTTAGTTTAAAAAAGTTCCTCCCGAGTTTCTCGAGGCTTTCTCTACCAAAAAGGCCCCACCCTAAAATGGTTTCATATATTTTGCTTTCAAAAAGATTTTATTTCAAATATTTTCTAACTCTTTTCTTAATTTTGGCATAGTTTCATTTATAAATGGTTCCTACAATACCTAAAACTTGGTAACTGAAAACAAGTTGTGCACCCCACAACATCACAATCACATAACACCAACACACATAAAACAATCCCTGCACAATCCTAAGATTTTAAAATTTCCAAACACCTATTCTATTTTTCAAAAATTCAAAGGTTTTCAAAATTGTTGCAAAAATCTTTCAAAGTTGCTCCAAATGTTTTCTAAAATATTTTCATATTTTTCTAAATGTCAAATTTAAATATTTCCATCAATTTCTCAATTTTTTTCAATTATCTTTCTATTTTTGAAAAATTAAAAAATTAAATTTTTTTTTTTGAAAATCACAAAATTTCATACGGCTTTTCAACAAATTTTTCTAAGACACATGATGCAAAAATATAGCATAAAAACCCAATACCCAAGGCTGTACGAGCAAATTTTCAATTCCTATGGAAACCTCTTTTGCACAAACATGCTAAAACTATTCAAACTCCGTCAAACAAGTATCAAAACATAAAAATAACATCATCAGAGTGTTCAAAGCATATCGAAACATCAATTTCAACTATTTGCATGACTCAAATGGAGTTCTACACGTCAAAATCAACACAAAAAAAAAAATAAAATAAACTCACCTCTTGGAGTTCTTTGGCAAAATCTTCTTCTTCAACGACTATTTCGATGACAGTGACCGCTTTCGAGAACTCTCCGGCATCCCCCGAGGTTACCCCTTCAATGCTCAAGACTCTCCTCTTGCAAAACTCTCGAAAATCTCTCACACACTCTCAAAATCTCTCACAAAGTCGCGGACTTCGAATCAAAAGTTTGCTGGTTTTAATGCCAAGCCTCGCGCCACTAGTAGTGGTGCCAGGGCAATTTTGAGTAGTGGTGCCACAACTAAAATTCTGGGCACTTTGCCCCTTTTCCCGCCAAAATCCGATTTCAAATGCCCTCTTGGGCCAAATCACCATTTTCAAGCACTAGTTTTAAAAAATGTTCAAATTTCGTCCCTCCAATCACCTCACGGTCAACATGGAACGCTTGCTTTATCATTTTTTCCATTCAACAAGCAAAGACAGAAAAAGAGAGGCAGCTGTAAGCACCCCATTTTTGCCCGCTCGGCAATATCTAGTTTGACCAGACTCATATTCAAATCGACACAGGCACACTCAAGTCGAAATCAGCTTTTCAAACTCAATACAGTCAAAATAATTGCTTCACGGGCCCACTGGGCCCAATAGAGGCAAAATGACCAAAATGTCGTTGGGGCATTGCTTGGTCCAATTCTAGTTGGCACGTCTTTCTAAAGACGGTAAGTCCCTATTTCAAACTCAATTCCAGTCTAGACTAATCAAACTCAAATAGGCACGCCTTTTGAGAAAGTTGATCCCTCATATGGTAAGTCCATCTAGTCTAGCACGTTTTATGAGAAAACTCCTCAGAACAGTAAGTCCCTTCTAACCTTTCGACCGAGATGGAGCCCACGTCCTCGAGATGGTAGAACAATTCACTTATGGTGCTTGCAAGCTGTCGCCCCCTGATTTTTCGCACCCAAAAAAGACAAGTAAGAAAAACACAGTACTCTCCCGTCAGAACTCATTCTCCTAGAAGGATAAGTGTGACTAGGTTTGAATTTGAAATTGATTTGATTAAGGGCTTTTGGAAAAAGTTTGGAGTTGCCACCTAACTTGATTAAGGTGAGTTAAGTCACCTAAAACTAAGCACAATCCGAATATTACACTTAGGGTTTTTGAAAAAGGTTTTGGAAAACATCCTCAAGAGAGGGTTTAATAGGTTGTTTGGCAACCTTCGAAAATATTTAAGCCCTTTTTGAAAATAGTTCCTTTTGGTCATTGAAAACAGTGATCTAGGTTTAGAGGTTGGTTACGTGTAGGGAATACGCACTAAACCATCACCCTACCCCGCCCTTGCGGTACCTACATGTCTATTCACCCTAGGTTCACTCATTAGAGTCTTCAATTAATAAATGTCAAATTATATCCATTTGATTTGTGAAAAGAAGTTGACATGATGCATGATAATACAAGTGCGAGAATTTGATTCGATTTTGAATGTAGATTTGAAAAGAACTTGATTTGATTTGAAATAGATTAAAAAGATAGATTTGATTTTAAAAGAAAGTTCTAGAAATTGGAAACAGAGATTTGAAAATAGTTTTTTGGAATTGGAAGTTTGAAAAAGATTATGGAACCGAAAGTTTGAAAATAGTTATGAAAATAGGAGCTTAAAAGAAATTGTAGAATTGAAAATTTGAAAAAAAGTTATGAGCACACCCATGAGAGTTGCCTACGTATCCTTTTTTGGAAATCATGTCAGTCATAGTTCGGACAAGAGTCCGATAGAAAATTTGATTTGAAAAGAGTTTGATTTGGAAAAAAAGTTTGATTTGAACTTTGAATAGAAGGATTTGAAATGGACCTTAGAATTGACTTTGAACTTGATTTGGAAACATAGAGTTTTGAAAACATCTTGACTTGAATTGACATTTGAAAAACCATCTTGCTTTAGAAAAGAACTTTTGGGGAAGAGTTGGAAGCTTCCTAACTTTGGGGTTAGGGTTGAAATAGGGTCTAGACATCCTAGGACTTAGGGCAACCTAGGGTTGAAACATGAAATTGAATTTACTTGACTTGAACTTGAAAAACTTGATTTTGAAAAGTTTGGTTTTGGAAAACCTAGGCTTAGGAAAGATAGGACTTCGGAAAGACTTGAGATTTAAGAAAGATTTGATTGGAAAATTTGATTTAGAAAACATGGAGAGTTGGAGTTCAGGAAAGATTGAATTTAGGAAATCTCAAATTTAGAAAAGTTTCAAAATAGAAAAGCTCCACTTTAAGAAAGTTTTGAATTAGTAAAGTTTCCTTTTTAGGAAAAAGTTGATTTTGGAAAGATTTGAATTTAGAAAGTTTGATTTAAGAAAGATTTAGAATTTAGACAGTTTAGAATTTTGGAAAGGTTTGAATTTAAAAACGGTTTGAATTTAGAAAGATTCAAAGTTTGAGTTTTAGAAATACTTGAAGTTGGGAAAGATTTGAGTTTAAGAAAGATTTAAAAATTTAGAATTTAGAAAGTTGAAATTTGGAAAGGTATGGAATTAGAAAAGGTTGGGATTAGGAAATATTCAAATTAAGAAACATTTAGATTCCTAAAAAAAGATGATTTGATTTTGTTTCCAAAAATGGAAGATTTGACTTCACATCAAATTGGAAAAGAGGAATTTTGGAAAACTTAGGTTTGGAAAGCTATAGTTTTGGTTTAGGAAAAGTGATTTTGGAAATATAATATTTGACATAGAAAATAGAGATTTTGGAAATCTAGGTTTTGAGACGAGATTGGAAATCATGTTTTAAGAGGGAAAATTAAGATTTCCTAACCATGGCTTTAGGGTTTAACTTGAACTCCAAGAAAAAGGGATTTTGAAAAATAGATATTTTGGAAAGAGAGATTTTTAGGAAGAAAACTTGAAGAGTGTTTTAGAAAGTAGAACTTTTGAAGAGAGTTTCTGGAAAGGGATTTTTGGAAAAGTTTTTAGGAAAGCAAGTTTGAAAAAAGACTTTTGAGAGGATTTAAAAAGAGATTTTGGAAAGCAAATTTGAAAAACAATTTGGAAAGGGATTTGAATGTGGACTTTTGCAAGCCTCTAAAAATATCTCACTTTCCTAAAATGATTCTAACCATAAGAAGATTAGAACTATTATAGGATTGTGATTTTGAAAATAACAAGGATTTGAGAATATGGACCATGAAAGTCACTTTAAATGTAACACTTTCCTAAAGTAACTCCAACCATGGAAGGCTAAAATCACCTTAGGATTGTAATTTTGAAAATAAGCTTGCAAAAATAAGATTTAATGCAAGTTTTGAAAATGATTTTTGATGCAAGTTTTTAAAATAAGTTTGAAAATAATTTTTAAAGAAATGCATGATCATGATATGCACAATTCAAGTTAGGGTTGTGAACATACAAGGTTTAGGCTTCATCACATAATCAAGGGGGCCGAACCCACGTGGTCTCCGGTTAGACTAAAGAGAAGCCCCCGATATGGTGACCTTCAATAGCCTAATCCTACACATAAACCGAGAAGTCCCTTGTTTTAAGCATGAAAGGGGGGGGGGTGGAAGATGGGGATTAAAATAGAAGAAAACCCAAGTGGGTTAGGAGAGAGAAGAGAGAGGGGGGAATTGCACAAACGTAAATAGGAAGCCTACCTTGTATCTTTGTTGTTTTGATTGCTTCACTTGCTTTATTTCGCGTTGATCTTCGAGAGCTTCGGAGTTGCAGCGCTTCAAGTCTTCAATGGAGTCTTCAAAGGCAGGTTTATGAATGTATGTGAGTGTATGTATGTTAGGGTTTAGTGTATGAGGGTTAGGGTTTGAAGGACCTAAAGAAAACTAGGGTTTGGGAGGACTTCGAGCTCTGTAATTCAAAAAACAGAGTTTTTGGACTTTGTTTGCAGACCCTTTTCACGCTGGAGGAGGCTTTACATTTATAGACAGAAGGGCTAATCTGAAATAAATTATTCTTGATCATGAAATGTTTTATTTTTCATGTTAAAATCTTTTTCAGAAAAACAAAACTTGTAGGGGTTCCAAAGCTTGGGCATGTTTTAACCCTAAAGACTTCCAAACGTCCACTGTAGAGTCGGTCTCCCCGAGTCCATCAACACAGATAATAGAAGCACCCTCAACAATGGCACAATAGCAAAACATCACCAAACCTTCAAGATCAATCCTTATAACTCGGTAGCCTACCATCCACAAACACATGGAGCCATCAGAGTCAAAGAATCCCTTGCAAGAAAAATGACCACCATAGGGACTGGCACGAACAGCTACCCTTTACATTGATGGCATATGGAGCCTCCATCAGAATTTCAACCGGAGCACTGCCATTCTCCTTGGTCTAAAGAAACAAGGCAGTCCTACCAGTTAAAGTAAAATTCCTCTCTCTCCGAATCCTCATAGGAATTTAACTCATTGAAGCAGACTAGATCAAAAGCTGGCGTGAACAACTTTGTCTCTTAGAAGAAAAGAGATTGACAGCTATCTACCATGCCCAATGCTATTAAAGATGCATTTCCAGATCCTTCAACACAAAAGTCAAACCCCACCAGTTCAAAGAAGGGGATTTTGTTCTTAAAAAGACAATTCCAAGTTAGTAGAAAGCCAAAGGCAAGTTTGCCCCCAACTATGAAGACCTGTCCTTGATTCACAAACTCATGGCAGGAAGAGCGGAAGAAATATTTGCAGTAGTCGTCAACTCATAATAGATAAAGTAATACTATGTGTAATCAAAAACTTTGACAGAACAACGATAGTAATGATTGAAATGAAGTTAGGCCCTCGATTCCTCTACCATATAGTTAAAAGCATCCCCTTGCAAAACCCAGTTGAGCCAATTACTTTCTTTTGAAAAACCCGACCTAATGATCACCGCCCACAATGGGTCAAGATAGTGTAAATAAGATAAGAAAAATAAAGAGCGGATGTCGGTTTAAAGAGTACCCAAGAGAGAAAGGAAAAAAAAAAGCATAACATCGAGAACATAGTGAAAACCCGAAAAGAAGGTGGAGGCATGGCAAAATACAAAAACTGTCAATCTGGTAGAAATTTATAAGAATACCATGGTGCAAAAGTAACAGTCTGGGATCTTTAAAAAAAAAAAAAAGAAGAAATGGGGACAAGATGTGAAGACGTATCTAAGGAAGCATAAGTGTCAGGATATGTTTAAATCCAAAAGTAAAAAGGGGAAAATAGAGAGTAAGCAGCAATAAGAGAGAAAGTTTAGCCGCCTAAGTTGATCATATGTCTCTAAAAATTAAGTAAAAGCAAAATATTTTGAACCTTTATCCCTCCTTTCAAATACCCCATAACCAAGCCAACATTATAGTCCAAAATAAAGACCTTTCAAATCGATCAATGCTATCAATGCGCTTCAGAGGAAGATGATTACACTATGAAATGCTTTATCTACAAGAAATTCCAACTCAACTCTAGGCTTAATGTCAAAAAGTAATATCAACAGTCTTCAATCAAAGCAACGACTTCCGTCGGCAAGAGATCCCATCATCAATCGTTCTTCGAAATCAAAGCACTCAATACTCCTATTCTCATTCAACAATAAGTCGTCTTCATTGGCATCAACGAGAGAAATCAAAAGAAAAAGCATGGCTTGAGGACATAGTGAAAACCCTCCGGGGCGCTATGGTTAAAAGAATAAGGTCATGGCTAGATATAAAACTATCAACGCAGTGAAAACCCAAAAACGGTTTGTGAAAACTTGCAAGGGCATGGGTGGCAAAAATGGTTTAAATGAGAAAAAAAGCCCACAACTACCGATCAGCAGTCCAAGTAGCACCAACAAAATGGCCTCAGTAAAGCAGCAAAGTCCCACGCATCAACAATGGGTCAATAGATGCCAACCTGTGGGAAACCTGCATTGGTAACAAGTTTCTAAACGCAACATCGCAAAGCAATTAGCATGAATATCATAAGTCATTTATTAAGCTTAGTCTATTACATCTTTATATTGCTAACAAAATATTGAGATAGGTACAAGTGCAAGGGGCATCTCCCCAAACTTTCTCAGGTCCCAAGGTCTTTTCAAGGCCAACATCCTAATGTCATAACCCGACAAGGCTTGATATCCAGTCGTCTAAAGTATTCAACAACCTAAAGGATCCAGCGATCCAAAACATCCAGTCAAAAGCATCCAGCGATCCAAAACATCCAGTCATCAAGGGATATCCAACTATCCAAAGCATCCAGCTATCCAGAATACAGCCCAACTGGGGCAGGTCAGAAGCTAAAAGTCTCCAACATAGTTTAACTTGCAAGAAGTCCATCTCAGCAAACCACATCAGCCAGTCATAATTAAAGCAATCCTCTGACTCCATAAGGCATCTCCCCATGCACTACATGGCTCAGTGATCCCAATGTCTCAGTGTTTCAATCTGCAACACAGTGCCAGAACCTTCTACAAATCAACTTGGGGCAACTGAGTTCAACTCAGCCAGCAAGTTAGCATAGCTCCTAGATAAGAGCCTAAACTATCTGCAGCCCTCCTGGATAAAAAATTAAATTATTTATGCTACTCTTAGGCTACTTCCCTTAGCCAACGGAGTTGGCCCCAGTAGCTTGAGCCATGATCATGTCTCCATAGTCGACAAGAAATAGAGAATACGACAATGACCCACCCCTGAACTCCCAATCAACATTGATTCAACCTTTTTTCAAACTATGAAACCTAGAGCAATACCCCATCCTACACCTCTCTTCCAAACCAATTGATCCATTAAAAATGAATCGGCCAAAAATGGCCTCACTCCTCCCAAAAGTCAACTAAAGAGAAGCATTACCCCTCCAGAGACATGTCAACAAGAATCCTACCGTATCTACAAAAATCAAAACTCAATAGTCAAGCCAACGTCTTGTATTCAAACCCTAGGAGATCCTGACCAAAGACAAACCAATGTCCTCTCCTTCAAATTCCAAAGCAAGAGAGTCACAAGGATAAAGCAGTCTCCTATGGCAGCTCGTGCTCAGTTTTGTTGAGAAGCCTCCTAGTCAGCAGTTCCACCATGGCCCCCCCTCAAAAAGTTACATCAACCTCAACATTATCATCAAATCAACTTCGGCAGGGGCAGTCTCAACATCTCCAACAGCCTTATTTGGGGCATCTTCTATAGTAGCCCTAGTGAGGCCACCCTATCCTCATCAGCAGCATTAGTCCTCTACTCGACCAAAGCAGATCTCGTTATTACCTCCAGCATAGATCATTGTCTCCTGTATCAGCTACCCAGACAAGCCCTGTTCAAACTCAACGTCAATTAATGTGGTCATCTGAGCGTGCCAATCATCCCTATCAGTCAAGGCATCAACAGGAGTAATCCTCTCCTCAACCAGAGTAGCTCTCATCGTTGCCAGTTTAGCTTTCAGTCGTGCCTCCCTCAACTCCAGATTCAGTCAACAAGGTAACCTTTTCCATGTCAATCATCCCGAAGGTAAGGTAGAAGAAAAAGGTAAGAACTCATCAACCTGAAGAATATATAAGTAAAAGAGAGAGAGAGAGAGAGAGAGAGAGAGAGAAGACAAAAAAAAAAGAAGATGCACAAAAAAGGAAAAAAGGAAAGAAAGAAAAAAAAGGAAAAAATCTTGAGTTTAAAATTAAAATGAATTTTCTACACTGTATCTTCAAAAACTTTCAACTTTTAATTTCAAATGATTTTTCTATACCTTCCCCCACAAAAGATTTTAAATTTTGAGTCGAAATGAATTTTCTAAGTTAAAACAAATTTCCTAAACATTTTGCTTAAAAAAAAAAAAGCAAAAGTTTCAAGTTTCAAGTTAAAATAAATTTCTTAAACATTTTTCTTAAAAAAAATATATATATCAAAAGTCTCGAGTCAAAGTGAATTTTTTGCATATTTTATCTTCAAAAAATTTAAGTTTCGAGTCAAAATGAATTTTCTAAACATTTTCTCTTCAAGAGTTCACAGTTTCAAGTTAAAAAAAATTTTCTACACATTTTGTCTAAGTTTCAAATCAAAATAGTTTCTAAACTTTCTCCCTCTAAAAGTTTATTTCCAAATCAATTCCTAGGCTTCTTAACCTTTTCCATTCAAATGTTTATCTCAAAATCAATTCCTAAGGTCTCTTGACCTTCCATTTCCAAAGTTATTTCAAAATCAAATCCGAAATTAGTGTCAAAATTCAAAGGTTTTTATCCAAAATCAATTTCAAAGATTTTCTAAGCCTCCCCTTCAAAAGGTTTCTATTTCCAAATCAAGTTGCATGGTTTTTCAAAACTCTCATTTCCAAATTTTTATTAATTCTTGATTCAAATTCAATTCAAAGGTTTTCTAAACTTTTTCCCTCAAAAATGTCTTACTCAAAGTCAATCAAAAAATATTTTCACGGTTTTCAATCCTCAAAACTCTTCCTTCCAAAATTTTTTTCAATTCCAAGGTTTTCTAAATTCTATCTTCAAGAAGCTCTATTTGAAATCAATTCCAAGATTTTCTAAACTTTTTTTCTTCAAAAAGTCTTCAATCCAAATCCATTCCAAGAGTTTTTAAACTTTTCCTTCAAGAGTTTTTAAACTTTTTCTTCAAAATTTTTTGTCAATTTCTTGGTTTTCTTAAACTTTTTCTTCAAAATTTTATCCTAAAATCCATTTCAAGGTTTTCCAAACTCGTCCATCAAAAGTTTTTATCAATTTCAAAGTTTTCTAAATTCAAAATCTACTTCAAAGTTTTTCAAACTTTTCCTTCAAAAAGTCTTATTCGAAATCCATTCCATTAGTTTTTCAAAAGTCTTATTCAAAATCTACTTCAAAGGTTCTTCAAACTTTTTCCTCAAACATTCTATTCAAAATCAATTTTCATGGCTTTCCAATTTTTTTCTTCAAAAGTTTTGTAATTTCTAGGTTTCTTTAAACTTTTTCCTTAAAAAGTTTTATAAAAAATCCATTTCAAGATTTTCTAAACTTTCCCTTCCAAAAGTTTTTCAAACTTCTATCCGAGTTTCTCGGGGTCTTCTATATGAAAAAGGCCTCACACTTAATGATTTTATTTCTTTGTCTTTGAAAAAGATTTCATTTAAAAAATTTCCAACTCTTTCTTCATTTCGAGAAATTTTAGCTGAGTTTCTTGAGGTCTTCTTTGCCAAAAAGGCCCCATTCTCAAGGAACTTTATCTCTTTTTCCTTCAAAAAGATTTTATTTATAAAAAAAAAAAAAAAACTATCTAGGTTTTCCTAACTTTTTCTTCCAAAAAAGTTTGATTTTAAAAATAACTTTTGAGGTTTTTTAACTTATTCCTTCAAAAAAATAAAAAAAGAAAAGGTTTCATTTCAAAATAATTTCCCCAGTTTTCCAAAGCACTAATCTTAAAAAGCATAAACGTTTCGTTCCAAGTTTCAAAGGTCTTCTAAACCCTTCTAATTCAAATTCAAATCAATCCACTTTAGAACGCGGTTTTAAAATCATTTCAAATAATAAACTTTAATTTCAAAATCAAGTTTTTAAAATTCCTAATTTCAAAAAATCCGAATAATCCAGTTTTCAAACTTAAAATTTTCTTCAAATTCCATCCCTCCGATTGTTACGACCTGAAACCGGCCTATATGGATTTAGGATGCATGACCGACTAGTAGCTTGGCTACCCAAGGCCTCATTACGTAACCCGATTGAACACCCGTGCATTCATCATTTAAAAGGTACATAATTATAAAATTGAAACTTTATAAACGTAAAGTAAAACGTGTATTATACATAGCAAAGTGGTGTCTAATCTCCAAAACATAAACATTCCATAAGATGAGCCTATCAGAGGCCACCACAGTTATAACATTATAATATTACAAACATTAGGGTCCAACCCCTATATTAGTACATAACATAAGGCTCGTGGGCGGCAATCCAAATGTCCATGTAATGGGCCTCTTTCAAGGCCTCCCACTTTGTTCACCAGAAAACATTTTTAGAAAAACGTAAGCTAATGCTTAGTGAATAACAATAATGCATGAGCATAAAATACATAGACTACATTTATATTTAATGTACATGACAATAAAGGTAGATTTATGCATAAGTGGCATGAACTTAGAACCGCATAAGTATAATCTTAAAGACACTTGAAGTATAGGCTTTTGTATTAACACATTTTATCATTTCTAAAACGTAATATGAAAGAAGAGGGGTAGGTGTTATAGTATGAACTATTTGAGTGTGACCAGGCGATCTCGGGGACCAACACCTCATCAAAGATTCTAAACGGTTCACTTCTGGCGCCTGCTAGCCAGCCACGGTAGAATGTTCATCATTCGGTAGTTCTCTGGGACCAGGCGTTCTCGGAGACCAACACCACCCTTACAGGTAGCTTTCTAAGACCAGGCGTTCTCAAGAACCAACACCACCCTACAGGTAGCACTCTAAGACCAGGCGTTCTTAGAGACCAACACCACACAGGTATTTTTCCGTGACCGGGCGGTCTCGAGAACCAACACCTAGGTCAACACCGACGCCTGCTAGCCCGACTCGGTGAAAAATGACCAAGTCGGCCCCTTCGACCTCCAGGCACGTTTTGGGAAAGTTCAAAATCCCTGAAAACGATAAGTCCATCCTTTTATAATGTTGTCAAACCATCGGGCGCCCCCCGCACACCATTTGGTCCAAATCCGGTCCTATTCCGGCTCACTCTGGTCAAAATGACCATTTTGCCCCTAAACGACTCAGCACGACACGAACCTCGCTGAACAGTGACAAACTCTCTCAGAACCATGCCTGAATAGCCCTACACACCTAACACAATATACCGGACCATTCCTGACCATTTCCAGCCAACTCCGGTCAAAATGACCGTTTTGCCCATGGAAGCCCAATAAACGCCCCGAAACAGCACCAGCCTTGGGATTTTGAGCAAAGGGTTTCAGTAGACGCTTCTCTTAAATTGTGTTTTCTCCCAATTCCCTGATTATATCGCACCGTCAACCGACTTGAGAAACGCATAAATCAGGGAATTCTCGAAATCTCGTCCATAGATCTTTCCACCGATACGGTTCGATCGGATGGATCACTTCCCGAAGCCCTCCATCGTACGGTGCAAAAACTATAACTTTCAGTAACCCTGGAGCATCTCGCAGACGCTCTGCCAAGGTTGACTTTTTCTCTGATTCCCTGGTCAAAACGCACCGTCAAACGACTTGAGAAATGCGTAAATTTAGGAATTTCCAAAAGTATTTCCAGAGTACTTTCCATCGAAACGATCCAATCGAATAGATCACTTCTCGAAGGCCTAGATCACATCAAACCAAAATAGCCACTTTCAAGCACACACGGAGCGTATCATAGACGCTCAGCAAAGGTGTCCTTTTTGGCACGCTTCCCAATACGATATCCCACACTTCTGAACATAATTCAAACTCTTCGAAAACATGAAAGTTCATCAGATGCACTAGGAGAACATCCCAAGTGCGACTGATTCCCCTAGAACCTTCCCGGTTGGCCCAATTATCGAGGCAAAGTTTGGGCGAATCTTCCCGGCGGTGGAGCATATGCTACATGCGCTAAAATTTTGTTCAGAGCGACCGAATTTCGATCAACAGTCGAGATTTAACCAGTACATAGGGTGCCACGTGTTATTGTGGCAATGGAACAGTACCTGCGCATGTCCTACATGCGCATGGCCAAAGTTTGGCCATGCGCAGTAGCACATGCGTATGGTCTGTGCCAAATTACCTATAAATAGAGGTCTTCCCCCTTGCATATTCCAGGTCTGAAATTGATACAAAACTTTGCTGAAATCACTCCAGAAACTCGAATCTCTATATATATTCCCCCCGTCCAACACTTAGGCTAGATCCTACCTCTCCTAAGCCTATACACTCCATACACAAAAGCCTCATACACACTTATACACTCCACTCAAGCCTCTCAAGCCTTCTTGAAATCACTCAAGCTCCAATCAAGATATCCATTGAAGATTACAAGAGTGTTAAAGGCAAAAGGTGGTGTCCCTTTTATATTTGTGCTTTTCCCCACTCTTCTCTTCTCCCTCCTAGCCTACTTAGGCTATTCTCTATTTTAATCCCCATCTTCATTCCCCCTTTCTTGCATGCTTGAGCTAAGAGGGCTCCTAGATCATGCCTAGAGGAAAGCAAGTGAGAGCCATCGTGTAAGGGAACCTCTCACTATCCTACTATAAGATGGTATGGCCTAAGAGCCCTTTGATTGTATGGTGAAGCCTAAAAACCTTGTATGTGAATCATGACCCCTTGCATATTATTATTTTGATCATGTCTTGTATGCTTGGCTTCATCTTATGTTTATTGCCATATCCCACAATGCTTGCATTGTTCTTAATTTCATGACATTTTCAAGTTCTACATGTCCTTCAAAAATTGTTCCAAGAGTTGGCCCCTTGAAGTTTTGGATGGGACTTTAGGAATCATGCCTTAGAAAATCCCACACAACCCCCTAATTCATATTTTTGCACCATTGTATTTCAACTTGCATACAAGTTGCTTTCAAGCTCTCTAAATCTTCAAGGTTTCCATTCTCTCAAATTTAGTGGTTAAAATGGCCCCATGGAACCCTCTCTTGAGTGGTCTCCCTTTATATTGGCCATAGGACCCCTAAATTGTTAGAATGGTCCCCTTTTCTCCTTATGATCCCCCAAAAAATGATGTTCAAATCCTTTGATTTTTATGGTCTCCATTCTCTCAAGTTTAGTGGTTGGAATGGCCCCATGGAACCCTCTCATGAGTGGTCTCCCTTTATATTGGCCATATGAACCCTCTCTTGATGGAATGGTCCCCTTGAAAAATGTTTTTCAAAAATCCTTCCCCAAAGATGATTTCAAAAATGCATTCTCTCCATTTTTGCATCAAAAATGATTTTCCAAAAATTGTCCTCATTGTGTTGAATTTTAATCCCTCCACTCTTGTCAAGATAAAAGTTATAATAGCCATGAGGAAACCTTCCTTAGAATGGTCTCCAAGCACCACCCATACAAACCATACTCTTGAGTAGAGTCAAAATTTTCATGGAAATGATCTTTAAAGAGATGGCATACTAAAGTCCATGGTATAACATGTTTGGTTCTCCAAAACTTTTTCCAAAAAATGCACCAAACCACATTTCAAATCATCTTTCAATCCAACCCTAGGTTAACTTGACCCTAGTTACTTGACCCTAGGTTAACTTGACCCTAGCTACTTGACCCTAGGTTATCTTGACCCTAGTTACCTAACCCTAGGTTAACTTGACCCTAGTTACCTAAACCTAGGTTAACTTGACCCTAGTTACTTAACCCTAGGTTAACTTGACCCTAGTTACCTAACCCTAGGTTAACTTGACCCTAGTTACTTTACCCTAGGTTAACTTGACCCTAGTTACTTGACCCTAGGTGAGCTTGACCCTAGTTACTTAACCCTAGTTAGTTAACACTTAGTCTTTTTAACCTTAGGTTCCCCCTAACCCTAGGCTAACCCAACCAAGGTTAATACACTTCAAGGTTCCAACTCTTGAACCCTTTTTTAGATGATCATTCAAATATTCCAATTACCCTCCTAACCTATTCTTCCAAAACCTCCTACCCCCATGATTTCAAAAACCCGACTCCACATACTCTTCTTATATTCCTACACTCCATCTTCAAGACATTTCCAAGGACGTCTCCAAAAGTCACAAACCTAAGGTATTCCTAGCCCTCTCATGGTTAGGGATTCTAAGGATAAGTGATAAATCAAGAACAACCTCTTAGGTTGTCCATGTTAGGATTCCAAACACACCATTTTCAAAGACCACTTTCAAAAACTAATCCATCCAAACGTTCTAAAGTCATGCCTCCAAGGTCTTCAAAACAAGACTCCAAAAACACTTTCAAGTTCTCTTGAGTCATGCCAAATCATTTTTCCAAAACTCCCTTAGAGTCAATCCAAAAGCATTTTCAAAATATACCCCCATCCAATTTCAAGTCAAAACTTTCAAGACCACAAAGTGTCTTAAACTCTTCCAAAGACCTCAAAGTGTCTTAAACTTTTTCAAAGATCCCAAAGTGTCTTCAAACCTTCCAAAGGCACTAAATGTGCCTATTTTCCATCGGGCTTTACCCAAACTATGAATGACCTAATTCTCGCCAAATGAGATACGTAGGCAACCTAAAATGGTGCGGTCATAACTTCTATGTCAACCCCATTCCCTTTTTTGAAAATTCTAATCAATCCGAAGTTTCTATTCTAAACTCTTCCAAAACTCCTATCATTTTCAAACTTTTTTCAAAAACTTGCATCATGCATCATCCATCCGAAAAGAGATGATTAAACCCCGTTTTCAAAGTTCTAAAGTGGATGTTAAGTGGACAATGGTAACTAGTTATTCTAGTGAGTGAATAAAGGGTGATTAGACATGTAGGTACCGAAAGGGCGGGGTAGAGTGATGATCTTAGGATATCTTCCCTACACGTAACCAACCCCCGAACCTTAGATTTCTATTTTCAAAAGACCAAAATGGTGTTATTTTCAAAAAGGGCTTAAACATTCCAAAAGGTTGCCAAATAACCTATTTTCCTAAAAAAACCCTCTCTTGAGGGAGATTTCAAAAACCTTCTCTTGAGGGAGATTTCAAAAACCCTAAGTTTAATCTTCAGATTAACGCTTAGTTTTAGTTGCCCTAACTCACCTTAATCAAGTTAGGTGGCGACTCCTATTTTTCTAAAAAGCCCTTAGTCAAATCAATTTTCAAACCTAGTCGCACTTGTCCTTTTAGGAGGACGAGTTCTAATAACAGAGTTCCGTGCTTTAGGGTCTCCGAGCCGAAAGGACCTTGGACACCCCAAAAAACCGGGCGCGACAGCTAGCAACTCCATTGGGGACACTTAGAGGGTTAGGCCATTAACATGTCTCTTCACCCTTCACTCACCAAGAATCTCCAGTTACTTTGTCTAAGTTTATCCACTCTTCAAATTTTTTCAAGCTTCCAAAGCAAACCTTACTCTTTTAAAATGATTTTCAAATAAATGTCACCACTTACATCCATTGCTCACATTTATGTTCTTGCATTAGTCATCTATTTTATCTTGCATTGAGTTTGTCAAAAAGTTACTAACTCTTCGCATTTTTCTTTTGTAGGTGGACCTTGGTTCACATTCCTATTTTGTTTCATGTCTTATTTGTTGCCATGTATGTGAATGAATGGACAAGATGTGATGCGTGTTCTTGGGTCCTTTCCTCCATTTTTTGAAAATTCCACACATACTTGGTGCGCTGACTTGCATTTGCATCTTACATGTATTACCTGGTTACTACCCTTCTAGACAGAAGGGGGAATAATATATTGACTGTGGGCGGATGCTGTGTCAGTTTCTTAGCCTACGGTCTCTTGATAGTTTCCCCGCTCAAACCACCAACCAAAGATGGAGTTCACCATTTCGGGGGTGGACGCCGAAGGTTTGAAGGTTCGAGAACCGAGCTTTTTAGGAAGCATTGGTAAACCCCCAACCTCATGCTCATGTAGCACCCCATGCATAGTCGAACCTCTGCCAGATTTAGGACACACGCGTTAATTTCAAAATAAAGGAGGAAAGGGTGACCGTTTTATTTTTCCTTACAAATTTTGCTTAATACTCACTATTATGCTATCTAATTCTTGTTGCTTCCATGTACATGCATCATAACTGCTCATGCATTGGAATTCACTTCAAGACAAGAGTTCTCAAAGTAAGTCAAGTCATTGCATCTTCATGCATCCAATCAACCCTTAGAGAAAGGCTCAAATACCTTCTCGCTCCATTCAAGCCAACCCAAAACTCCTAAGGGTACCACGAGACCCTAAGGATTCATGGCATGCATCAAAGTCATCTAATGAAGAGGGGCCCTAATCCCTTTTTGCTCATGGAGATAGGGTTGCTAAGAAGACAAAGGGGTAATTCAAATCAAGGTCTCCTACTAACCTCCGGTCAAGAAGGCAAATCTGAAGACTCAAGAGTAGTTAGGATCCCATGATGTAAGCATAGGATAGGCGAAGGTCCCAAGGAAAATGTTCCCCCTTCCCCTTCAAATGTGCTTTCAATTCCATGTAAAAAGAAATCAAATGCAATAAAACTATCCTTTCTACTTTCATTGAATGGATGTACGAATGTATGAATGAATGAATGAACAGGCTCGTACAGGTACAATATTGCATGCAGGGGCAACCCCCTATCTCCAAATGTGAGCCAACACATCATGCTTAGTACCCCTCTCAAAGTAGGGGCACCCCTAGGATATGCATTGCATAAAAATCTTCAATCTAAAGGCACTAACTTCTCCTTTTTGTTTTTCTCTTTACATTCTCGTTGTCTTCTCCCTAGCCTACAAAGGCCAAGAGAGTCAGAGGGTGAACAAAGAATGAAAAGGGGGTTTTCTAAACTGCTTATTCATTGCCATTATGTTGTCCATATAATTACCATAAGGCTCATGCATTAACATCCATTCCAAGACAAGAGTTCCAAGAAACTCAAGTCATTGCATTCTCATACATTCAATCAACGGTAGAGAGAAAGGAGCAAATCCAACCTCGTGCCAAAAAGAAGCCTACCTAAGCTCCTAAGGGTTTCTCCAACCCTAAGGATTCATGGCATGCATAGAACCATATCTTAAGAGAGGCCCAAATCTCTCTTCAACCATGGAGGCGAGATTGCCAACACAAAGAAGTATAAACCGGCCCATGCCGAAGAGGTATTATATTGCACACAAGGGCAGACCCCACCTCCAAAATGGACTCAACATCATGCCTAGATTCCCTCAAAGAAGGGACCTCCATAGGACATGCATTGCATAGAATCTTCAACTCCACATGCTAACTACATTTTGTTTTTCTTTTTCCAAGTCCAAGAGCACAGTCAAACCGATAGAATCCCTCTGGTATCCCGCCTATTTCATAATTCATGCGAAGCCATGACCCCGACACAATGTTGCCACTCCACCATAACTCAAACTCTTGAAGTCATTCTTGTGTAATCAGATGGCACACATGGCAAATGGAGTTTGAAGGATGCCAGCATGATTCCAAAACCAGTCTGAGGGGTTTATTCCCAAAAAGGGGGATTTCTTTCAAACCTGTCTTTCAATTTTCAATTTGAATTTGAGCATGAAAATAACATCATCTAGATAAAAATGATCCAGAGTTTTCATATTTATATCATTGTCTAATGGCACTTCATGAATGATGTCTTCCTCTTCAGGAGTTTTTCCTTCAAAATGTTTTACCCTAACTTGGAGGATGGGATAGTGCAAGCACCACTTTCGGCAGAAACAATCTCTGACTCAGAAAAGAGGGGAGAGAGGATTAGAAAGTATAAAAAGAGGGGAAATACAAAGGGGTGAGAGATGAGGATCAATCACATATCTTGTTGAAGTCCAAAAAGTGACCCCCGAAGGATGCCCTAGCAAAGCAGCAAGCAGCAAGCAGCTAAACCCTCAAAATGAAGGGGAGCCATCATTTCATTCTCCCAAACAGAAAGCAATCCGTTGGTCAGCCCACTAGAGCCGCATGTGATTTTCATTCGAAAGCCCAAACCAGGAACCACCCCCCACACTGGGGCAAATGCATGCAAGGAATGAATTCGCGAACTAACATTTATCATTTTCAAGGCGTTGCTAAAATTTTCAAAGAGTTTTATAGACTAAGCAATTCAACTTGAAATGAAAAGCGGCCCTCTTTTCTTCTACCATACAGTTAAATATAACCCTTGCAAAGCCCACTTGAGCCGGTCACATTCCTATCATTTAGCCGACCTAATGAGCACTGCCCACACTAGGTCAAGGCAAGACCATCAATGCGTGACGATTTCCAAGAGCACCTGTAGCAAACAGTACCCTCCAAGAGAACGAACAATGAACAGATGGTGATCTCCAATAGAGCGCGCGATGAATGAATAGCAATTTCCAAGAAAGCGCACGATAAATGAATGATGATCTCCAAGATGATGCAAAAAAAATAAAAAGAGAGAGAGAAAATTTTTTATTAAAAAAAAATGATGATGAATGACAATGGTTTCCAAACACAATGATAAGATAGAGTCATCTAAGACGACAATAGAAGAACAAAACAGAAGCGAGCTTCTTGACAAAGAGAAAAGTCCAGAAGAACGACCAAGGTAGGAGCCACTTGCCAAAGGTGATCATGGTTCTTTAGGAGCCTATCAAATATAATAGGTTTTGAGCCTTTATCCTTCCTTTCAAATACCCCATCACCTAGCCCACATTATGGTCCAAATTAAAGTCCTCTTAGATCAAGAAAAATTGCTTAGTCTAAATAAGCTTGAATAGAGAAACAACAATGTCTAAAAGGAATGGTAAATACAGGGGCAAAATTCATTCCCTGCAAAAGGTGGTTCTGGTTCATACAACTCCCGCGGAATTTAAAGATTTGGGCCTATGTATCCATTCATTTCTTACAACCCTTAAACTTGGCCTACATTACGGTCCCAAGTAAAGTCTTCTCTGATTGAGGAAGGAAGCTACAAGTTGCCATGCCAAAGGGTGATATCGGCTATCACTCGAGGGGTCCACTTAGAGAAGTTTTCCTTTTCAATAAAAGAGAGAGGGGGAAAAACGAGTCAATGGATCGAATCTCTGAAAATGATGCGAATGCTATCACATCCTGGTAAGAAAAGGGCAGAACCCACAAAATAGAATCCCAAGAAGAGGATAGAAGTTCAAAGACTGCCTGATCCTGAGATATAATAACTAAACATGAACCCTAGGACAACCCCTGAGACATACATCCATTTCCATCTATATATGCATTCATCAAAAAGCATGACATGCATTCAATTCCATTCCTGTATAAATTGTTCATTCATCCAAAAGTATGACATGCATTCAAAATTCATCTCTATACATTCATCAAAAAGTATGATAGGCATTCAATTTCATTTACGTGCATTCATCAAAGAGTATGACATGCATTCAAATTCCATCTTTGTGCATTCATAAAAAAGAATGATGTGCATTCATTTTCGTTTATGTATGTGCATTTATCAAAAAAGTATGACATGCATTCAATTTCATTCTTGTATAAATTCGTGCATTCATCAAAATATATGGCATGCATTCAAAATTCCATCTATGTGCATTCATCAAAAAGTATGACATGCATTTAATTCTATTCTTGTATAATCTCGTGCATTCATCAAAAAGTATGACATGCATTCAATTCCATTATTGTTTATGCGTTCATCAAAAAGTATGACATACAGTTGTCGGGCCCAGATTTTTCGCACTCGAGGAATACTCACACAAACGGGAAAAACACTGTACTCTCTCGTTAGAACTCACCCTCCTAGAAGAATGAGTGCGACTAGGTTTGAATTGAAAATTTGGTTTGAATAAAGGGCTTTTGAAAAAGATTCGACGTCGCCACCTAACTTGATTAAGGTGAGTTAGGTCACCTAAAAACTAAGAATAATCCGAAGACTACACTTAGGGTTTCGGAAAACGATTTTGAAAATATCTCCTCAAGAGAGGGTTTTTTAGAAAAACAGGTTGTTTGGCAACCTTTGGAAAACATTTAACCCTTTTTAAAAAAATAACTCCTTTTGGTCTTTGAAAACAGTGATCTAGGTTCGGAGGTTGGTTACGTGTAGGGAAGACGCACTAAGCTATCACCCTACCCCGCCCTTTCGGTACGTACATGTCAATCTACCCTTGATTCATCTATGAGAGCCTTTAATTAACCCATGTCCAATCCCATTCACTTTAGAAAAACAACATTTGAAAACTAACATGATGCATGACATGCAAGTGCAAAATAAAAGAGAATTGAAAAATAGATTTGAAAATGAATTTAAAAAGAATTTGATTTGAAAATAGATTTGAAGAGATAGAATTTGAAATTGGAAAGTTTGAAAATTGGAAGTAAAAATTTGAAAATAGAAATTTTGAAATTGGAATTTTGAAAATAGATTGGAATTTGAGATTTGGAAAAATTTTGGAAACCACACCCATGAGGGTGGAATTGAAAGTTTGAAAAGTATTGTGACCGCACCTATGAAGGTTGCCTACGTATCCCTTTGGGGGAATCAGGTCAGTCGTAGTTCGGACAAGAGTCTGACTCAAAATTGAAGGTTTGATTTGAAAAGAAATTGAATTTGACTTGAAATTAGAAGAGGAGATTAGAAATTGAAATTGAGAAGATTGGACTTTGATTTGGAAAGATTGATTTTGGAAAGACTTAGTTTTGGAAAGATGGAGGTTTAGGAAACCTAAACTTAGGAAAGGTTTGACTCTATTTGGAAGGTTTAGGAGATTAGGAAAGGTTGGATTTAGGAAATGTTTGAATTAGGAAAAGCCCGATTTAGGAAAGCTTCAAATTTGGAAAGTTTCATTTTTGGAAAGTTCCGAGTTGCGAATTAGGAATGTTTTGGTTTAGGAAAGTTTCAACTTAGGAAAGTTTTGAATTAGGAAAGTTTTTAATTAAGAAAGTTTCGAATTTAGAAATGTTTGAAAAAGGGAAGTTTCGATTTTGGAAAGTTTTGAAAAATAAGAAAGTTTTGTTTTAGGAAAGGTTTGAAAAAGGAAAGTTTTCAGCTTAGGAAATGTTTGAATTAAGAAAGTTTTGAGTTTAGAAAAGCCTTAGATTTAGAAAGATTTTGAAGTTTTGGAAAGTTTAGAATTTGGAAAGATTTAGGTTCAGAAAGATTTAACTTAAGAAAGTTTTGAATTTAGGAAACTTTGGATTTGAAAAGATTTGAAATTTGGAAAGTTTAGGATTGAGAAAGCTTTAGAGTTTTAGAAAATCTTGAAATTGAGAAAGGTTTGAATTTAGGAAAGGTTTAAAAGCTTGAATTTGGAAAGTTAAGATTTGGAAAGGGGGTTGAATTAGGAAAGGGTTGAATTAGTAAAGATTTTTATGTTCAAGTTTTGAAAACTTAAGGTTTAGGAAAGTGGAAGTTTTAGGAAAGATTTGAATTAAGAAAAAGTTGGATTTTGAAATTTAAGGAAAGATTTAAAGTTTAAATTTAGGAAACTTATGGTTTAAGAAGGAATTGAATTAAGAAAGGTTTGGATTAGGAAGGGATTGGATTTGGTTTCTAAAAGAGAAAGGTTGGATTTTGTTTCCGAAAACGGAGGACAGGATCTAGTTTCCTAAACGGGGAGATTGGATTCGGTTTCCTAAATGGAAGGTAAGATTTGGTAAGGATTTGGAAAGGGAGATTCTAGAAACCCTAGATTTGGAAAATTATAGTTTTGACGTAGAAAATAGGTTTTGAAAACGTGTATAATTTGGATGTGAAAACAAAAGGTTTTGAAAACCTAGGTTTGGGGCAAAGTTTAAAAAATCGTGTTTTTGGAAAAGAAAATTAGGGTTTCCTAATTGTGGGCTCTAGGGCTTGACTTGGGCTCTAAGGAAAGAGTTTTTGGAAAACGCGTCTTTGGAAACGAAGGTTTTCTAGAAGGGAATCCTAGGGAGGAGTTTTTGGAAAGTGAATTTGGAAAGATTTTTGGAAAGAAGGAGTTTTTGGAAAGTGTGTTTTTGGAAACATAGAGTTTGGAAGGAAATCCTATAGAGGAAATTTCTAGAAGGAAGATTTTGGAAAGAGAGTTTTCTTAGAAAGGTTTTTGAAGAGAGTTTTTAGAAAGGGATTTTAAAGAGAAAGAGTTTTGGAAAGGAGTTGACAAAGGGAATCTTGAAAAATAGATTTTGGAAGGGAGTTTTTGAAAACAATTTTGGAAAGGAGAGTTTTAGGAAAGTATGTTGAAAAAGAGATTTTTAGGAAGAGGGATTTTTTGAAAAGAGAGAGTTTTTGGAAAGTATAAAAACATCTCACTTTCCTAAAGCGATTCTAGCCATAAGAGGGCTAGAACCACTTTAAGAAAGTGGTTTTGAAAACAAGGTTTGAAAATATAGACCAAAAGGTCACTTTTAATGTAACACTTTCCTAAAGCAACCCTAGCCATGGAAAGGCTAGAATCACCCTAGAATTGTGGTTTCGAAAACAAGTTTTTGAAAATGAGATTTTGATGCAATTTTGAAAACAAGTTTGAAAACGATTTGAAAAACAATGTTGAAAACAATTTTTGGAAGATGTAAGACTATGATATGCACAATGCAATTTGGGGTCGTGAACATACAAGGTTAAGGCTTCACCACATAATCAAGGGGGCCGGACCCACGTGGTCTCTGGTTAGACTAGAAGAAAGCCCCCGACATGGTGACTCTCCAATAGTCTAATCCTACACATGGACCGGGAGTCCCCTTGTTTCAAGCATGCAAAGAAAGGGGGGGAAAGAGATGGGGGATTAAAATAGAGAAAAACCCAAGTGGGTTGGAGAGAGAAGAGAGAGGGGGAAGTGCGGAAATTTAAATAGGGAGCCTACCTTGTATCTTGTTTATTTTGCGCGCCGTGCAGTTTTAGGTCTTCGGTCTTCGTCTTGATCTTCTTCTTCAACCTTCAAGGATTGTCTTCAAGCTTTAGATGGCAGCTCTTCAAGTCTTCAAAAGATGGTTGAAGGCTAGTGTATGAGTGTATGAGGGAGTGTATGAGTGTATAGGAGGTTAGGGTTTAGTGTAGGGTGGCTAGGGTTTGGAGAACCTAAGGAAACTAGGGTTTTTGGAGGTGCTCGAGCTCTGTATATCGAAATATAGGATTCTTAGGTTAAGTTTGCAGACCCTTTTCACGTTGAATGAGACTCTGTATTTATAGAACTTGGACAAACCTGGCACCTTTTGCAGTGGTGCCAGGGCAAACTTTACACTGGCGCCACTAGGTGTGGCGCCAGGCCATTTTTTGGCTTGGCGCCACTAGTAGTGGCGCCAGCCAATTAGGAAAGAATTAAGGTCGGCAAGCAACGTATCTTTGACTACATTTGGGCGCCTGTACTAGTGACTACCATGCAATTTTTAGCCTGGCTTCACTAGGAGTGACTCCGGAAAGTCCGGGAATGATTTGAAGGAGCCGGGAATGACCCAGAAGGCCGGAAAGGAGCAGGAACACTTAAAATAGTGTCCTGGAGATATTTGACTTGAAAAGTGAAGATAAGATGTGTCGGAAAGATTGACCGGGCCTTTAGGGGCAAAACGGTCAATCGGACCAGGAAACTGCCGGGACAGACTCGGATTGTCCTGGAAGAAGACTTGGGATCTGAAAACATTATTCAGAATGTTCCCGGAGGTTTCCGGTTTGATTCCCAGAGCTGGCGTGGTTGGAAAAGGAGACCGGCCCATCAGGGGCAAAACGGTCATTTTGTACCGGGTTTGCCGGAACTGACTCGGAATAGTCTGGAAAGGTAAAGGAAGGTTGAGAACACTATAAAAAGTATTCTTGGGACATTACCAGTTTGATACCCAGAGCCGGTGTGGTCGAAGAAGGAGACCGGCCCTCTAGGGGCAAAACGGTCATTTTGTACCGGGTTGGCCAGAACTGACTCGGAATGGTCCGGAAAGGTAAAGGAAGGTTGAGAACACTATAAAAAGTATTCTTGGGACATTACCGATTTGATACCCAGAGTCGGTGTTGTTCCCGGGGCATTCGGATGCTTAGGGGCAAAATGATCATCTTGACCGGAAAGTCTCGAAAAAGGTCCTAAGGGTAGTCTGGTCATTTTTCACCGAAGTGAGCTAACAGACACGGGTGTTGACCTAGGTTTTGAGTGTTTCCGCCACTCTAATGGTGTGAGTATTTCCGCTACTCGGACAGGGTTGATGATTTGGGAGTATTTCCGCTACTCGGACGGGGTTGAGTATTTCCGCTACTCTAACGGCTTTGTGAGTATTTCCGCTACTCTAACGGTTTTGTGATTAGTTTTGCTACTTAGACCGTCTCGAGGAATAAACTATATCGAGAGAGGGATTGGAAAGGGGTCTTACCGTCTCCGAAGAGACGTGCCTGGATTGGAACCGTCTCGAGGAATAAACTGTCTCGATAGTGGGATTGGAAAGGGGTCTTACCATCTCCAAGGAGACGTGCCTGGATTGGAACCGTCTCGAGGAATAAACTGTCTCGAGAGTGGGATTGGAAAGGGGTCTTACCGTCTCCGAGGAGACGTGCCTGGATTATGAGTGTTTCCGCCACTCTAACGGTTTTGTGAGTACTTTCGCTACTCTAACGGTTTTGTGAGTGTTTCCGCCACTCTAACGGTTTTGTGAGTAGTTTTGCTACTCAGACCGTCTCGAGGAATAAGCTGTCTCGAGAGAGGGTTTTTGAAAATGAATAAGAAAGGACAATGCCCCTAAGGACATTTTGGTCATTTTGCCTCTATTTGGGCCTGACAGGCCCGCAAAGCGATGGAAAGATGGAATTTGGACCTAGATAAATGGTTTCGATTGAAATATGCCCACAATGACTGGAAAACAAGTCTGGACAGAGTGTAGACTGCCGAGCGGTCAAAAATGGGGTGCTTACAGCTGCCCCTCTTTTTCTGTCTTTACTTGTCAAAGACAGAAAACGATAAGAGTAAGAGTCTCATGTTGACCGCGAGGCAGTCGGAGGAATGGATATTGAAAACCTTTCGACAACGGGGGTCGAAAATGGATAACGGGCCAAAAAGGCCTTCAAAAACTAGTTTTGGCGGAAAAAGGGCAGAGCTGCCTAGAATTTGGAGGGAATTCATTTTGACCTAAGACTTGAGTTTTGAAATCCTGTTGGACAGAAAACTTAGAAAGATTTTGGAAAATTGCATTTTAGGAGACATTTTGGAGGTAAGAATTTAAGAACTCTTTCGGATTTGAAACTTTGTTAGATTGACAAGGATTTCGGATAGAAAACTTCGAAACTTGACAGAAATTTTGGAAGGAAGAATTTTTTGAGTGAAACCTTGAAAATTTTTAAGGATTTATTTTGTCTAAGACTCTTTTGAAAGAAAAGTTTGGGGGGGCCAGGATTTGGAAAAGGGATTTTCTTGAAGAACTAAATCAGAAAAACTTGGAGATGGATTGAAAAAATTTTAGACATGATTTTGAAAATGATTTTTGACCCTGATTTTCGAAGTAGAATTTGATTTTAAGAAGTGATTTTGAAAAAGAACTTTTGGAAAACAGAATCAGAAAACCTTTTGAAAACTAACATTGGAAAGGAAATTTTAGAAGAAAGAATTTTTGAAAACTTTTGGAGGATAATAATAAGAAACCATTGGGAAACTGATTTTTGAAAAAGAACTTTTTGAAGAGAAAAAGTCAACAAACTTTTCGAAAAATTTTTAAGGAACCTTTGATAGTTTATTTTAGAAAAGAACTTTGAATGAAAAGTTTAAGAAACTTTTAGGTTGGTCTGAGTAGGATGTATATGGAAGTTGTGCTCTTTATTATTACTTTATGTTTCACCTTTGGTTATTATCATTATTATTTCTTTGTTGCTTTTATTTCTTCATCTTTTGAACTGCATATATCGAATTCTAATACCTCTTACCTTGACTTACCCTTCAGGATGGCGGGCACAGGCGATGAGGGTTCTGAGAAGAGTCATTGCTTCGAGAAGATGGCCCGAACAGATTCTTGTCGGCAACCCTAGCCGCTCCAGGGGTAGTCAGCACTCTACCAATCGAGCACCTTCTAGCTAGGGTGGGAGGGAGGAGTAGGCCTTCAGACGACCCCTTCCCTCCATTGAGCCAACCCTCGAGGATGAGATGGACATTGAGGTTTTCCACTTTTGACTTTTCGAATGGCCGACACTATTTTGAGCTGACTACGAGTTTGGTATGACGGGCATCCTTCAGATGAGCAAGACATTTTTGCTGGTCATTTGGTTGCATGGCTTCTCTCCTGTTAGTGTAGCTTGCTTTCTGATAGTGGTTCCCACCTAACCTGTCTTTCTTCCATTTTGGGAAATGTGAGCTTGCCCCCTACTCCCCATCAGTATGGCTTCCTCCTGGGTCTTTGAGAAAATTTGGCTGACATTATGGGACCCACTTTTCCTTATGGCTGCATCATAGTTGTCTCGTCTCAGCTTGGATTCCGTGTGCAGTCTTTTCTTCTAATCTCCTGCCCCTAGTTTTCTTATGTCCCAATGAAGCTCTTGTTCTCACATTCTGAGTTTGCGACGCATAGGAGAGCTCATTCAGGGGGTTGACATACTTCTCAAGATTGGTCCATTTCTCCATGATAGCCCTAGCTCTGTTTCTCTTGAACTTGTTGATGTTTCCACGAGGGGGTGACTCAGCTGGCTGTTGATTGCGTGCGTTGCTCGCCAGGATTCGTGAAGGACACTCATATGCTCCTATGGTTGTGGGACAGACCTTCGTGAGCCTTACTAGACTTTGGCAGGGGGGCGATGCTCATTGTTGGGGATGTGTTTCATTACTCTAGCTTTAGGTGATCAGACACTTATTCACTACCACTCTTTCAAAGTCGTTTGATTGGGGAGGTCGAGGGTGGGCAATTGCCCCATTCTCTGTTTCTTGTTGGTCATGGAAATCTGAGCTTTCTGAGGTGTGAGCCGGTACTGGAGATATCTGAGGGGTGGCTTTAGCTCCTTTTTATGTTTTGCCTTGTTCATTGTTTCCTATTTGAGAGAGACAGAAAGACAAAGAGTGAGTTTTTGTGTAAAAATATTTTAAAAATGCCCTAGTAAGGGGTATCATCATTTTTTATGATGATTGCCCATGGGATTAAATTCATGATCTATTTTTTATGAATGCACATGTTTATACAGGAATTGAATCGAATGCATGTACTACTTTTTTAATGAATGCACAGGTTCACACAGAAGTGAAAATGAATGCATGTTATACTTTTGGATAATGCACATACAAGAATAGAATTAAATGCAATGTCTCCCATTTTGTGATGACTGCACAGATTTATGTAAGAATTGAATTAAAATACATGACCCACTTTCTTATAAATAAACAGGTTCATGCAGGAGTGCAGTTGAATACATAAATAGATACAAACTTCACAGGAATCTAAATGGATTTATAGGTTATACATGTCATGGATGCATCAGTACTATATGTATACAAGCTATTTACAAACAATGTGCTAGGATTACCCCTTGGGCCCATACTCTCAGGATTCTGTTCCTTCTCAAGATTCTGCCCCATTCAGTTTTGTCACATTCATATTGGGGTATGATAGCATTTGCACCATTTTCCAGGGATCTTGACCTTTTAGTTTGCTATCTTATCCCTACTTTCTACAGGGTTACTGTTTGGGGTTTTTCTGATCTCACTTGGTTTTCTCTCTCAGATCTCCAAAATGCCACCATGGCTCGAACGACAACTCGCATGCCCTTTGCAGAGCGATAAATAGCTAAGCCCTCAATCTAAGAAGGCTTCTTTTAGGACCGTAATGTAGGCTAGGTTTAGGGGTTGTAAGAAATGAAGGGATATTCAGGCTCAAAGGTCTTCTTTTAGTGGGTTGTTTAAACCGAAACCATCTGGGCACATTTTGGAGCATGAGATTGCCCCTTGCATTTCCTTCCAATTCTCCTTTCTCACCCTACTTGTCTTGGTATTGCTCAGGCTTATTTGGACTAAACAATTTTCTTTGATCAGAGAGGACTTTAATTTGGACCGTAACGTAGGCTAGGTTAAGGGGTTTATGAATAAAAAGGATGTGCAGGCTCAAACTCAATGTTGTTTCTAGTAGGGTTTAGATCCACACCATCCTTAGTCGGTCTTCCAGCGCGGCTTCATCCCCTAATATCCTCCTCTAGCTTCAACAACACGTCTGGCTCATTTAGATCAAGCAATCTTTCTCAATCAGAGTGGACTTTAGTAGGGTTGTAATGCAGGCCATAGGTTAGGGTTTAACAAGAAAAGGTAAAGGCTCAAACCTATTTCTTCTACTGGGTTTCTTTGTAACCTAGGATCACCTTTAGATTTCCTTCTTGCTTTTGACCATATACTTCTCATAGTGAAGACAACTCTTTTCTTTCACCCTTTCCATGTGCTTTTTGAGGGAAACATGACTCTCTTCTCATTTGATCTTCTTATTATGCTATTGAAGATAACTCAGTCATGGTTTTCTTCAAGCCTTTCTTTAGATAGATTTTTTTTTTTTGTTTTGTTTTGTTTTTTTTTTTTTTTTTTTTTTTTTTAGCCTCTTGCCCCTTGGCAACTCCCTTTCTTTACCTTGTCATTTCTTTTCTTTTATGGAACGACTAATTCTTCGATCCTTTTTCTTTAGACCTTTTCCTTGGCGATTCAATCTACCCAATATGGGCGGTGATCTCTAGGTTGGGTTTTTTCAAGAAAAGGATGGATGGCTCAACAGGTTTGGCAAGGGGTTTCTTCTGACTCTATGGGAAATGAAATGATGGCCTCTCTTCATTTTGAATATGATTGCTTGATCCATAGAGCCTTCACGTTACTTCAGCTTGATGTTCGATGACGTTCTCTGCCAGATCTTCTGCTGCCTGACTGCCCCAGTGTGGGGGGATGGTTTCGGATCAGGGTTGACAAAAAGGAAACTTCCGCTTCTGCGAGGCACTAGTGGTTTAAGCAAAGGGAATATTTTTGTGTATGGTAATAGAATTGAGGGCCTCTAATCATTTCAGATTGAATTGCTTAGTCCATAAAGTCTTTGTACAAAATTTAGATAATATTTCTAGGGATGATGTGTTTCGGCCAGTGAATCCCTACATATTCTATCGAATCAACTACTCTGTGCTTACCCCGGTGTGGGAGATGGTTATTGGTTTGGGGACATCTGAATAAAAATCAGTTACGGCTCTAATGGGCTGAGCAAGGGGTAGTGTTTATTTAGGATAAATAGAACAATGGCTTCTCATCATTTTGGGGACTCGGCTACCTATCGCCTAGCCAGGATATTATGCAAGTGTTGCCTTTTCAATAGAATTTGCACTTCTTTGTTGAGAATGCCTTCCTCCTATCTCTCCTTCTCTCTCAGTCTCTCAAAGGTTTTCACCCCTTTTAAATGGGTCACCCATGCTATCCCATCCTTTAAATCGAGACATTTACCAAAATGGGGAAGAATCCCTAAAAGTAATAATTGTCCATAAGAGTATGAGACAAAGGGAATAAACCGGAAACTTTATCTTTTTCATTTCAAATCATGAATGCACGGCATGTGTGTTTATTTAAATAAGATATGTAAGAAAATAGACAGACAAAAAGAAAACAAATGAATTTTATGAAAACCTCCCTTTTCTTGTGGGCCTTTTAGTGAGAATCCTTAATAGGATTTTGGGACTACATCAACCTCTTGGTGCTTCATTCAACAGGCATATCAATGGAGGGCGAGTTCACGATATTTGTCATGCATTTGGAAGTTAGAGGATGTGTTGTTGCGATGCACGGGCCTGACAAGACTTCGCATCTAGTGAAGTCCTCTTCTGCTTGAAGTCCTCTTCTGCTTGGATTGTGATTGTTGCGACATGTCGTGGAGGTAATGTCTTGTAGGTGGACGGTCAGTTCTTCTTGCTCTTTGAGGTAGGTTTGGCCTTTTCTAACAACTAGGTTTATCCTTCCATGAGTTTGAATCTGGTGAGGTGCTAGAGGGATTCCATGAATTCAATCGTGCTCTCTAACCTACAAAAAGAAAAAGAAAAACAGAATGCAGTCAGTATGTGAAGTTGGAAGTTCTATGCGATGCATGTCCTATGGAGGTCTCTTCTTTGAGGGAATCTAGGCATGATGACAAGTCCATTTGGGAGGTGGGGTTTTGCCCCTATTATGCAATACAATACCTCTTCGGCGTGGGCCGGTTGATGTTTCTTTATTTGGGCAATCCCACCTCCATGGACTGAGAGAGATTTGGGCCTCTCTCGAGATATGGTTCTATGCATGCCATGAATCCTTAGGGTTTAAGAACCCTTAGGAGTTTTGGTAGGTTTGATTAACATGAGATTGGATTGCTCCTTTCTCTCTACGGTTGATTAAATGCATGAAAATGAAATGACTTGAGTTTCTTGGAACTCTTGTCTTGGAATGGATATGGGTGTATGAGCATATTAAAAGTGAACATGTGGGCAGTATGATAACAATAAATGAATGGTTTAGAAAAACCCCCCTCTTGTCTGGCTTCTGCCTTCGATTCTCTTGGTATTTGGAGATGAGGAGGGGGATGACAGAAGACAAGAAACAAAAGAGAAATTAGTGCCTTGATTTGAAAATTTTTATGCAATCCATGTCCTAGGGGTGCCCCTAGTTAAGAGGGAGACTAAGCATGATGTATTGGCTCACTTTTGGAGATAGGGGTTTGCCCCTGCATGCAAATACTTTACCGTTAAGTGGGAACCTTCATCCATTCATACAATCATTTATCCATTAATTCGTAAAAAATAAAGAAGTACATTAAATTTTGGGTTTGACACACAAAAGAATTGAAATACATTTTAATAGGGGGAGGGGGAACATTTTCCTTTGG
Source organism: Euryodendron excelsum (assembly GCA_033060915.1). Classification (NCBI taxonomy): domain Eukaryota; kingdom Viridiplantae; phylum Streptophyta; class Magnoliopsida; order Ericales; family Pentaphylacaceae; genus Euryodendron; species Euryodendron excelsum. The sequence continues at coordinate 32,886,481 of CM065388.1, forward strand.
ACTTCCACCTTTCTACTTTTACAAAGGGAAAACCTAAACTACTCTTGAGTCTTCGGATCCGCCTTTGTTGGATTTGATGTCGAGGAGGTCGCTGAGAGACCTTGTTGATTGATTGCCCCTTGTCTTCATGGCAAACCTATCTCCGTGAGCATAGAGGGATTGGGGCCCCTCTTATGGAATGAATTGAGATGCATGCAATGAGTCCTTAGGGTTACGCCGGAACCCTTAGGGTTTGGATAGGTTTAATGCAAGGGAGAGTAACCTTGGTGTCACTCTCAACGGGTTGATCATATGCATGAGAATGCAGTGACTTGAGTTGCTTGGAACTCTTGTCTTGACATGGAATATTGAATGCATGAACATGAATATGCAAAAAGTATAAGGAAAGAAAGTACAATTGAAGTAAACATGCATGCATGAACAGTTAGACAAGCATTATAACAGTGTAAACACGAGCATTATAACAGCAGGTATAAATGAAAGTAAAAGCAGTCGCCCTTTCCTCCGTGATTTTGAAAACGGTGCTCGTGTCCTAAATCCGGCAGAGGTTCGGCTATGCATGGTGTCTATATGAGTATGAGGTTGAGGGTTGACTAATGCGTCCTAAAAAGGCTCGGTCCCCGGATCTTCAAACCTAGGCCCACTCCCCGAGGTGGTGCCATGATCGGTTGGTGATCCGAGAGGGGAACCATCAAGAGGCCATAGGCAAAGAAACTAACACAGCATCTTGCCCACAACCAATATACCGTTCCCCCTTTCTAACTAGAAAGGACATATCAGGGTATGCAAGTATGCAGAATGCAAGTGCACATGCAGTGTGTGTGTGATTTTTAAAAATGGAGGAAAAGACCCAACAACTCCCATTCATCCTGTATATCACATTCATGCAAAGCAGTTAACAAAATTTAAACATAAAGTGCACCTACAAAACAAAGATGCGAGTGTCAGTATGTGGATGACAAACATAATACAAGATAATATGAATAAAGGCATGTTTTTTGAAAATAATTTTGAAATTTTGGTTTTGAAAATTTAAAGTGAATAGTATTGAACCAAGTTAATTGAAGACTCTACATAGGTAAAGGGAAAAGAGACATGACTAACGGCCTAACCCTCTAAGTCTCCCCAGCGGAGTCGCCAGCTGTCGCGCCCAGATTTTTCGCACTCGAGGAATACTCACATAAGCGGGAAAAACACTGTACTCTCTCGTTAGAACTCACCCTCCTAGAAGAATGAGTGCGACTAGGTTTGAATTGAAAATTTGGTTTGAATAAAGGGCTTTTGAAAAAGATTCGACGTTGCCACCTAACTTGATTAAGGTGAGTTAGGTCACCTAAAAACTAAGAATAATCCGAAGACTACACTTAGGGTTTTGGAAAACGATTTTGAAAATATCTCCTCAAGAGAGGGTTTTTTAGAAAAACAGGTTGTTTGGCAACCTTTGGAAAACATTTAGCCCTTTTTAGAAAAATAACTCCTTTTGGTCTTTGAAAACAGTGATCTAGGTTCGGAGGTTGGTTACGTGTAGGGAAGACGCACTAAGCTATCACCCTACCCCGCCCTTTCGGTACGTACATGTCAATCTACCCTTGATTCATCTATGAGAGTCTTTAATTAACCCATGTCCAATCCTATTCACTTTAGAAAAACAACATTTGAAAACTAACATGATGCATGACATGCAAGTGCAAAATAAGAGAGAATTGAAAAATAGATTTGAAAATGAATTTAAAAAGAATTTGATTTGAAAGTAGATTTGAAGAGATAGAATTTGAAATTGGAAAGTTTGAAAATTGGAAGTAAAAATTTGAAAATAGAAATTTTGAAATTGGAATTTTGAAAATAGATTGGAATTTGAGATTTGAAAAAATTTTGGAAACCACACCCATGAGGGTGGAATTGAAAGTTTGAAAAGTATTGTGACCGCACCTATGAAGGTTGCCTACGTATCCCTTTGGGGGAATCAGGTCAGTCGTAGTTCGGACAAGAGTCCGATTGAAAATAGAAGGTTTGATTTGAAAAGAAATTGAATTGAAAATTGAATTGGACTTGAAATTAGAAGAGGAGATTGGAAATTGAAATTGAGAAGATTGGACTTTGATTTGGAAAGATTGATTTTGGAAAGACTTGGTTTTGGAAAGATGGAGGTTTAGGAAACCTAGACTTAGGAAAGGTTTGAGTCTATTTGGAAGGTTTAGGAGATTAGGAAATGTTGGATTTAGGAAATGTTTGAATTAGGAAAAGCCCGATTTAGGAAAGCTTCGAATTTGGAAAGTTTCATTTTTAGAAAGTTCCAAGTTGTGAATTAGGAAAGTTTTTGTTTAGGAAAGTTTCAACTTAGGAAAGTTTTGAATTAGGAAAGTTTTGAATTAAGAAAGTTTCGAATTTAGAAATGTTTGAAAAAGGGAAGTTTCGATTTTGGGAAGTTTTGAAAAATAAGAAAGTTTTGTTTTAGGAAAGGTTTGAAAAAGGAAAGTTTTCAGCTTAGGAAATGTTTGAATTATGAAAGTTTGAGTTTAGAAAAGCCTTAGATTTAGAAAGATTTTGAAGTTTTGGAAAGTTTAGAATTTGGAAAGATTTAGGTTTACAAAGATTTAACTTAAGAAAGTTTTGAATTTAGGAAACTTTGGATTTGAAAAGATTTGAAATTTGAAAAGTTTAGGATTTAGAAAGATTTAGAGTTTTAGAAAATCTTGAAATTAAGAAAGGTTTGAATTTAGGAAAGGTTTAAAAGCTTGAATTTGGAAAGTTAAGATTTGGAAAGGGGGTTGAATTAGTAAAGATTTTTATGTTCAAGTTTTGGAAATTTAAGGTTTAGGAAAGTGGAAGTTTTAGGAAAGATTTGAATTAAGAAAAAGTTGGATTTTGAAATTTAAGGAAATATTTAAAGTTTAAGTTTAGGAAACTTATGGTTTAGGAAGGAATTGAATTAAGAAAGGTTTGGATTAGGAAGGGATTGGATTTGGTTTCTAAAAGAGAAAGGTTGGATTTTGTTTCCGAAAACGGAAGACAGGATCTAGTTTCCTAAACGAGGAGATTGGATTCGGTTTCCTAAAGGGAAGGTAGGATTTGGTAAGGATTTGGAAAGGGAGATTCTAGTAACCCTAGATTTGGAAAATTATAGTTTTGACGTAGAAAATAGGTTTTGAAAACGTGTATAGTTTGGATGTAAAAACAAAAGGTTTTGGAAACCTAGGTTTGGGGCAAAGTTTGAAAAACCATGTTTTTTGAAAGAAAATTAGGGTTTCCTAATTGTGGGCTCTAGGGCTTGACTTGAGCTCTAAGGAAAGAGTTTTTGGAAAACGCGTCTTTAGAAACGAAGGTTTTGTAGAAGGGAATCCTAGGGAGGAGTTTTTGGAAAGTGAATTTGGAAAGATTTTTGGAAAGAAGGAGTTTTTGGAAAGTGTGTTTTTGGAAACATAGATTTTGGAAGGAAATCCTATAGAGGAAATTTCTAGAAGGAAGATTTTGGAAAGAGAGTTTTCTTAGAAAGGTTTTTGAAGAGAGTTTTTATGAAGGGATTTTAAAGAGAAAGAGTTTTGGAAAGGAGTTGAAAAAGGAATCTTGAATAATAGATTTTGGAAGGGAGTTTTTGAAAACAATTTTGGAGAGGAGAGTTTTAGGAAAGTATGTTGAAAAAGAGATTTTTAGGAAGAGGGATTTTTTGAAAGAGAGAGTTTTTGGAAAGTATAAAAACATCTACTTTTAAAGGATTCTAGCATAAGAGGGCAACCACTTTAAGAAAGTGGTTTTGAAAACAAGGTTTGAAAATATAGACCAAAAGGTCACTTTTAATGTGACACTTTCCTAAAGCAACCCTAGCCATGGAAAGGCTAGAATCACCCTAGAATTGTGGTTTTGAAAATAAGTTTTTGAAAATGAGATTTTGATGCAATTTTGAAAACAAGTTTGAAAACGATTTGAAAAACAATGTTGAAAACAATTTTTGGAAGATGCAAGACTATGGTATGCACAATGCAATTTGGGGTCATGAACATACAAGGTTAAGGCTTCACCACATAATCAAGGGGGCCGGACCCACGTGGTCTCTGGTTAGACTAGAAGAAAGCCCCCGACACGGTGACTCTCCAACAGTCTAATCCTACACATGGACCGGGAGTCCCCTTGTTTCAAGCATGCAAAGAAAGGGGGGCAAAAGAGATGGGGGATTAAAATAGAGAAAAACCCAAGTGGGTTGGAGAGAGAAGAGAGAGGGGGAAGTGCGGAAATTTAAATAGGGAGCCTACCTTGTATCTTGTTTATTTTGCGCGCCGTGCAGTTTTCGATCTTCGATCTTCGTCTTGATCTTCTTCTTCAACCTTCAAGGATTGTCTTCAAGTTTTAGATGGCAGCTCTTCAAGTTTTCAAAGGATGGTTGAAGGCTAGTGTATGAGTGTATGAGGGAGTGTATGAGTGTATAGGAGGCTAGGGTTTATGTATGGTGGCTAGGGTTTAGTGTAGGGTGGCTGGTGTTTGGAGAACCTAAGGAAACTAGGGTTTTTGGAGGTGCTCGAGCTCTGTATATATCAAAATATAGGATTCTTAGGTTAAGTTTGCAGACCCTTTTCACGTTGAATGAGGCTCTGTATTTATAGAAGTTGGACAAACCTAGCGCCTGCTGCAGTGGCGCCAGGCCATTTTTTGGCTTGGCGCCACTAGTAGTGGCTCCAGCCAATTAGGAAAGATTTAAGGTCAGCAAGCAACGTATCTTTGACTAGATTTGGGCGCCTGTACTAGTGACTACCATGCAATTTTTAGCCTGGCTTCACGGGGAGTGACTCTGGAAAGTCTGGGAATGATTTGAAGGAGCCTAGAATGACCCGGAAGGCCGGAAAGGAGCAGGGACACTTAAAATAGTGTCCTGGAGATATTTGACTTGAACAGTGAAGATAAGATGTGTCGGAAAGGTTGACCGGGCCTTTAGGGGCAAAACGCTCAATCGGACTAGGAAACTGCCGGGAAAGACTCGGATTGTCCTGGAAGAAGACTTGGGATTTTAAAACATTATTCAAAATGTTGTCGGAGGTTGCCGGTTTGATTCCCAAAGCCGGCGTGGTTGGAAAAGGAGACTGGCCCACTAGGGGCAAAACGGTCATTTTGTACCGAGTTTGCCGGAACTGACTCGGAATGGTCTGGAAAGGTAAAGGAAGGTCGAGAACACTATAAAAAGTATTCTCGGGACATTACCGGTTTGATACCCAGTGCCGGTGTGGTCGAAGAAGGAGACCGGCCCTCTAGGGGCAAAACGGTTATTTTGTACCGGGTTGACCGGAATTGACTCGGAATGGTCCGGAAAGGTAAAGGAAGGTCGAGAACACTATAAAAAGTATTCTCGGGACATTACCAGTTTGATACCCAGAGCCGATGTGGTTCCTGGGGCATTCGGATGTTTAGGGGCAAAATGGTCATCTTGATCGGAAAGTCTCGAAAAAGGTCCTAAGGGTAGTCTGGTCATTTTTCACCAAAGTGAGCTAACAGACACGGGTGTTGACCTAGGTTTTGAGTGTTTCCGCCACTCTAACGATGTGAGTATTTCCGCTACTGGGACGGGGTTGATGATTTGTGAGTATTTCCGCTACTCGGACGGGGTTGAGTATTTCCGCTACTCAGATGGGATTGATGATTTGAGAGTATTTCCGCTACTTGGACGGGGTTGATGATTTGGGAGTATTTTCGCTACTTGGGCGGGGTTAAGTATTTTCGCTACTCTAACGGCTTTGTGAGTATTTCCGCTACTCTAACGGTTTTGTGAGTAGTTTTGCTACTCAGACCGTTTCGAGGAATAAACTGTCTCGAGAGAGGGATTGGAAAGGGGTCTTACCGTCTCCGAAGAGACGTGCCTGGATTGGAACCGTCTCGAGGAATAAACTGTCTCGAGAGTGGGATTGGAAAGGGGTCTTACCGTCTCCGAGGAGACGTGCCTGGATTGTGAGTGTTTCCGCCACTCTAACGGTTTTGTGAGTACTTCCGCTACTCTAACGGTTTTGTGAGTGTTTCCGCCACTCTAACGGTTTTGTGAGTAGTTTTGCTACTCGGACTGTCTTGAGGAATAAGTTGTCTCGAGAGAGGGTTTTTGAAAAGGAATAAGACAGGACAATGCCCCTAAGGACATTTTGGTCATTTTGGCTCTATTTGGGCCTGACAGGTTCGTGAAGCGATGGAAAGACGGAATTTGGACCTAGAGAAATGGTTTCGATTGAAATATGCCCACAATGACTTGAAAACAAATCCGGACGGAGTGTAGACTGCCGAGTGGTCAAAAATGGGATGCTTACAACAGTCAAGTTCATTCCTATATAATCTTGTGCATTCATCAAAAGTATGACATGCATTCAATTTCATTCTTGTATGTGTGCTCATCAAAAAGTATGACATACAGTCAAGTTTATTCCTGTATAATCTTGTGCATTCATCAAAAGTATGACATATATTTAATTCCATTCATGCATAAGTTCGTGCATTCATTTACATCCATCCATGAGTATAACATACATCGTTCTGACCTCCTGTGAAAGCTTTTAACAGCTTAATCCACCCTTTTCAAACAATGAAGACTGGGGCAACGACCCACCCTCGACCTCCCCAATCAACCATGAACCTTTTTCAAAACCATAGAGAATAGGGCAACGACCTACCCTCGACCACCCCCAATTAATGTCAGCCAGACTCAACCTTTTCAAATCGTAAAAACTGAGGCAACGACCCACCCTACACCTCCCATTCAATTGCAAACCAGTTGATCCACTCAAGGAAAACTGACCCATAGATGTTCAACCTTCTGAATACCTCAAACCTTTCAAAAGGAGGCCTCACCCCTTCCAAAACCAAATTCAAGAACCCAATGAAGCACCTTACCCAGAATTCTGTCATGCCAGTCAGAGGCAAAAGTCAACAATCAACACATTAAAGGATCATTGCTCTCCAAAAATCTCAATCCAAGAAGCAGTAAATGTCATCTTCTCCAACTGTTAAGACAAAAAAAAAAAAAAAAAAACTACAAGCAAATCCCTTATATCAGCAAAGATTTGGGGTTTCCGAGCTTCCTCTGAAAAAGCAGATAGGGTTTTGAACTTCCTCTGAAAAAGCAGATTGGGTTTCAGAAGTTTCCCTGAAAAAACAAATTGGGTTCCAAACTTCCTTTGAAAAAGCAGATAGGGTTTTAAGCTTCCTCCAAAAAAGCAGATTAGGTTTCAGAGCTTCCCCCGAAAAAGCAGATTGGGTTTCAGAGCTTCCTCCGAAAAAGCAGATTGGGTTTCCGAGCTTCCCCCGAAAAAGCATATCAGGTTTCGAGCTTCCTCTGAAAAAGCATATTGGGTTTCAGAGCTTCCCCCGAAAAAGCAGATTGGGTTTCCAAGCTTTTCATGAAAAAACAGATTGGGTTTCAGGGCTTGCTCAAAAAAAAAAAAAAAAAAAGCAAATTGGGTTTCCAAGCTTCCTCTTAAAAAGTCAATTGGATTACGAGCTGCAAAACTCGACAGTCAAGCAACAAGTATTCCAATCTCAAGAAATCCCAATCCAGAAGGGCACAAATGTTCCCCTTTCAAGCTTTGAGACATAAGAATTACAAGCACGAAACAGTCTCTGATGATTCCACAGGCTCAACCATCTCCAAATCTTCGAGGTAAAACTCAGGTATAATTATAATCGAATTGTCTCAAATTTGATTTTAGAAAAGCAAAAGCCTTTGCTTTCTTTCAAATCCAAAAATTCAGCTTTCAAATATCCAAAAACTTACAAGGTTCCGTCTACAAAAACTTTCAAATTTCAAAGTCAGTTTCAAGGGCTTGCAAAACTATTTCTACAAAAGGTTTCAAATTCAAAAGATCAAAACTGTTGCTTTCTTTCAAAAATCAAAATCAATTTTCACATTCCAAAAAAAAAAAATTCCTCCAAAAGTTTCAACTTCGAAATTCAATCCAATTTCAAAGAAAAATTCCTGATAAAAAACCTTCAAATGTTCAAGCTTCAAGTCAAGATGAATTTCCTAAACATTTGGTCTTCAAAAAATTCAAGTTTCAAGTCAAAACAAATTTCCTATACGTTTTTCTTTAAAAAAATAATAAAAAAATAAAAAATGTAGAGTCAAAATGAATTTTCTACACATTTTGTCTTCAAAAGATCAAATATCTAGTCAAAATGAATTCTCCAGACATATTGTTTTTAAAAGTTCAAGTTTCGAGTCAAAATGAATTTTCTATACATTTTGTCTTCAAGAGTTCCCAAGTTTCGAGTCAAAACAAGTTTTCTAACTCTCATAAAAAAAATATATCCCCTTCAAATGGTTTTCACCTTTCTAGGTTTTCTAACTTTTCCTTCAAAAAGTTTGACTTCAAAAGTACCCTCTAGGTTTTCTACCTTTTTCCTTTAAAAAGTTTGACTACAAATCATTTTTTGGGTTTTCCAAAAACTTTTTCCTTCAAAAAGTTCAATCTCAAGAAAAATTTTTTTGAACTTTTCCTTCAAAAGCTCTGTTTTTCAAAAAAAATTCAAGTTTTCTATCTTTTGCCTCAAAAAGCCTAACTTTCAACATTCTGGGTTTCTCGAGCTTTTTCCTTCAAAAGCTCCGTTCTTCCAAAAGGATTTCAGGTTTTCTAGCTTTCGCCTCAAAAAGCTCAATTTTCAAAAGTCTGGGTTTTCTAGCTGTCGCCTCAAAAAGCTCAATTTTCAAAAGTCTGGGTTTTCTAGCTTTCGCCTCAAAAAGCTTAACTTTCAAAAGTCTGGGTTTTCTAGCTTTCGCCTCAAAAAGCTTAACTTTCAAAATTCTAGGTTTTCTAGCTTTCCCTTCAAAAAGTTCAACTTTTAAAATTCCAGGTTTTCTAGCTTTTCCCTCAAAAAGCTCAACTTTCAAAATTTTGGGTTTTCTACCATTCACCATAAAAAACTCAACTTTCAAAATTTCGGGTTTTCTAGCTTTCGCCTCAAAAAACTCAATTTTCAAAAGTCTGGGCTTTCTAGCTTTCACCTCAAAAAGCTTAACTTTCAAAATTCCAGGTTTTCTAGCTTTCGCCTCAAAAAGCTTAACTTTCAAAATTCCAGGTTTTCTAGTTTTCCCCTCAAAAAGCTCAACTTCCAAAATTTCAGGTTTTCTAGCTTTCACCATAAAAAGCTCAACTTTCAAAATTTTGGATTTTCTAGCTTTCGCCTCAAAAAGCTCAATTTTCAAAATTCTGGGTTTTCTAGCTTTCGCCTCAAAAAGCTTTTGCCTAAAAAAGCTTAACTTTCAAAATTCCGTGTTTTCTAGCTTTCACCTCAAAAAGCTTAACTTTTAAAATTTCAGGTTTTCTAGCTTTCACCATAAAAAGCTCAACTTTCAAAATTTCGGGTTTTCTAGCTTTCGCCCCAAAAAGCTCAACTTTCAAAATCTCGGGTTTTCAAGCTTTCGCCTCAAAAAGCGTACTCTCAAAAAGTTTTCCGGTTTCAAAACTTTCTCCACAAAAAGTTCAATTCCTAAATCCAATTCAAGGTTTTCAAACTTTTTTCCTCAAAATTTTCATTCCAAGTTTTATAAGTTTTTTCAAACCCTTCCAATTCAAATCCAAATCCCTCCTTTATAGAAGGCCATTTCAAAATCATTTGAAAAAAAAAACAAAAATCCTTTTCAAAATTCAAAAATCCTAAATCTCCATGAAGGAGTGTTATTCCATCGGTCGGAATGTCGACTCAAGAAAAATTTTAAAATTCCAAAATTCAAACAATCCAGTTTTCAAAATCTAAAATTTCAAATTCCAACCACTCTCGTCCCTCTGATCGCCTCATGGTCAACATGGGATCCTTCCTTATTATTTTTCTGTCTTCGACAAGCCAAGCCAGAAAAAGAGGGGCAGCTGTAAGTACCCCATTTTTGCCCGTTCGGCAATCTCCGGCCCGACTGGATTCGGTTTCCAACATCACAACACATGCAGGCTCAAGATGAGTCTTTCAATCTCCAATCCAACTAGTTGGTCGCTTCTCAGGCCCACAAGGATCCGCGGGAGCCTTAAGCACCATTATTCCAGGCAGTTTTTCGGACCGAGCGGTCCTGGAAACCAGCGCCATCCAAGTAGCTTCTCGAGATCAGGCGATCTCGGGGACCAACACCTCATCAAAGATTCCAGATGGTTCACTTTTGGTGCTTGCTAGCCCACCAATGTAGAATGTCCGTCATTCGGTAGTTCTCTGGGACCAGGCGTTCTCGGAGACCAACACCACCCTTCCAGGTAGCTTTCTGGGACCAGGCGTTCTCAGGAACCAACACCACCCTACAGGTAGCTCTCTAAGACCAGGCGTTCTTAGATACCAACACCGCACAGGTAGTTTTCCGCGACCGGGCGGTCTCAGGAACCAACACCTACGTTAACACCGGCGCCTGCTAGCCCGACTCGGTGAAAAATGACCAAGTCGGCCCCTTAGACCTCCAGGCACGTTTTGGGAAAGTTCAAAATCCCTCAAAACGATAAGTCCATCCTTTCATAATGAGGTCAAACCATCGGGCGTCCCCCGCATGCCATTTGGTCCAAATCCGGTCCTATTCCGACTCACTCTGGTCAAAATGACCATTTTGCCCCTGAACGACTCAGCATGGCACGAACCTCGCTGAACGGCGACAAAATCTCTCAGAACCATCCCTGGACAGCCCTACACGCCTAACACAATATACCGGACCATTCCGGACCATTTCCAGCCAACTCCGGTCAAAATGACCGTTTTGCCCCTAGAAGCCCAAAAAACGCCCCGAAACAGCACCAGCCTTAGGATTTTGAGCAAAGGGTTTCACCACACGCCTTTGTTAAACCTAAGGAACACCCTACGACACTAAGCTCACATGACTCGATAAAAGTTCCCTGGAGCGTCTCGCAGACGCTCCGCTTAAATTGTCTTTTCTCCCGATTCCCTAATTATATCGCACCGTCAACTGACTTGGGAAACATGTAAATCAGGGAATTCTCGAAAGCTTGTCCATAGATCTTTCCACCAATACGGTTCGATCGGATGGATCACTTCCCTAAGCCCTCCATCGTACGGTGCGAAAATTATAACTTTCAGCAACCCTTGGAGCATCTCGCAGACGCTCCGCCAAGGTTGACATTTTCTCCGATTCCCTAATCAAAACGCACCATCAAACGACTAGAGAAATGCATAAATTTGGGAATTTCAAAAATTATTTCCAGAGTACTTTCCATTGGAACGGTCCGATCGAATAGATTGCTTCTTGAAGGCCTCGATCACATCAAACCAAAACAGCCGCTTCCAAACACACACGGAGCGTATCACAGATGCTCATCAAAGGTGTCCTTTTTGGCACGCTTCCCAAGACGATATCCCACGCTTCTGAACATAATTCAAACTCTTTGAAAACATGAAAGTTCATCAGATGCAGTAGGAGAACATCCCATGTGCGACCAATTCCCTTGAAACCTTCCCGGTTGGCCTAATTATCGAGGCAAAGTTTGGGCGAATCTTCCCAGTGGTGGAGCGCATGCTACATGCGCTCAAATTTTGTTCAGATCGACCGACTTTCGATCAACGGTCAAGATTTAACCAATACATAGGGTGCCACGTGTTATTATGGCAATGGAACAGTACCTGCGCATGTCCTACATGCGTACGGCCAAAGTTTGGCCATGCGCATGTAGCACATGCGCATGGTCTGTGCCAGATTGCCTATAAATAGAGGCCTTCCCCCTTGCATATTCCAGGTCTAAAATTGATATGAAACTCTACTGAAATCACTCCAGAAACTCGAATCTCTATATATGTTCCCCCCTCCAACACTTAGGCTAGATTCTACCTCTCCTAAGCCTATACACTCCATACACAAAGCCTCATACACTCTTATACACTCCACTCAAGCCTCTCAAGCCTTCTTGAAATCACTCAAGCTCCAATCAAGACATCCATTGAAGATTACAAGAGTGTTGAAGGCAAAAGGTGGTATCCCTTTTATATTTGTGCTCTTCCCCACTCTTCTTTTCTCTTTCCTAGCCTACTTAGGCTATTCTCTATTTTAATCCCCATCTTCAACGCCCCTTTCTTACATGCTTGAGCCTAGAGGGCTCCTAGATCATGCCTAGAGGAAAGCAAGTGAGAGCCACCGTGTAGGGGGACCTCTCACTAGCCTACTTTAAGATGGTATGGCCTAAGAGCCCCTTGTTTGTATGGTGAAGCCTAAAAGCCTTATATGTGAATCATGACCCCTTGCATATTATTATTTTGATCATGTCTTGTACGCTTGGGTTCATTTTATGTTTATTGCCATGTCCCACAATGCTTGCATTGTTCTTAATTTCATGACATTTTCAAGTTCTACATGTCCTTCGAAAATTGTTCCAAGAGTTGGCCCCTTGAAGTTTAGGATGGGAATTTAGGAATCATGCCTTAGAAAATCCCTCACAACCCCCTAATTCATATTTTTTCACCATTGTATTTCGACTTGCATAAAAGTTGCTTTCAAGCTCTCTAAATTTTCAAGGTTTCCATTCTTTCAAATTTAGTGGTTAAAATGGCCCCATGGAACCCTCTCTTGAGTGGTCTCCCTTTATATTGGCCATAGAACCCCTAGATTGTTAGAATGGTTCCCTTTTTTCCTTATGATTGCCCAAAAAATGATGTTCAAATCCTTTGATTTTTATGGTCTCTATTCTCTCAAGTTTAGTGGTTGGAATGGCCCCATGGAACCCTCTCATAAGTGGTCTCCCTTTATATTGGCCATATGAACCCTCTCTTGATGGAATGGTCCCCTTGAAAAATGTTTTTCAAAAATCCTTCCCCAAAGATGATTTAAAAAATGCATTCTCTCCATCTTTGCATCAAAAATAATTTTCCGAAAATTGTCCTCATCAGGTTGAATTTTAATCCTTCCATTCTTGTCAAGATAAAAGTTATAATGGCCATGAGGAAACCTTCCTTAGAATGGTCTCCAAGCACCACCCATACAAACCATACTCTTGACTAGAGTCAAAATTTTCATGGAAATGATCTTTAAAGAGATGGCATACTAAAGTCCATGGCATAACATGTTTGGTTCTCCAAAACTTTTTCCAAAAAATGCGCCAAACAACATTTCAAATCATCTTTCAATCCAACCCTAGGTTAACTTGACCCTAGTTACTTGACCCTAGGTTAACATGACCCTAGTTACTTGACCCTAGGTTAACTTGACCCTAGTTACCTAACCCTAGGTTAACTTGACCCTAGTTACCTAACCCTAGGTTAACTTGACCCTAGTTACTTGACCCTAGGTTAACTTGACCCTAGTTACCTAACCCTAGGCTAACTTGACCCTAGTTACTTGACCCTAGTTACTTGACCCTAGGTTAACTTGACCCTAGTTACTTAACCCTAGTTAGTTAACCCTCAGTCTTTTTAACCTTAGGTTCCCCCTAACCCTAGGCTAACCCAACCAAGGTTAATATACTTCAAGGTTCCAACTCTTGAACCCTTTTTCAAATGATCATTCAAATTTTCCAATTACCCTCCTAACCTATTCTTCCAAAACCTCCTACCCCCATGATTTAAAAAACCCAACTCCATATACTCTTCTTATGTTCCTACACTCCATCTTCAAGACCTTTCCAAGGATGTCTCCAAAAGTCACAAACCTAAGGTATTCCTAGCCCTCTCATGGTTAGGGATTCTAAGGACAAGTGATAAATCAAGAACAACCTCTTAGTTTGTCCATGTTAGGATTCCAAACACACCATTTCCAAAGACCACTTTCAAAAACTAATCCATCCAAACATTCTAAAGTCATGCCTCCAAGGTCTTCAAAACAAGACTCCAAAAACACTTTCAAGTTCTCTTGAGTCATGCCAAATCATTTTTCCAAAACTCCCTTAGAGTCAATCCAAAAGCATTTTCAAAACATACCACCATCTAATTTCAAGTCAAAACTTTCAAGACCACAAAGTGTCTTAAACTCTTCCAACGACCTCAAAGTGTCTTAAACTTTTTCAAAGACCCCAAAGTGTCTTCAAACCTTCCAAAGGCCCTAAATGTGCCTATTTTCCATCGTGCTCTTGCTCGAACTATAAATGACCTGATTTTCGCCAAATGAGATACGTAGGCAACCTAAAATGGTGCGGTCATAACTTCTATGTCTACCCCAATCCCTTTTTCGAAAATTCTAGTCAATCCAAAGTTTCTATTCTAAACTCTTCCAAAACTCCTATCATTTTCAAACTTTTTTCAAAAACTTGCATCATGCATCATCCATCTGAAAAGAGATGATTAAACCCCATTTTCAAAGTTCTAAAGTAGATATTAAGTGGACAATGGTAACAGATTATTCTAGTGAGTGAATCAAGGGTGATTAGACATGTAGGTACCGAAAGGGCGGGGTAGGGTGATGATCTTAGGATATATTCCCTACACGTCACCAACCCCCGAACCTTAGATTTCTATTTTCAAAAGACCAAAATGGAGTTATTTTAAAAAAGGGCTTAAACATTCCAAAAGGTGGCCAAACAACCTATTTTCCTAAAAAACCCTCTCTTAAGGGAGATTTCAAAAACCTTTTTCAAAAACCCTAAGTTTAATCTTCAAGTTAACGCTTAGTTTTAGGTGCCCTAACTCACCTTAATCAAGTTAGGTGGCGACTCCTATTTTCTAAAAAGCCCTTAGTCAAATCAATTTTCAAACCTAGTCGCACTTGTCCTTTTAGGAGGATGAGTTCTAATAACAGAGTTCTGTGCTTTAGGGTCTCCGAGCCAAAAGGACCTTGGACACCCCAAAAACCGGGGCGCGACAATAACTTGTCATGAGTATAACATACCATATCTTGTAAGCGTACATCTTAGCTCGCCGTATAATATAGGATACATCAAATATTGCCATTTTTAGTAACTTATAAAGCATAGCTTTGGAAATGTAGGTAATATAAGTATCACATTGAGATACTGTAGCATTTTGAACATTATATCATAGGAGTGAGGCATAACGTAGCTGTCATAAGCATGCCATGGCAGAATATTGTAAGGGCATATCATAATGTCATACATACATAGCTTGTCATGAAGCATTTGAACGAATTATATTACTCATTCTAGAATATAAGTGTGTCATGTCTTTACATTAGGCAACCATATCCTTCACTTAACCCCACTTAAGAGGTTTCTTTGGTATTGGGCATTATAGTAACCACAAGGGTCAAGTGTAAGGCTCTTTAGGCCAACATAGTAACTGTGAAGGTCACGCGTAGGCTCTTTAGGCCAAAATACTATTCATAAAGGTCATGCACACGCTCTTTAGGCCAACATAGTAACCCTAAAGGTCACGCATACGCTCTTTAGGCCAGCACGTGGTAACCATAAAGGTCACGCATAGGCTCTTTAGGCCAACATAGTAACCGTAAAGGTCACGCATAGGCTCTTTAGGCCAACATAGTAACCATAAAGGTCACACATAGGCTCTTTAGGCCAATCATAAGAGCTGGACTCAGTTATAGTAACCATAAAGGTCATAGATAGGCTTATTAAGTCAATCATAGGAGCTATGCTCAGTTATGGTAACTATAAAGGTCACATTTAGACTTTTAAGCCAAGGAACGTCTCCCAACATGGCGATAGATTATTTCGTGTCCTTTATTGTTGGAGCATCATTGCTAGTTTAGGGTCTTGCCACGAAAGACCTTACATATCGATGGTTTATTTCACGTCCCCCATCCTAGGACTATCGGGCTAGATTAAGGTCTTGCTATGAGAAGACCTTGAGTTAGAGTCGTATGTTTGGAATCTTTAATCTACTTTATGTGAACGTTCTAGTCTGTGGGTTGTAATTCAGATCATAGGTAAGGTTTGTATGTAATTCAAAGCATGACATTTATACTTGAATGTAATCATTGAGGCATTGAAATAAATGGAAAGAAATGCATGAAATGTAATTCAACTTGAAAGCATTTGAAAAGTAATAGGTCTTACTCGTGGCATATGTCGCGCCCAGATTTTTCGCACCCGAGGAATACTCACCTAAGCGGGAAAAATGTTGTACTCTCTCGTTAGAACTCACCCTCCTAGAAGAATGAGTGTGACTAGGTTTGAATTGAAAAATAGGTTTGAAATAAAGGGCTTTTGAAAAAGATTCGGAGTCGCCACCTAACTTGATTAAGGTGAGTTAGGTCACCTAAAAACTAAGCATGATCCAAAAACTACACTTAGGGTTTTGGAAAACGATTTTGAAAAGATCTCCTTAAGAGAGGGTTTTTAAGAAAACGGGTTGTTTGGCAAACTTTGGAAAATATTTAGCCCTTTTTAGAAAAACAACTCTTTTTTGGTCTTTGAAATCAGTGATTCTAAGTTCGGAGGTTGGTTACGTGTAGGGAAGACGCACTAAGCTATCACCCTACCCCGCCCTTTCGGTACCTACATGTCAATCTACCCTTGATTCATCTATGAGAGTCTTTAATTAACATATGTTCAATCCTATTCACTTTGAAAACAATGTTTGAAAAATATGATGCGTGATATGCAAGTGCAAAATAAGAGAGAATTGAAAAATAGATTTGTAAACAAGATTGTTTTGATTTGAAAATAGATTTGAAGAAATAGAATTGAAATTGAAAAGTTTCAAAATTTGGAAATAGAAATTTGAAAATAGAAATTTTGAAATTGAAATTTTGAAAATAGATTGGAATTTGAGATTGGAAAAGGTTTTGGAAACCGCACCCATGAGGGTGGAATTGAAAGTTTAAAAAGTGTTGTGACTGCACCTGTGAAGGTTGTCTACGTATCCCTTTGGGGGAATCAGGTCAGTCGTAGTTCGGACTGGAGTCCGATTGAAAAGAGATTGATTTGAAGAGAGAGATTGGATTGGAAGAAAGAGATTGAATTGAAATTTGGATTTGATTTGAAATTAGAAGAGGAGATTGGAAATTGAAATTTTGGAAAAGATTGGACTTTGACTTGAAAAGATAGATTTGGACTTGTTTTGGAAAGAGAAGGTTTAAGAAACCTAGATTTAAGAAAGATGAGACTTAGGAAAGACCCAAGAATTTAAGAAAGATTAGATTTAGGAAAGGTTCGAATTAGGAAAGGTCCGATTTAGGAAAGATTTGGTTTAGGAAAGTTTCGAATTAGGAAAGTATCATTTTTGGAAAGTTCCGAAGTTAGGAAAGTTTGGAATTAGGAAAGTTTCACTTTTGGAAAGTTTTAAATTAAGAAAGTTTTGAATTAGGAAAGTTTTAGGTTCAAGAAAGTTTTCACTTTAGAAAAGTTTTGAAATAGGAAAATATTGAATTTAGAAATGTTTTGAATTAAGAAAAGTGTAGTCTGAGAAAGGTTTAGAGTTTGGAAAGTTTCAAATCAGGAAAGTTTTGAATTTTAGAAGTTTTGAATTTGGAAAGTTTTGAAAACAAGAAAGTTTTGAAAATAAGAAAGTTTCGTTTTGGGAAAGGTTTGAAGAAGGAAAGTTTCGAGTTTAGAAAAATCTTAGATTTGAAAAGATTTTGAAGTTTTGGAAAGTTTAGAATTTAGAAAGATTTGAAACTTAGAAAGCTTAAGATTTAGAAAGTTTTAGAATTTGTATTTTAGAAAGTCTTGAAATTAGGAGAGGCTTAAGTTTAGGAAAGGTTTGAAAGCTTAGGTTTAAGAAGTTAAGATTTGAAAAGAGGGTGGAATTAGGAAAGGGTTGAATTAGGGAAAATTTGAAAGTTGAGTTTTAAAATTTAGGAAAGATTTTTATGTTCAAGTTTAGGAAACTTAAGATTTAGGAAAGTGAAGGATTAGGAATGATTTGACTTAGGAAAGATTTGGATTTGGAAGGGATTGGATTTGGTTTCTAAAAAAAAAGATTTGATTTTGTTTCCAAAAACGGAGGACGGGATCTAGTTTCCTAAACGCAGAGATTTGATTCGGTTTCCTAAAGGAAAGATAGGATTTGACAAGGATTTGGAAAGGGATATTCTAGAAACCCTAGTTTTGAAAAATTGTGGTTTTGACGTAGAAAATAGGTTTTGGAAACATGTATAGTTTTGATGTAGAAAACGAGAGGTTTTGGAAACCTAGGTTTGGGGCAAAGTCTAAAAACCATGTTTTTGGGAAGAAAATTTAGGGTTTCCTAATTGTGGGTTCTAGGGCTTGACTTGGGCTCTAAGGAAAGGGATTTTTAGAAAGTGTGTTTTTAGAAACGTAGATTTTCTAGAAGGGAATCCTAGGGGGGAGTTTTTGGAAAGTGAATTTGGAGAGGGAGTTTTTAGAAAAAGATTTTAGGAAAGAGGGAGTTTTGGAAAGTGTATTTTTAAAAACGTGTTTTTTGGAAAGAAGATCCTAGAGGAGAGTTTCTAGAAAAAAATTTTGGGAAGAGAGTTTTTAGAAAGATTTTTGGAGAGAGTTTTTAAGAAGGTGAATCTAGGGAGTGTTTTTAGAGGGTGAATTTTGAGGAAAATATTTTGGAGAGAGAGAATTTTGAAAAATAGATTTTGGAAGGGAGTTTTTGAAAACAATTTTGAAAAGGTGAGTTTTAGGAAAGTATGTTGAAAAAGAGATTTTAAGAAGAGATTTGTAAAGAGAGAGTTTAGAAGGAGTAAAAACATCTCACTTTCCTAAAGCAATTCTAGCCATAAGAGGGCTAGAACCACTTTAGGAAAGCGGTTTTGAAAACAACAAGATTTGAAAATATAGACCAAAAGGTCACTTTTAATGTAACACTTTCCTAAAGCAATCCTAGCCATGGAAAGGCTAGAATCACCCTAGGATTGTGATTTTGAAAACATGTTTTTGAAAAAGAGCTTTTGATGCAATTTTGAAAACAAGTTTGAAAACGATTTTTTAAAACAACTTTTTGAAAATGAATTTTGGAAGATGCAAGACTATGATATAATGCAATTTGGGGGTCGTGAACATACAAGGTTAAGGCTTCACCACATAATCAAGGGGGCCGAACCCACGTGGTATTTGGTTAGAATAGAAGAAAGCCCCCGACACGGTGACTCTCCAATAGTCCAATCCTACACATGGACCGGGAATCCCCTTGTTTCAAGCATGCAAAGAAAGGGGGGGAAAGAGATGGGGGATTAAAATAGAGAAAACTCAAGTGGGTTGGAGAGAGAAGAGAGAGGGGGGAAGTGCAGAAAATTAAAGAGGGAGCCTACCTTGTTTCTTGTTTATTTTGCGCGCCGTGCAGTCTTCAATCTTCGGTCTTCGTCTTGACCTTCGTCTTCAATCTTCAAGCGTTGTCTTCAAGCTTTAGATGGCAGCTCTTCAAGTCTTCAAAGGATGGTTGAAGGTTAGGGTATGAGTGTATGTGGGAGTGTATGAGTGTATAGGAGGCTAGGGTTTGTGTATAGTGGCTAGGGTTTGGAAAACTTAGAGAGGCTAGGGTTTTGGAGGTGCTCGAGCTCTGTATATCGAAGTATAGGGTTTTTAGGTTAAGTTTGCAGACCCTTTTCACGTTGAATGAGGCTCTGTATTTATAGAGGGAAGACAAACCTAGCGCCTGTTGCAGTGGCGTCAGGCCATTTTTTGGCTTGGCGCCACTATTAGTGGCGCCAGCCATTTAGGAAACAATTAAGGTCAGCAAGCAACGTATCTTTGACTAGATTTGGGCGCTTGTACTAGTGACTACCATGTAAATTTTAGCCTGGCTTCACTAGGAGTGACTCCGGAAAGTCCAGGAATGATTTGAAGGAGCCGGGAGTGACTCGGAAGGCCGGAAAGGAGCAGGAACACTTGAAATAGTGTCCTGGAGGTATTTGACTTAAAAAGTGAGGACAAAATGTGTCGGAAAGGTTGATCGGGTCTTTAGGGGCAAAACGGTCAACCAGACTAGGAAACTGCCGAGGCGAACTCGGATTGTCCCGGAAAAAGACTTGGGATCCGGAAACATTATTTAGAATGTTCCCAGAGGTTGCCGGTTTGATTCCCAGAGCCGGTGTGGTCGGAAAAGGAGACCGGCCCACTAGGGGCAAAACGGTCATTTTGCACCAGGTTTGCCAGAACTGACTAGGAATGGTCCGGAAAGGTAAAGGAAGGTTGAGAACACTATAGAAAGTGTTCCCGGGTTATTACCGGTTTGATACCCAGAGCCGGTGTGGTTGAAGAAGGAGACCGGCCTTCCAGGGGCAAAACGGTCATTTTGTACCGAGTTGGCTGGAACTGACTCGAAATGGTCCGGAAAGGTAAAGGAAGGTTGAGAACACTATAAAAAGTGTTCCGGGTTATTACCGGTTTGATACCCAGAGCCGGTGGGGTACCCAGGGCGTTCGGATGCCTGGGGGCAAAATGGTCATCTTGACCGGAAAGTCTCGAAAAAGGTCCTAAGGGTAGTTTGGTCCTTTTCCTCCGAAGTGGGCTAACAGCCATTGGTGTTGACCTAGGTTTTGAGTGTTTTCGCCACTCTAACGGTGTGAGTATTTTCGCTAATCGGACGGGGTTAAGTATTTCCGCTACTCGGACGGGGTTGATGATTTGTGAGTATTTCCGCTACTCGGACGGGGTTGATGATTTGTGAGTATTTCCGCTACTCTAACGGTTCTGTGAGTATTTCCGCTACTCTAACGGTTCTATGAGTATTTCCGCTACCCTAACGGTTCTGTGAGTATTTTCGCTACTCTAACAGTTCTGTGAGTATTTCCGTTACTCTAATAGTTCTGTGAGTATTTCCGCTACTCTAACGGTTCTGTGAGTATTTCCGCTACTCTAACGGTTTTGTGAGTATTTCCGCTACTCTAACGGTTCTGTGAGTATGTCTGCTACTTCAACGGTTTTGTGAGTAGTTTTGCTACTCTAACAGTTTTGTGAGTATTTCCTCAACTCTAACGATTCTGTGAGTATTTCTGCTACTCTAACGGTTTTGTGAGTAGTTTTGCTACTCGGACCGTCTCAAGGAATAAACTGTCTTGAGAAAGGGATTGGAAAGGGGTCTTACCGTCTCCGAAGAGACGTGCCTGGATTGGAACCGTCTCGAGGAATAAACTGTCTCGAGAAAGGGATTGGAAAGGGGTCTTACCGTCTCCAAAGGGACGTGCCTGGGTTTTGAGTGTTTCCGCCACTCTGACGGTTTTGTGAGTGTTTCCGCCACTCTAACGGTTTGGTGAGTAGTTTCGCTACTCGGACCGTCTCGAGGAATAAACTGTATCAAGAGAGGGATTGGAAAGGGGTCTTACCATCTCCGAAGAGACGTGCCTGGGTTTTGAGTGTTTCCGCCACTCTGACGGTGTGAGTATTTCCGCTACTCTAACGGTTTGGTGAGTACTTTCGCTACTCTAACGGTTTGGTGAGTAGTTTTGCTACTCGGATCGTCTCGAGTAATAAACTGTCTTGAGAGAGGGATTGGAATTAGAATACGAATGGATAATGCCCCTAAGGGCATTTTGGTCATTTTGCCTCTATTTGGGCCTGACAGGCCCGCGAAGCGATGGAAAGACGGAATTTGGACTAGAGGATTGGATTCGATAGGAAGATGTCCACAATGACTTTGAAAACAAGTCTGGACGGAGTGTAGACTGCCGAGCGGTCAAAAATGGGGTGCTTACAGCATATCGTTACTCACATCTCTCTGATAGAACGGGTGCTAAACAAGGTATTCCTATTCAAAATGCACATGGAACTATATAAACATGAATACAAGACTATAAGGCAAAGTAATAACACGTAAACCAAGGCTAAACAGATAAGTCCCTCAACCCCGACTCAACTACACCTCACTCAAACAATGGAAGAGCGAGGCTAAACTCTAGGACAAGGCCTTAATGTAAAACAAGAGCATAAGGTTAATGTTTGAACATGAAAGTCGGGACATTGACTCCTTCGTCGCTTCTCAACCACTTCTCAAGGAAGAGTTCACACTCTATGTTAGTTCCATTTGAAAATAGGCTTAATGGGCTTTAATTTAATAGGTCATGGGTCGCAAATACATTTCGGATGAAGAAGTTAAGTCCCATTAAAAATGGACTAAACTTTTGGAAGATGAATGTTACTGACAGAATTTTGGATCAACTTCAAAATTCAATATCTCTCAATCTATAAGAAATTAGAGTACAAACGTTATATGGATACAAAGGTCTATGAGTCTACTTTCCATTGCTTCAAACGGTGCATCCATCCAAATTGTTTAGAGAAAGTTACGCCCATTTTACTAAATAATGTCTGAGCTGAAAAACTGAAATCGGGAATTGGGCAAAAGGGTTGACTCCTGAGGCAAAAGAGTCGACTCCTGAGCTAAAGAAATTAATATGGGAGTTCTCTGGACAATAAGGTCAACTCCTTAGGCAAAAGGCTTGACTCTAGGGCTAAAGAATAGAATCTGGGAGTTCTCTGGTTGAAAGGGCCAACTCTTAAGGAAAAAGAGTCGATTCCGGAGCTAAAAACCCATATTTCGAACCCGAAAATCCCCAAACCTCACTTAAACCAAAACCAAACTTCATCAAACATTTTCCAAACTCTTCAAATACTTATAGGGAATAAAGATTGACCCAAGAAGACCACAATAACTTAGAATGAAACACTTTAAACAAGTAAATCGTAGGGATCCAGGGTTTTAGGAACGCAAGCTCTAACTTGCATAAGTTGGGGATTTCAATCCCAAACTCTCAAATCTTTCAATAGGGGACCCACAACAACCTAACATCACCACCCACCAAGATAGATACATGCACATATACAATTTGTAGAAGAAAATGAAACCTTACCTTTCTTCAAGCTTGCCCAAGTTCTTCAATGGCTTCTCTTGGCTTGGGTAGGGAGTCTCCAAGCTTCCTCTTCCTTTAATCTTCCCTTTCCTCTTTCTCTTCTCCTTTTCTCCCTCTCTTCTCTCTCTAACTGGTGGTGAGTGTGCCTGAGCGTGTGTGTGTGTGTCTATAAGGAAGATACACATGGGAATAATCCCATGTGTCTCACTCCATGGGCTTAAACTACAACATAAACTCCTATTGGTCATTTTTTACTCAAATGAGGCAATAATTAACATTAAATAATGCAAATACTAGAAATTCTCATTAATATAAATAAACAAAGGTTCGGGATATCACATCCTTCCCCCCTTAAATAAGTTTGGTCCCCAAACTTGATACAAGCTATCATTCAATAAAAGGAATAACACTTCCCGAACCTTAATCTTCCGAGCCATTAAGGGTCTAGGCAATTCATCAAGTGCAATATTGGAAATTCCCGAACAGCATGGATGTCTTCCAAGGGTGGTGGGAAAATGTGTGTGTCAACATTGTTACACAAGGAGATACAATTCACATTTAGTCTAAACGACATGTTTGTATGCATGGAAAGAGGATATGGGAGGAGGCACAAGCCCACTCCTTCGATAACAAGTCCCAAGTGGGGGGAAGAACGAACCCAACTCGCTCAAGTTCACATTCAATACTAGCATGACGAGGGAATAACTGATCCATTCCTCATATGACATCAAAGTAGTGCATTCCTAGGGGTATAAGATTACTAGTATAAACACATTATTATCAAGATTTCCTCAAAGATTGTAAATCCGATCACACACCATGGAGTCTCTAGATGGCAAAAGGTGAATAATACATAATTTAATGGTTTTAAATAGGTATGGAATTGCTTAGTAACAAATACGAGACAAATGGATGCGTGGAGCAAGAATCAATAAGATCCTATCACATAAGATGATTTTTTTTTTTTTTTAATAACAAAGACACATATAAAACATACTTGGGAGGTACCAGAGATGTATGCAAGTGTTAAGTCACTCGAACAAGTCTGGCCAAGATTCTCCCAATACGATCCATTAGGTCCTAGAGCTCTTTGGCTCCTTTACGACCCCCATCCTCTTGGCGCATATTATCCATACATATGTAAGCAAACGTTCAAGCATGAAACATAGCATTACTGTACGTAATACACCTCCTTAGCACGTTATTATACACATAGCTTACATATACATACACATAACACCTATTCAAGTCAAACCTAGAATTCTATCTAGGCATGACTCGATCATATGATGTCAACCTATGGCACTGATACTACTCTGTCACGACCTGAAACTAGCCTATAAGGATTTAAGGTGCATGACCGGTCAGTAGTTTGGCTACTCAAGGCCTCATTACGTAACCCAGTTGAACACTCGTGCATTCATCATTTAAAAGATACATAATTGTAAAATTAAAACTTTATAAATGTAAAGTAAAACGTGTATCATACATAGCAGAGCGATGCTAAATCTCTAAAATATAAACATTCCATAAGATGGGCCTATCAGAGGCCACCACAATTATAACATTATAATATTACAAACATTAGGGTCCAACCCCTATATCAGTACATAACATAAGGCCCATGGGCCATAGTCCAAATGTCCATGTAATAGGCCTCCTTTAAGGCCTCCCAGTTTGTTCACCTGAAAATATTTTTAGAAAAACGTAAGCTAGTGCTTAGTGAATAACAATAATGCATGAGCATAAAATACCATAGACTACATTTATATTTAATGTACACGACAACAAAAGTACATTTATGCATAAGTGGCATTAACTTAGAATCGCATAAGTATAATCTTAAAGACACTTGAAGCGTAGGCTTTTGTATTAAAACATTTCATCATTTCCAAAACATAATGTGGAAGAAGAGAGGAAGGTGTGTTATAGCACGAACTGTTTGAGCATGACATAACTTGCCATGAGCATAACATAACATATCTTGTAAGCGTACATGTTGGCTCGCCGTATAATATAGGATACATCAAATATTGCCATTCTCAGTAACTTATAAAGTGAAGCTTTGGAAACGTAAGTAACATAAGTATCACATTGAGATACTATAGCATTTCGAATATTGTATCATAGAAGTGAGACATAACACATAACAGGATCTCGTAAGGCATAACGTAGCTGTCATAAGCATGCCATGGCAGAATATTGTAAGGGCATATCATAATGTCATAGAAATGAGAAGTATATCATGACATTAGTACTTGTGGAAAGATATGTAGCTTGTCGTGAAGCATTTGAACAAATCATATTACTCATTCGAGAACGTAAGTATGTCATGTCTTTACATTAGGTAACCATATCCTTCACTTTACCCCACTTAAGAGGCTTTTCTAGTATTGGGCATCATAGTAACCATAAGGATCACGCGTAAGGCTCTTTAGGCTAACATAGTAACCATGAAGGTCACGCATAGACTCTTTAGGCCAACGTAGTAATCGTAAAGGTCACGCATATGCTCTTTAGGCCAACTTAGTAACCATAAAGTTTACGCATAGGCTCTTTAGGTCAACATAGTAACCATGAAGGTCACGCATGGGCTCTTTAGGGCAACATAGTAACCATAAAGGTCATGTATATGCTCTTTCGGCCAACATAGTAACCATAAAGGTCATGCATAGGCTCTTTAGGCCAACATGGTAATCGTAAAGGTCACGCATAGGCTCAGTAACCGTAAAGGCCACGCATAGGCTCTTTCGGCCAACATAGTAACCATAAAGGTCACGTATAGGTTCTTTAGGCCAACATAGTAACCATAAAGGTCACGCATAGGCTCTTTAGGCCAATCATAAAAGCTAGGGTCAGTTATGGTAACCATAAAGGTCATACATAGGCTTATTAAGTCAATCATAAGAACTATGCTTAGTTATGGTAACCATAAATGTCACATATAGACTTTTAAGCCAAGGGATGTCTCCCAACATGGCGATAGATTATTTCGTGTCCCCTACCATAGAACCATCATTGCTAGTTTAGGGTCTTGCCACGAAAGACCTTACATGTCGATGGTTTATTTCACGTCCCCCATCTTAGGACTATCGGGCTAGATTAAAGTCTTGCCACGAGAAGACCTTATATGTCGATGGTTTATTTCACGTCCCCCATCCTAAGACTTCCGGGCTAGATTAAAGTATTGGTATGAGAAGACCTTGAGTTAGAGTCATATGTTAGGAATCTTTCATTTACTCTATGTGAACGTTCTAGTCCATAGGTTGTAATTCATATCATAGGTAAGGTTCGTATGTAATTCAAAGCATGACATTTATACTTGAATGTAATCATTGAGGCATTGAAAGAAATGGAAAGAAATGTATGAAATGTAATTTAACTTGAAAGCATTTGGAGAGTAATAAGTCTTACTCGTGGCATATCGTTTCTCACCTCTCTTCGATAGAACGGGTGCTAAGCAAGGCGTTCCTTTACAAAATGCACGTGGAACTATAGAAACATTAATACAAGACTATAAGGCAAAGTAATAACACATAAACCGTGGCTAAACATATAAGTCCCTCAACCCAGACTCAACAACACCTCACTTAAACAATGAAAGAGTGAGGCTAAACTCTAGGACAAGGCCTCAATATAAAACGAGAGCATAAGGTTAAGGTTTGAACTTGAAAGCCGGGACATTGACTCCTTCGTCGCATCTCAACCACTTCTCAAGGAGGAGTTCACACTCTAGGTTAGTTCATTTGAAAATAGGCTTAAAGGGCTTTAATTTGATAGGTAATGGGTTACAAATACATTTCAGATGAAGAAGTTATGTCCCATAGAAAATGGACTAAAATTTTGGAAGAAGAATGTTACTGATAGAATTTTGGGTCAAGTTCAAAATTTAATATCTCTCAATCTATAAGGAATTAGAGTACAAAATTTATTTGGATACAAAGGCCTATGAGTCAACTTTCTAATACTTCAAACGGTGCATCCATCCGACGTTTTTAGAGAAAGTTATGCCCATTTTACGAAACAGTGTTTCAGCTGAAAAACTAATATCGAAAACTGGACAAAAAGGTCGACTCCTAAGGCAAAAAGTAGACTCCTGAGCTAAAAAAAATGAATTTGGGAGTTCTTTGGACGAAAGGGTCGACTCCTTAGGAAAATGGTCGATTTCAGGGCTGAAGAAATGAATTTAGGAGTTCTCTGGATGAAAAGGGTCGAGTCCTAAGGAAAAAGAGTTGACTTCAGAGCTAAAAACCCAGATTTCGAACTTAAAAATTCCTAAGCCTCACTCAAACCAAAACCAAAACCAAACTTCATCAAACGTTTCCAAACTCCTCAAATGCTTCTAGGGAATAAAGATTGACCTAAGAAGACCACAATGACTCAGAATGAAACACTTTAAACAAGTAAATCATAGGGATCTAGGGTTTTAGGAACCCAACCCCTAACTTGCATAAGTTAGGGATTTCAATCCCAAACTCTCAAATCTTTCAATGGGGCTTACTATACTCTATATTTAGTCAATTTGGGACTCAAAAGAGTCACCCACAACAACCCAACATCACCACCCCCCAAGATAGATACATGCACGTATACAATTTGTAGAAGGAAATGGAACCTTACCTTTCTTCAAGCTTGCCCAAGTTCTTTAATGGCTTCTTTTGGCTTGGGTGGGGAGTCTCCAAGCTTCCTCTTCCTTCAATATTCCCGTTCCTCTTTCTCTTTTTCCCTTCTCCCTCTCTTCTCTCTCTTAATCGGTGGTGAGTGTGTCTGAGTGTGTGTGTGTGTGTGTGTGTGTGTATAAGGATGATACACATGGGAGTAATCCCATGTGTCTCACTCCATGGGCTTAAGCTACAACATAAACTCCTATTGGTTATTTTTTTTCTCAAATGAGGCAATAATTAACATTAAACAATGCAAATACTAGAAATTCTCATTAATATAAATAAATAGAGGTTCGAGATATCACACTGATAGACTCGCGGTCAGCATGGGATTCTTACTTTATCATTTTGACCTTCAACAAGCAAAGAAAGAAAAAGAGGGGCAGCTATAAGTACCCCCATTTTTACTCGCTCAGCAATCTTCTATCCGACCGGAATTACATGCAAACCGACACAGACACAATCAAGTCTAAACCAGTCATCGAAACTCAATTGAGTCAATCAATCATTTCATGGGCCCGTGGGGCTTGTCACACCCCGATTTTTCGCACTCAAGGAGAATATCTACAAGTGGGAAAAACACAGTGCTCTCTTATTAGAACTCATCCTCCTAGAAGGACGAGTGCAACTAGGTTTGAATTGAAAATTGATTTTGAATTAAGGGGTTTTGAAAAAAGTTTGGAGTCGCCACCTAACTTGATTAAGGTGAGTTAGGTCACCTAAAACTAAGCACAATCTGAAGATTACACTTACGGTTTTTCGAAACGATTTTGAAAACTTTCACAAGGGAGGGTTTTTAAGAAAATAGGGTTTTTGAAAATAATTCCATTTGGTAATTGAAAATAGTGATTCTAGATTCGGATGTAAGTTACGTGTAGGGAAGATATCCTAAGATCATCACCCTACCCCGCCATTTTGGTACCTACATGTCTATTCTCTCTAGGTTCACTCATTTAGAATCTTTGATCAATGATTGTCCAATTATATCCACTTTGAAAATAACTTTTGATATGATTCATGACATGCAAGTGAGCGAATAAGACTTGATTAGATTTATGAAAGAAGCTTTTAGAAATTGGAATTGGAGATTTGGCAATAGATTTTAGAATTAGAAACTTAAAATAGATTAGGGAATTGGAAACGTGAAAATGGTTATAGAATTAGAAACTTGAAAAAGGTTATGATCGCACCCATGAGGGTTTCCTACGCATCCCTTTTTGGGAATCAGGTCAGTCGTAGTTCAGAGAAAAGTCCTATTGAAAATAAACACTTTAAGATTTTTGAAAAGTTTGTTTTGAAAAGATTTGATTCAAAAAGAGTTTAATTTGAATTTGGAATGGAAGATTTGAAATTGAAATTTGGATTTAGAATTGACCTTAGAATGAACTTGGATTTGAAATAGAACTTGAGGATTTTGAAATTGGTTTGATTTGAAAAGATCAAACTTGGAAGAAGAACTTAGACTTGATTTAGAAAGATTGAGATTTGAAAATGGTTTAACTTGAATTGAAGTTGAAAACTATATCGGTTTAGAAAGAAGTTTAGGAAAATGGTTGAAGCTTCCTAACTTTAGGGTTAGTTAGGGTTGAACTAAGGTTTAGGTGTCCTAGGGTTGGAACATATAATTGAATAGCAAAGGATTTGATGTAGATTTGAAAAGTTCAATTTTAGAAAGCTAGGTTTTAGGAAAGGTTGGATTTAAGGAAGATTTAAAAAAGAGATTTTATTTGACTTGAAAACACTTAACTTGGAATAATTTGGAAAGTTAGGGTTAGGAAATATTGGACTTTAGAAAAGCAATAAATTAGGAATGTTTAAAAAAATAAGAAATTTTCATTTTTAGAAAGTATAAAATTAGGGAAGTGTTGATTTTAGGAAGGTTTTATTTTAAGAAAGTTTTATTTTAGGAAAATTTTCATTTTAGGAAAGTAACAAATTAGGAAAGTGTTGATTTTAAGAATGATTTGAATTTGGAAAGATTTAAATTTAGAAAATACAGATTTTAGAAAGATTTGAAAGCTTAGACTTAGGAAAGGTTTGAATTTAGGAAATGTTTGAGTTAGGAAAGATTTGATTCCTATTTCCTAAAGTATAAGATTAGATTTTTATTTCAAAAAACGGATGATTTGATTTTGTTTCCAAAATTGGAGAATTTGATTTAGTTTCCTAATTTGAAAGATTAGATTTGACATGGAATTGGAAATGTTGAATTTTGGAAGTCTAGGATTTAAAAAGTTATGATTTTATGTAGAAAATGAGATTTTGGAAATTGAAGATTTGATGTAGAAAATAGAGGTTTTGGAAATTTATGATTTGAAGAAAAATTGGAAGTCATGAATTTAAGAAAAGAGAATTAGAGTTTGCTAACTATGTAATCTAGGGCTTGACTTGGACTCTAAGAAAAAGAGTTTTTGGAAAGTGAATTTTGAAGAGAATTTTTGAAAAAGAGTTTGAAAAGAGTCTTTTAGAAAGTAGCCTTTTTAGGAGAGCTTTTAGGAAGGAGTTTTTTTTTTTTTTAGAAAGAGGATTTTTGAAGAGAACTTTTAAAAAGTATTTTGAAATGCAATTTTAAAAGAAATTTGAATATGGACTTTTGAAAAGGTTTTAAATGTCTCACTTTCCAAAAATGATTCTAACCATGAAGAGATTAGAATCATTCTAAGTTGGTGGTTTTGAAAACAACATAGATTTGAAATATAGACCAACATGATCACATTGAATATCACAATTTTCTAAAAACAACCTTAACCATGAATTGCTAGAATAATCTTAAGATTGTGGTTTTTATGGAAAACAAGTTAGGGTTTACACCAAAAATATGGACCTTGATGGTCACAATGAATATAACATTTTTCTAAAGCAACTCTAACCATGGAATGACTAGAATCGCTCTAGAAGTGTGATTTTGAAAACAAAATTTTGAATGCAAATTTTGAAAAATGATTTTGATCCAAATTTTGAAAACAACTTTTGAAAGTAATTTTGGAAGAGATGTATGAACATGATATGCACAATGCAAGTAAGGTAGTGAACATACAAGGTTGGCTTCACCACATAATCAAGGGGGCATAATCCACATGGTCTAAGGTTGAATTAGAAGAAAGCCCCCGACACGGTGGCTTTCAACAATCCTTCCTACACATGAATCGGGAAATCTCTTGTTTCAAGCAAGCAAGAAAGGGGGGAAGAAGATAGGAAATTAGAGTAGAAGAAAACCCAAGTGGGTTAGGAGAAAGACTTCGAGCTCTGTCACTCAAAGCGCATAATTTTTGGACTGAGTTTGCATACCTTTTTTTACACAGGGGAATGTTCTGTATTTATAGACACAAGATTAGTTTGGTGCCTGTTGTAGTGGCGCAAGGGCAAATTTTCCATTGGTAGCACCAGGCCAATTTTTGGTAGCAGTGGCACCAGCCACTTAGGAAATGTTTTAAGGCCACAAGAAATAGATCTTTCGACCCATGATACGTAAGACAAAAGATTTTGGCACCTGTATTAGTGACTACCATGCAACTTTTGGCTTAGCTTCACTAGAAGTGACTCCAAAAGGTCTAGGAATGTTTCGGGAGGCCGAGAATGGTCTGAAAAGCTGAAAATGAGTAGAAACCTTTGAAATAATGTCCTGAGGGTGACAAACTTGGAAAACAATGTCGGCATGATAGAAGTGATCGACTGAGCCATTAGGGGCAAAACGGTCAACAACACTGGAAAACTACCGAAATGGACTTGGAATGACTAATAAGAGGACTTGAAGGTTAGGAACATTATTTAGAATGTTTTGGAAGGTTACCGGCTTGATACCCAGAGCCAGTGTGGTAGGACAGGGTGACCAGCCCACTAAGGGCAAAACTGGCATTTTGACCGGATGCTCCCAGAATCGGTCCGAGAGTGACTGGAAGACACTAGACTGTGCTACCTTATCTTTGGGACAATCTTGAAAGGGTGGGTTTACCACTCTAAGGTCTTAGGTACTTTTCGAGAAGCATGCCAGATCGAATTAGACGAGGATGATGTCTTAAGGGCATTTTGGTCATTTAGCTTCCAACGGGCCCGAGAAGCGACCCGTGGACTAGATTGGAGTTTGAATTGCATGTGATGTTAGAAAAGTTAGCTCGGTCAGACAGGAGATCGGCGAGTGGGCAAAAATGGGGTGCTTACAGGATCCAATAAGAGGCAAAATGACCAAAATACCATTGCGACATTGCTCGGTCCAATTCCAGTCGGCACGTCTTCCTAAAGACGGTAAGTCCCTATTTGAACCTCATTCTAGTTCCAATTCCAATTCAGACCAATCAAACTTAATCTAGTACGTCTTTAAAGAAAGTTGATCCCTCAGACGGTAAGTCTATCCAGTTTGACACTTTTATCGAGAAAACTCCTTGGAACGGTAAGTACATTCAAACCCATCGACTAGGATAGAACTCAAGTTCCCGAGATGGTAGAACGGTTCACTTCTAGCACCTACTAGCCCCCCAATGTAGAATGTACGTTATTTAGCACATCTTTCAAAAAAGTTAATCCCTCAAATGATAAGTCCATCTAGTATCTTTTCGAGATGAGGAAGTCTTTGGAATGAACGCACACTGTCAGAGTGGCAGAAACACTCACAACCATCGCAACCGTGAGAGTGACGGAAACAATAGCAAATAGGTCGACATTGGAAATTGCCAACAAAACCCCTATGTTACCAGATCGAACATGCCTTTTGGCTGTGACACGTTTACTGAAAGACAAGATACCTTTGGAAATCAACTCTTAACACACCGTTAGAGTGATGTAAGCAACCTATTTTTGCCCGCTCGGCAATTTCTAGCCCGACTGGGCTCACTTTCACACATCACATGTATATTCAAACTCTAACCCGATTTCTAAACTCCAATTTAGTTCACTAGTCGCTTCCCAGGCTCGTAAGGCCCACTTGAAGCTAAATGACCATTTTGCCCCTAAGCATCCGAGTGCCCTGGGAACCACATCGGCTATGGGTATCAAACCGGTAGCCTCTCAGAAATGCTCCTTATAGTATTCTTGGCCTTCCTTTATCTTTCCGGATCATTCCGAGTCAATTCCGGTAAATCCGGTGTAAAATGACCGTTTTACCCCTAGCGGGCTGGTTGCCTTTTCTAACCACACCAGCTCTAGGTATTAAATCGGTAACCTTTGGAAACATTCTAAATAATGTTTCCAAATCTCGAGTCTCCTTCTAGGACATTCCGAGTCTGTCCCCGCAACTTTCTAACCCGATTGACCATTTTGCCCCTAATGGCCCAGTCAAACCTTCTAACAAATCTCATCATTATTTTTCAAGTCCTTTCTCCCCGAGACATTATTCTAAGGGTTACTGTCCCTTTCCGGCTCTCCAGGTCATTCCCGGCCCCTTCAATTGATCCCCAGACCGTCCGGAGTCACTCTTAGTGAAGCCAGGCCAAAAATTACATGGTAGTCACTAGTACAGGCACCCAAATCTTCTAAAGATACGTTGCTTGCCGACTGTAAGCACCCCATTTTTGACCGCTCGGCGGTCTCCACTCTGTCCAAACTTGTGTTCAAGTCATTGTGGGCATATTTCAATCCAAATTAACTTTCTAAGTCTAATCCCGTCAATTCATCACTTCGCGGGCCCCAGCAAGCCCAAAAAGAGACAAAATGACCCAAATGCCCATAAAGGGCATTATCCTTTCCATATTTCACCAGGTCCATCTTTCCGAAGACGGTAAGTCCCCTTTCCAAATTTCAAATCAAGCACGTCTTTCTAAAGACGGTAAGTCCCCTTTCCAATCCCAAATCAGGCCTGTCTTTCTGAAGACGGCAAGTTCCCTTTCCAATTCCAAATAAAGCATGTCTTTCTAAAGAGAGTAAGTCCCCTTTCCAATTTCAAATCAGGCACGTCTTACCAAAGACGGTAAGTCCCCTTTCCAATTCCAATTCCAATTCTAATCCCTCTCTCGAGACAATTGATTCCTCGAGACAGTCTGACAAGTTTTTCGAAAAAATCTCTTCGAAACGATAAGTCCCCTTTCCAATTCCAAATCAGGCATGTCTTTCCGAAGACGGTAAGTTCCCTTTCCAATTCCAAATCAAGCACATCTTTCCGAAAACGGTAAGTCCCCGTTCGAATTCCAATTCCAATTCCAATCCCTCTCTCAAGATAGTTGATTCCTTGAGAAAGTCCAACACATTTTTCAAAAAAAATTTCTTCAAAACGGTAAGTCCCTTTATACCTGTCGAACGGGACGAGAACCCAAGTCCCCTAGATGGTAGAACGGTTCACCTTTGGCGCCTACTAGCCCGCCAATGCAGAAATGTCCGTTTAGGCACGCCTTTTGGGAAAGTTGATTCTGAGGCGCTAAGTCCCTTTAGTAGCTTCCCGAGATCAGGCAGTCTCGGGAATGATCGCGAACCATCAGAGTAGCGGATATACTTGCAAACATCTCAACTGTTAGAGTAGTGAAAATACTTGCAAACAGGTCGATATAGGGAATTGCCAACAAACCCCTGTATCATGCGACCGCCGTCAGAGTGGCAGAAACACTCAAAACCCATGTCAACACCAGTGCCTGCCAGCCCACTTCGGTGAAAAATGGCCAAACTGCCCCTGGGACTATTTTTGGCACGTTTCTCGAGAACACATTTGAATCCTCAAAACAGTAAGTCCAACCTTCCAAGATTGTCTTAAAGGCAATATGGCATGATTAGGTGCCTTCTAATCAGTTTCGGGCCAATTCCGAAACTTTTCGGTCAAAATGACCATTTTGCCCTTAGGCATCCGAGCACCTCGGGGATCACACCGGCTTTGGGTATCAAACCAGTAACCTCCCGAGAATGCTTTCTAGAGTATTCTCAACCTTTTTTTACCTTTCCGGATCATTCCGAGTCAGTTTCGGGAAACCCGGTGCAAAAATGACCGTTTTACCCTTAGTGGGCCAGTCACCTGTTCCGACCACATTAGCTCTGGGTATCAAACCGGCAACCTTTAGGAATATTCTAAATAATGTTTCTGAATGGAACACTATTGTGGGCATTGTCCCGAAGCCTTTCTAAAATAGGATCCCCTTCAAAAGCGTACAAGAGAGGGGTGTTTACACCCACTTTCTTTTTATCCCTTTTATTTCTTGTCTTTAAATTGATGTTTACATTTCGTTTTTGCTTAAGAATTCTATGCTTTCCATAAAAACGATAATAATAATCGAATGATAGTCTTTTAATTCACTGCCGCTATTTTATATGTCTCTTGGGAATGATAGTTACTTCTTATGCAAAGGGGCATGGTCTGTCTCATGGAATGATTTGACTTAAGGGGATGATAGCATGAGATAACTACTCACCAAATGATCAGCTTTTCAGAGAGAGAGAGAGTATAAGGATGAGTGACGATACTACCCAAAAGTGACACTTACAAGACACTAAAGCTAAGCGATGTGTGATCAGTCTATCAAAATGAAGAGGAGTCATCTTTCACTTCCTCACATATAAATAAATAAACAAATGTGCTTATATTCCCTTTGCTTAACCCCTAGAGTCTCGCAACAAACGAAGTTTTCTTTGTCAACCCTGATCTAAGACTGTCCTCCCCACATTGAGGCAGACAATAGTTGAGAACTCTAGGAATGGTATCTACCTCTATCTCTATCATGCTAGGATAGTATCGAAAGCTCTATAGATCAAGTAATCTAATTCAAAGTGAAGAGAGGCCTTCATTTCGTTTCCCATACAGTCAAAAGCAACCCCTTGCCAAACCCGTTGAGCCATATGTCTTTTCTTAACAGAACCCCAACCTAGGGATCACCCCCCACATTGGGTAGATTGAACTGCCAAGGAAAAGGTCTAAAAAAAAAAGGGGGTCAAAGAGTTTTTTGTTTCGTAGGGATATAGCGAAGGAAAAGAGTTGCCGAGGGGCAAGAGGCAAAAAAAAAAAAAAATCGAAGGAAAGGCCTGAAGAAAACCATGATTGAGTCATCTTCGAAGGCATAATAAGAAGCTCGAAAAAGAAGATAGTCATGTTTATCTCAAAAGGCATATAAAAAGGGTAAAAGGAAAGGATCATTTTCACCCTAAAAAGTTATGCAAAAGCAAGAAGGAAATTCAAAGGTGATCCTAGGTTACAAAGAAACCTCGTAGAAATAATAGGTTCGAGCCTTTACCCGTTCTTGCAAAACCCCAAAACCATGGCCTACATTACAACCCTAGTAAAGTCCCCTCTGATTGAAAATGGATTGTTTAATCTAAACGAGCTGGATACGTAGCCGAAGCTAAGAGGGGATGTTAGCCTACTAAGAAAATGGTCAAGGACAGTATGGATCTAAACCCTGCTAAGAACAACATCGAATTTGGGCCTATATATCCTGTTGTTTCGAAAACCCTATAACCTAGCCTACATTACGGTTCTAAACAAAGTCTCCTTGGATTGAAAGGACCGGCCACTTATCGCTCTACTAAAGGTCAAGTAAGCTATTGCTAAAACCCCGAGAGTCGAGAGTTTCAGCCCAGTAACCCCATACACTAACCCTCAAACAGAGAATCGGAGAGGGTCAAAAGGTTGAGAAAGGTTCGAAGTGCTATCATCCAATCAAGGTAGGGTTGAGCTAGAGAAGAGGCTAGACCCTCGAAAAGGAAGAAGTTACCATTCCAAAGACTATAAGTTTAATAGCACCCCGTGTCATTCTATTAATGTGTTTTTAACATGTGCATACATTTGAAAAAACAATCAGCATGAGCTTTGCACACATAGGATTTAACTTCATGTAAAAACAAAAGATATATAACATCACCATCCATCACATGTATCTGATCATATACCTAGCTGAAAAAAAAAATCAATCACAAATGTCTCTGCTTATCCATGCATCTAAATGCCATAAATATCCATCTTTGTACAAAACTTAAAAATGTCTAACAGAAATATATCTCAAGGACAAGGGGCAAAAGAAGATCAGAGTATCCACAAGGGGCATCTGCCACAGGTCAAAATCAATGTCATCTGGATTGAAATCCCCAAAACCCGGCATCGGAGGAGGTGGATAACTACTCGAAGCACCGCCATCCTGCAGGAAGATAGAACCGAAATCAGTTGCATACAAAAAGAACTAAACGACAGCAGAGCAAAAAGAAAGGGAGAAAAGATGACATACCCCCCCACCGCCCAGCTGAGATAATCGAGCCGTCAGGAAGGCTACCTCAGCCTAGTACTGATCCCGCTCCATCTGATACTGATCCCTCTGGTCTCTCACAACAGTAAACTCCGCTTGGGGCACATATCCTCTGGCACGGTGCCATAAGTCAACCACCTCCTGGCCCACAGCATACCCGCTGACTACTACCCCAAACCGGGTGAAGGCACCGACTGAATGAGCCCCAAAGTGCGCAGCATAATCTGTGCCCGGAGGAAGCAAGAACTCAGCACCCGGCTGACACTCCTGATAGGGGATAGGCACTCCCGCAACCAAGGCCCCAAACATATACTCTGGCGGAGCTCCTTCTGATCGGAACTCCTCATGAAACTGCCGCTAGTGTCGCTCTCCGAGATAGGACTCCTAAGTGTCATCACTGAGAAAAGCGGCTCTCGACGGGGACAATGGGACCAAGTACCGAATTGTCTCGTAATGAACTGATCCAATGAAGGGCCGCCATGTTACATCCCTCGCCTCAATCAACTCTAGGTTAGCCCGGAGCGTCACAAAATCAGTAATCTCCGATCGCTGGGCTACCCGGTCGAGAGCCCACCTTAAAGCACGAGGATAAAGGTCATCCTCAACAACTACAGGGCGACGAACAGGAAGGTACTCGTAGCTCCACCAGACAAGAAAGGGCAAAAAACTAGTTATGCTGCCCCAACGGGAGGAAGTTCGAACCCGCATCGACCAAAGGAAGCAGCCAAAGGAGAAGGACCCGCAATCCAGCTCATACAAAGCTCCAAGATTAGCTACTTTACTCACCAATTGACATGGCACGAGCGACTTGTTGTTGTTGCAAAAGTAGCTAAAGATGAT
Organism: Euryodendron excelsum; assembly: GCA_033060915.1. NCBI lineage: Eukaryota > Viridiplantae > Streptophyta > Magnoliopsida > Ericales > Pentaphylacaceae > Euryodendron > Euryodendron excelsum. The sequence goes on from CM065388.1 coordinate 32,923,725, forward strand.
GTACAAAACAAGTCGCTGTCTCATAATGTCCCGCCTGGCAGGCGATGGCTCAGCCATATAGGTATGGTCATCTTGACTGATCCAAGAGACTGGGAAGGCACAACACTCAGGAGGAGGCAAGTCCAATAGTAAATAGGCCTCATCCCTACTGACTGACTGTAGGGTGATCCGTCGGCCGACAATGGAAAGCCTTGTGATGATCGCCCAGTCCAAGGGAGTGGGACCTAACTCAAAATCGACAAAATGGAAGGTCTCGGTCTCTCCAAACCATTGCTTAACCAACGCCAGTACCAAATGCCGATTTAGGCGATTAGCCTATAATCCCGTCAAGGCGCCGAATCCGATCTCCGCCAAGAAGGCGCGAAATGACGGGCCAGCTCGCTGCATAGTCACGAAGACCTGATGAACAGCCCCTCTAAAAGCTGTGTGTACTTAAGGAGGGGGCAAATGCTATCTGGAGTATACGCTGGGGTGATAAGCCAAATCCCTGAGTGGGGGAATATCCAGTAACTACAAATCTCCCAAGTCAACATCCGTCTGCCTATGCCTGGAGGAAGCTCTCCTATAACCGGTCACCTGATCCCCAAGGCCCGGTACCTCCTCCTCTGCGCCAATCTCTTTTACGAAAGCCTGCTCAACTGGGGAAAAGGGGTCGACAGGTGGCCTACTCCCTCGACCACTATGATTAGATGCTACCTGCCCAGTAGACCATCAGTTGCCCCTAGACCGACTGGAGCCACTAGTGGAATCTATCCGAGCCGCCTTCCCTGAGCAGCGTCTCCTCTCATAGCCATTATCGCCCGCATCTGCCATCCTGAAAAGGTAAGGCAAGGTAAGAGGTGTGAATGTACCATATACGCAGATAAATAATAACATACTAAAGTAAAATAAAATAAACAACTAACACAAACAAAACGAATAAAAGATTTCAAATGATAAAGGAAATTCTCTACATACACCCTTCGATTTTCCAACTTGAAGTCAAATCTCAAAGGTTTTCTCTCTTTTTCCTTCAAAAATATTTTATTTCTAAACCTTTCCCAATTCTTCCTCTAAATTCTAAAAATTTCGAAAGAGTCCCATTTAAAAATGGCCCCTACAACACCCATGATATTAACACAAAATACAAAACGTGCACTTTTTTAATGTTACAATCACATAACATTAGCACCCGTGCACACTCTCAATTTTTCAAAATTTTCAAAACACTTCTTTTATTTTTCCTATAAATCAATGGTTTTCAAAGTTGTCCTTAAATTTCTCAAAATCACCTCAAATGTTTTCTAAAATATTCCAATATTTTCTAAATTTCAAAATCTAAAAATTTCTCAATTTCTCAAGTTTTCTTAATTTTCCTAATTTTATAAGTATTTTTTTATTTTTTAAAAAATAAAAAATTCACCAAGTTTTCAAAAAAAACACGAAACTTCACACGGTCGTTAAACACATTTTTCTAAGGCACATTGCACAAAAACCTAGCCAGAAAACCCAATGCCCAAGCCTATAGGAACAAATTCACTATTGCTGCAGAAAACTTTCTTCACGTAATTATGTGAAATCACTCAAATTCAATTAAACAAGCACCAAAATACAAAAATAACTTCACCATCATGTTCAAATCATCTCAAAATATCAAATTCCACTATTCACATGGTTCAAATGAAATTTTACACATCAAAATCAACAAAAATTTGAAAAACTCACTTTTTTGAAGTTCTCTGGCGAAATCTTCTCTTTCGGTAACTTTTCTAGCAACGTGGTCTCCTTTCGGCAATCACCCGTGGTCTCCAAGAAGTGCTTTTTCAATGTCCGAGTCAGTTTCCTCGTAATGTCTCTCAGATTTGCAAAAAACTCTTCAAATACCGCAAATGTTTGAACAAGAATTTTTCTTGTTTTAACTCCAAGCCTAGCGCCACTAGCAAAGGTGCCAAGCTTCTTCTGCCAAAGGCGCCACTCCTAGTGGCGCCAGTTTCCAATTCTGGGCAGCTTTGCCCTTTTTCCCGCCAAAACTCGTTTTTGAATGCCTTTTAGGCCTTATATCCATTTCCAAACCCCCATTTTGCAAATCCGTCCCTCCGACCGCCTCACGGTTGTCACGCCCAAATTTTTCGCACTCGAGGAATACTCACCCAAGTGAGAAAAATGCTGTAATCTCTCGTTAGAACTCACCCTCCTAAAAGAATGAGTGCGACTAGGTTTGAATTGAAAACAGGTTTGAATAAAGGGCTTTTGAAAAAGATTCAGAGTCGTCACCTAACTTAATTAAGGTGAGTTAGGTCACCTAAAAACTAAGAATAATCCGAAGACTACACTTCGGGTTTTGGAAAACGATTTGAAAATATCTCCTCAAGAGAGGGTTTTTAGAAAAACAGGTTGTTTGGCAACCTTTGGAAAACATTTAGCCCTTTTTAGAAAAATAACTCATTTTGGTCTTTGAAAACAGTGATCTAGGTTCGGAGGTTGGTTACGTGTAGGGAAGACGCACTAAGCTATCACCCTACCCCGCCCTTTCGGTACCTACATGTCAATCTACCCTAGATTCACCTATGAGAGTCTCTGACTAACTATAGTTCAACCCTAGTCACTTTGAAAAAGAACGTTTGAAAAGGAACTAACATGATGCATGATATGCAAGTGCAAGTTAAGAGAATTGAAGAATAGATTTGAAAAGAGATTGATTTGATTTGAAAAAGATTTGAAGAGATAGAATTGAAATTGGAAAGTTTTAGAAATTGGAAATAAAGATTAAAAATAGATTTTTGGAATGGGAAACTTGAAAATAGATTGGAGACTTGAAAAGGTTGTGGAATTTGAGATTTGGAAAGATTTTAGAAACCGCACCCATGAGGGTGGAATTGAAAATTTGAAAAATATTGTGACCGCACCTATGGAGGTTGCCTACGTATCCCTTTGGGGGAATCAGGTCAGTCGTAGTTCGGACTGGAGTCCGATTGAAAATAAAAGGTTTGATTTGAAGAAGGAGATTGGATTGGAAATTGAATTTGATTTGAAATTAGAAGAGGGGATTGGAAATTGAAATTAAAGAGATTGGACTTTGAATAGAAGATTGAAAATTGGAAATTGGAATTTTAGAATTGAAAAGATTGAATTTTGATTTGAAAAGATAGATTTGGACTTGTTTTGGAAAGAGAAGGTTTAAGAAACCTAAACTTAGGAAAGAGAGGAGACTTAGGAAAGATTTGACTTGACTTGAAAGGTTTGGGAATTTAGAAAAGATTGGATTTAGGAAATGTTTGAATTAGGAAAAGTTCGATTTAGGAAAGTTTCATTTTTGGAAAGTTTTGAATTAGGAAAGTTTTAGGTTTAAGAAAGTTTCAACTTAAGAAAGTGTTATTTTGGGAAAGGTTTTGAAATTAGGAAGTTTTGAAAGTTGGAAAGTTTTGAATTTAGAAAGTTTTAACTTAGGAAAGTCTTGAAAGTAGGAAAGTTTCGTTTTAGGAAATGTTTGAATTAAAAAAAGTTTCAACTTAAGAAAGTCTTGAATTAAGAAAGTTTTGAATTTAGAAAAGTTTTAGATTTGGAAAGTTGAAGAAGTTTAAGAAAGTTTAGAATTTAGAAAGATTTGAAATTTAGAAAGTTTAAGATTTAGAAAGTTTTAGGGTTTTAGGAAATCTTGAAATTAGGAAAGGTTTGAGTTTAGGAAGAGTTTGAAAACTTGAATTTGGAGAGTTAAGATTTGGAAAGGGGGGTTAAATTAGGAAAGGGTTGAATTATAAAAGATTTGAAAGTTGAGTTTTAAAGTTTAGGAAAGATTTTTATGTTCAAGTTTTGGAAACTTAAGATTTAGGAAAGTGAAAGTTTTGGAAGGATTTGAATTAGGAAAGAGTTGGATTTTGAAATTTAAGGAAAGGTTTAAAGTTTGGGTTTAGGAAACTTATGGTTTAGGAAGGAATTGAATTAGGAAAGGTTTGGGATTAGGAGGGGATTGGATTTAGTTTCTAAAAGAAAAGATTTGATTTTGTTTCCAAAAACGGAGGACGGGATCTAGTTTCCTAAACGGGGAGATTTGATTCGGTTTCCTAAAGGGAAGATAGGATTTGACAAGGATTTGGAAAGGGAGATTCTAGAAACCCTAGGTTTGGAAAATTATAGTTTTGACGTAGAAAAGAGGTTTTGGAAACATGTATAGTTTGGATGTAAAAACAAGAGGTTTTGGAAACCTAGGTTTGGGGCAAAGTTTGAAAACCATGTTTTTGGAAAGAAAATTAGGGTTTCCTAATGGTTAGCTCTAGGGCTTGACTTGGACTCTAAGGAAAGAGATTTTTGGAAAATACGCTTTTGGAAACGAGTTTTTGGAAGGAAATCCTAGGGAGGAGTTTTTGGAAAGTGAATTTGGAAAGAGAGTTTTTGGAAAAAAATTTTAAAGAGAAGGAGTTTTGGAAAGTGTGTTTTTGGAAACGTAGACTTTGGAAGGAAATCCTAGGAAGGAGTTTTTGGAAAGTGTGTTTGAAGAGGGAGTTTGTGGAAAGAAAATTCTAGAGGGGAATTTCTAGAAGGAAGATTTTGGAAAGAGAGTTTTTTTTTTGAAAGATTTTTTTTGGAGAGAGTTTTTCTAGAAAGGTTTTTGGTTAAAGATTGTTGAAGAGAGTTTTTGAAAAGATCTTTGGGGAAGGTTTTTAGAAAGTGGATTTTGGGGAGAAGATTTTGGAAAGGAGTTGAAAAAGGGAGTTTTGAAAAATAAATTTTGGAACGGAGTTTTTGAAATCAATTTTGAAGAGGGGAGTTTTAGAAAAGTATATTGAAAAAGAGATTTTTAGGAAGAGATTTTTAAAGAGAGTTTTTAGAAGGTGTAAAAACATCTCACTTTCCTAAAGCGATTCTAGCCATAAGAGGACTAGAACCACCTTAAGAAAGTGGTTTTGAAAACAAGGTTTGAAAATGTAGACCAAAAGGTCACTTTTAATATAACACTTTCCTAAAGCAACCCTAGCCATGGAAAAGCTAGAATCACCCTAGAATTGTGGTTTTGAAAACATGTTTTTGAAAAGAGCTTTTGATGCAATTTTGAAAACAAGTTTGAAGAACGATTTTTGAAAACAACTTTTTGAAAACGAATTTTGGAAGATGCAAGACTATGATATGCACAATGCAATTTGGGGTCGTGAACATACAAGGTTAAGGCTTCACCACATAATCAAGAGGGCCGGACCCACGTGGTCTCTAGTTAGACTAGAAGAAAGCCCCCGACACGGTGACCCTCCAACAGTCTAATCCTACACATGGACCGGGAGTCCCCTTGTTTCAAGCATGCAAAGAAAGGGCGGGAAAGAGATGGGGGATTAAAATAGAGAAAACCCAAGTGGGTTGGAGAGAGAAGAGAGAGGGGAGAAGTGCAAAAAAATTAAAGAGGGAGCCTACCTTGTTTCTTGTTTATTTTGCGCGCCATGCAGTCTTCGGTCTTCAGTCTTTGTCTTGATCTTCACCTTCAGAATTCAAGAGTTGTCTTCAAGCTTTGGATGACAGCTCTTCAAGTCTTCGGAGAAGGGTTGAAGGCTAGTGTATGAGTGTATGGGGGAGTGTATGGGTGTATAGGAGGCTAGGGTTTGTGTATAGTGGCTAGGGTTTGGGAGAACCTAGGGAGGCTAAGGTTTTGGAGGTGCTCGAGCTCTGTATATCGAAATATAGGATTTTTAGGTTAGGATTGCAGACCCTTTTCACGTTGAATGAGGCTCTGTATTTATAGAGGGAAGACAAACCTAGCGCCTGTTGTAGTGGCGCCAGGCCAAATTCTACACTGGCGCCACTAGGAGTGGCGCCAGGCCATTTTTTGGCTTGGCGCCACTACTAGTGGCGCCAGCCATTTAGGAAACAATTAAGGTCGGCAAGCAACGTATCTTTGACTAGATTTGGGCGCCTGTACTAGTGACTACCATGTAAATTTTAGGCTGGCTTCACTAGGAGTGACTCCGGAAAGTCTGGGAATGATTTGAAGGAGCCGGGAATGACCCGGAAGGGAGCAGGAACACTTAAAATAGTGTCCTGGAGGTATTTGACTTGAAAAGTGAGGATAAGATGTGTTGGAAAGGTTGACCGAGCCTTTAGGGGCAAAACGGTCAACCGTCTTAAGAAACTGCCGGGGCGAACTCGGATTGTCCCAGAAAAAGATTTGGAATCTGGAAACATTATTTAGAATGTTCCCAGAAGTTGCCGGTTTGATTCCCAGAGCCGGCGTGGTCGGAAAAGGAGACCGGCCCACTAGGGGCAAAACGGTCATTTTGTACTGGGTTTGTCGGAACTGACTCGGAATGGTTCGGAAAGGTAAAGGAAGGTTGAGAACACTATAAAAAGTATTCCCGCGTCATTACCGGTTTGATACCCAGAGCCGGTGTGGTTGAAGAAGGAGACTGGCCCTCCAGGGGCAAAACGGTCATTTTGTACCGGGTTTGCCGAAACTGACTCAGAATGGTCCGGAAAGGTAAAGAAAGGTTGATAACACTATAAAAGGTATTCTCGGGACATTACCGGTTTGATACCTAGAGCCGGTGTGGTTCCGGGGGCGTTCGGATGCCTAGGGGCAAAATGGTCATCTTGACCGGAAAGTCTTGGAAAAGGTCCTAAGGGTAGTTTGGTCCTTTTCCACTGAAGTGGGCTAACAGCCACTGGTGTTGACCTAGGTTTTGAGTGTTTCCGCCACTCAAACGGTGTGAGTGTTTCTACTACTCGGACGGGGTTGATGATTTGTGAGTATTTCCGCTACTCGGACGGGGTTGATGATTTGTGAGTATTTCCGCTACTCGGACGGGATTGATGATTTGTGAGTATTTCCACTACTCGGACGGGGTTGATGATTTGTGAGTATTTCCGCTACTCGGACGGGGTTGATGATTTGTGAATATTTCCGCTACTCGGACGGGATTGATGATTTGTGAGTATTTTCACTACTCGGACGGGGTTGATGATTTGTGAGTATTTTCGCTACTCCGACGGGATTGATGATTTGTGAGTATTTCTGCTACTCGGACGGGATTGATGATCTGTGAGTATTTCCGCTACTCGGACGGGGTTAATGATTTGTGAGTATTTCCGCTACTCGAACGGTTCTGTGAGTATTTCCGCTACTCTAACGGTTCTGTGAGTATTTCCGCTACTCTAACGGCTTTGTGAGTATTTTCGCTACTCTAACGGTTCTGTGAGTATTTCCGCTACTCTAACGGTTTTGTGAGTATTTCCGCTACTCTAACGGTTTTGTGAGTAGTTTTGCTACTCGGACCGTCTCGAGGAATAAACTGTCTCAAGAGAGGGATTGGAATGGGTCTTAATCTCCGAAGAGACGTGCCTAGATTGGTCTCGAGGAATAAAAGAGAGGGATTGGAAAGGGGTCTTACCATCTCCGAAGAGACGTGCCTGGATTGGAACCGTCTCGAGGAATAAATTGTCTCGAGAGTGGGATTGGAAAGGGGTCTTACCGTCTCCGAAGAGACATGCCTAGGTTTTGAGTGTTTCCGCCACTCTAACGGTTTTGTGAGTATTTCCGCTACTCTAACGGTTTTGTGAGTGTTTCTGCCACTCTAACGGTTTTGTGAGTAGTTTTTCTATTAGACCATCTCGAGGAATAAACTGTCTCAAGAGAGGGACTAGAATTGGAATAAGAAAGGACAATGCCCCTAAGGGCATTTTGGTCATTTTGCCTCTATTTGGGCCTGACAGGCCCACGAAGCGATGGAAAGACGGAATTTGGACCTAGAGGATTAGTTTCAATTGGAATATGACTTGAAAACAAGTCTGGACGGAGTGTAGACTGCCAAGCGGTCAAAAATGGGGTGCTTACAACGGTCAACATGGGGCTCCTATTTTATCGTTTTCTATCTTCGACAAGTAAAGACAGAAAAAGAGGGGCAGCTATAAGCACCACATTTTTTATTGCTCGGCGGTCTCCACTCCGTCCAGAGTTATGTTCAATTCATTGTGGGCATATTTCAATCCAAATTAACTTTCTAAGTCTAATCCTGTCAATTCATCACTCCGTGGGCCCCACCAGGCCCAAATAGAGGCAAAATGACCAAAATGCCCTGGGGCATTATCCTTTCCATATTTCACCAAGCCTGTCTTTCTGAAGACGGTAAGGCCCTTTTCCAAATTCAAAATCAGGCACGTCTTTTCGAAAATGATAAGTACCCTTTCCAATCCCAAATCAGGCACGTCTTTTCGAAGAGAGTAAGTCCCCTTTCCAATTCCAAATCAGGCACGTCTTTCCAAAGATGGTAAGTCCCCTTTCCATTTCCAATTCCAATTCAATCCCTCTCTCGAGATAGTTGATTCCTCAAGACGGTTCGACACGTTTTTTGAAGAAAATCTCTTTGAAACGGTAAGTCCCTTTAAACCTGTCGACCGGATGAGACCCTAAGTCCCCTAGATGGTAGAACGGTCCACCTTTGGCGCCTGCTAGCCCGCCAATGCAGAAATGTCCGTTTAGGCATGCCTTTCGAGAAAGTTGATTCTCGGGCGCTAAGTCCCTTTAGCAGCTTCCTGAGATCAGGCAGCCTTAAGAATGATCACGAATAGTCAGAGTAGCGGAAATACTCGTAAACATCGCAACCGTTAGAGTAGTAAAAATACTCGCAAACAGGTCAATATAGGGAATTGCCAACAAACCCCCGTATCACGCGACCGCTGTCAGAGTGGCAGAAACACTCAAAACCCAGGTCAACACTAGTGTCTGCTAGCCCACTTCTGTGAAAAATTACCAAACTGCCCCTAGGGCCATTTTCCAGCACGTTTCACGAGAACACATTTGAATCCTCAAAATGGTAAGTCCAACCTTCCAAGATTGTCTTAAAGGCAATCCGGCATGATTAGGTGCCTTCTAATCCGTTTTAGGCCAATTTCGAGACTTTCCAGTCAATATGACCATTTTGCCCCTAGGCATCCGAGCGCCCCGGGGACCACACTGACTTTGGGTATCAAACTGGTAACCTCCCAAGAATGCTTTATAGAGTATTCTCAACCTTCATTACCTTTTTGGATAATTTCGAGTCAGTTCTGGCAAACCCGGTGCAAGATGACCGTTTTCCCCTAGCGGGCTGGTCACCTTTTCCGACCACACCGGCTCTGAGTATCAAACCAGCAACCTTTGGGAACATTCTGAATAATGTTTCCAAATCTCAAGTCTTTTTTCAAGACATTTCGGGTCCGTCCTGGCAACTTTCTGGCTTGATTGACCGTTTTGCACCTAATGGCCCGGTCAACCCTTCCAACACATCCTATCCTCATTTTTCAAGTCAAATACCTTTAGGATACTATTCTAAGTGTTCCTACCTTTTTTCTCGCCTTCCGGGCCAATCCTGGTCCTTTAAATCCTTCCTGGACTTTTCGGAGTCACTCCTAGTGAAGGCAGACTAAAAATTGCATGGTAGTCACTAGTATAGGCGCCCAAATCTTACCAAGATACATTGCTTGCCAACTTACAAAGTTTCCTAACTGCCTGGCGCCACTAGCAGTGGCATCAAGCCAAGAAATGGCCTGGCGCCACTCCTAGTGGCGCTAAGAGGAAATTTGCCCTAGCGCCACTACAACAGGTGCCAGATCTATCTCATGTCTATAAATACAGAGCCTCCTCCAGCGTAAAAGGGGTCTGCAAACTCAGTCTAAAAACCCTAATATTTGATATACAGAGCTCGAACACTCCCCAAACCCTAGCTTTTCTAGGTTTTCCAAACCCTAGCCACCATACACAAACCCTAGCCTCCTATACACTCATACACACTCCTATACACTTATACCTTAGCCTCAAACCCTCCATTGAAGACTTGAATTGCTGCAACTCGAAGCTCTCGAAGACCAAGACAAAGTTCTTGAAGACTGAAGCGAAGACCGAAGAAAAAACAAGAAAGCAAGGCGCGCAAAGCAAAGTGAAATAAACAAGACAAGGTAGGCTTTCTCTTTAAGTTTCTGCACTTTTCCCCTCTCTCTTCTCTCTCCTAAGGGTTTTCTCTATTTTAATCCCACATCTCTTCCCCCCCCCCCCCCTTCTTTGCAAGCTTGAAACAAGGGGACTTTCGGTCCATGTGTAGGATTGGACTATTAGAGGGTCACCGTGTCGGGGGCTTTCTTTTAGTCTAATCGGAGACCACGTGAGTTTGGCCCACCTTGACTATGTGGTGAAGCCTTAACCTTGTATATTTACGACCCCAATTTGCATTGTGCATATCATTATCTTGCATTCTTCCAAAAATCGTTTTCAAACTTGTTTTCAAAGCTTGCATTAAACTTGTTTTCAAAATTGCATCAAAATCTCCTTTTTCAAAACTTGTTTTCAAAATCACAATCCTAGGGTGATTCTAGCCTTTCTATGGCTAGGATTGCTTTAGGAAAGTGTTACATTTAAAGTGACCGATATGGTCTATATTTTCAACTCCTTGTTGTTTTCAAAACCACTTTCTTAAAGTGGTTCTAACCTTCTTATGGTTAGAATTGCTTTAGGAAAGTGAGACGTTTTTATACTTTTCAAAAAACTCTCTTTTCAAGAGTCTTTCTTTCTAAAACCCTTTTTTTCAACATGCTTTCCTAAAACTCTTTTTTCCAAAGTTGTTTTCAAAAATTTTCTCCAAAAAACTCACTTTTCAACTCCTTTCCAAAATACTCTCCTCAAAATTCCTTTCTAAAAACACTCCATAGGTTTCCTTCTTAGAAAACACTCCTAAATCTCTTTCCTAAAAGCTCTTTCTAACAATCTTCTTCTAAAATTTTGTTTCCAAAACTCTCTCAAAGTTTTACTTTCCAAAAAACTTCCTTCCTCAAATTCTTTTCAAATTCACTTTCTAAAAACTCCTCACTAGGATTTCTTCCTAAAAACTCTCTTTTTAAAACTCATCTTCTAGAAATTCCTCTCTAGGATTTCCTTCCGAAAACTTGTTTCCAAATAACACACTTTCCAAAAAATTCTTTCCTTAGAGCCTAAGTCAAGCCCTAGAGCCATGATTAGGAGACCCTAATTTTCTTTCCAAAAACATGGTCTTCAAACATGCCTTAAAACCTAGGTTTCCAAAATCTCTTGTTTTCTACATCAAAACTATACATATTTTCAAAACCTATTTTCTACGTCAAAACTATACACTTCCAAATCTAGGGTTTTTAAAAACCTCCCTTCCCAAATCCATGCCAAATCCAATCTTTTCTTTGGGACACCAAATCCAATCTCCTGTTTAGGAAACAAGATCCTATCCTCCGTTTTTGGAAACAAAATCAAACTTTCGCTTTTAGAAACAAAATCCAATCCCTTCCTAATCCAAATCTTTCCTTATTCAACTCCTTTCTAATATTTTACTTTCCTAAATCTTAAGTTTCCAGAACTTGAACATAAAAATTTTTCCTAAATTCTAAAATTCAATTTTCAAATCTTTCCTAATTCACCCTTTCGTAATTTGATCCTCTTTTCAAATCTTAACTTTCCAAATCTAAGTTTTCAAATCTTTCCTAAACTCAAACCTTTCTTAATCTCAAAATTTTCTAAAACTCAAACTTTAAAACTTTCTAAATTTTAAACTTTCAAACTCCAAAATTTTCTAAGTTCTAAACTTTCCTAAACTTCAAATCTTTCAAAGTCTAAACCTTTCCTCATTCCAACCTTTCTTAATTCCACATCCTTTCCAAACTTTAACCCCCAAATCTAGATTTTCAAATCTTTCAAAAACTCAAACTTTGAATCTTCTAAAAATTCTAAAGCTTTCTAAATTCGAATCTTTCTAAAATTCTAAACTTTCCAAATTCAAAACTTTCTCAAGTTTAAACTTTCCAAATTCTAAACCTTTCTTAAACTAAACTTTTCCTAATTCAAAACATTTCTAAATTCGACACTTTCCTATTTCAAAACCTCTCTTAAAATAAAACTTTTTTAATTCAAAACTTTCCTAAGTTGAAACTTTCTTAAGTCGAAGCTTTCCTAATGTGAAAACTTTCCTAAACCTAAAATTTTCCTAAGTTGAAACTTTCCTAAGTCGAAGCTTTCCTATTGTGAAAACTTTCCTAAACCTAAAGTTTTCCTAAGTTGAAATTTCCTAAATCAACATCTTTCCTAATCTTCCAAGTCCAATATTCAAGCCAATTCTTTTTTTAAAATCTTTCCAACTCAAATCCAATCTTTCTTTTCTAAGTTCTTAAGTCTAGGTTTCCTAAAACCAAGTTTTCCAAAATCAAATCTTTTCAAATCTTCCAATCAAAGTTCAATCTCTCAATCTTCCAATCCAATTTCCAATTCAATCTTTTTCTTCTAATCATATCTTCTATTTTCAATCAAACTCTTGTTCGAACTACGACTGATCTGATTCCTCCAAAAGGATACGTACGCAACCCTCATGGGTGTGGTTACAATATTTTTGAAGTTTCTATTTCCACAAAATCTTTCCAAATCTCCAATCTATTTTCAAACTTCCAATTCCAAATTTCTATTTCCAAATCTCTATTTTCAATCTTCAAAACCTTCTTTCCAAATTCAAACTTCTATCTCTTCCTTTTCAAATCAAATCAATTTCTTTCCAAATCTATTTTTCAATTCACTTTTCTTGTACTTGCATATCATACATCGCGTTAGTTTCTTTTCAAAAATTCCTTTCTAAAGTTGATAGGATTGAACTATAGTCAGTTGAGGACTCTCATAAGTGAATCTAGGGTAAATGGACATGTAGGTACCGCAAGGACGGGGTAGGGTGAGGGCTTAGTGCGTCTTCCCTACATGTAACCAATCTCCGAACCTAGATCACTGTTTTCGAAAGACCAAAACGAAGTTATTTTAAAAAAAGGGCTTAAATGTTTTCCAAAGGTTGCCAAACAACCTATTTTCTTAAAAACCCTCTCTTGAGGAGATATTTTCAAAATCGTTTTCAAAAACCCTAGGTGTAGTCTTCGGATTATGCTTAGTTTTTAGGTGACCTAACTCACCTTAATCAAGTTAGGTGGTCACTCCAAATCTTTTTCCTAAAACGCTTTATTCAAATCAATTTTCAATTCAAACCTAGTCGCACTCATTCTTCTAGGAGGGTGAGTTCTAATGAGAGAGTACAACATTTTTTCTGCTTGTGTGTGTATTCCTTGAGTGCGAAAAATCTGGGCGCGACACCGATCTTAAATGTTTCCTAAATGGTTGGCGCCACTACTAGTGGCACTAAGCCAAAAAATGGCCTAGCGCCATTGCAACAAGCGCCAGTGCATTCCTCTCTCTATAAATACAAAGCCTCTTCCAGCGTGAAAAAGTTCCGCAAACTAAGTCTAAAAACCCTAATATTTGATATACAGAGCTTGTAGCCTCCCTAAACCCAAGCTTCTCTAGGATTTCCAAACCCTAGCCACCATACACAAACCCTAGCCTCCTATACACTCATACACACCCTTGTACACTTATACACTAGCCTCCAACCCTCCATTGAAGATTTGGATTGCTACAACTCGAAGCTCTCAAAAACCAAGACAAAGCTCTCAAAGACTGAAGCGAAGACCGAAGAAAAAGCAATAAAGCAAGGCCCGCAAAGCCAAGCGAAATAAACAAGACCTACGGTAGGTTTCCTCTTTAAGTTTCTGCACTTCCCCCTCTCTCTTCTCCCTCCTAACCCACTTGGGTTTTCTCTATTTTAATCCCCCATCTTCTTTCCCCCTTTCTTTGCATGCTTGAAACAAGGGGATTCACTGTCCATGTGTAGAATTAGACTATTGGAGGGTCACCGTGTCAGGGGCTTTCTTTTAATCTAACTGGAGACCACGTGGGTTCGGCCCCCTTGATTATGTGGTGAAGCCTTAACCTTGTATGATCACGACCCCAATTTACATTGTGCATATCATGATCTTGCATCTTCCAAAAATCGTTTTCAAACTCGTTTTTAAAGTTTGCATTAAACTTGTTTTCAAACTTGTATCAAAATCTCCTTTTTCAAAACTTGTTTTCAATATCACAATCTTAGGGTGATTCTAGCCTTTTCATGGCTAGGGTTGTTTTAGGAAAGTGTTACATTTAAAGAGACCAATATGGTCTATATTTTCAACTCCGTGTTTTCAAAAACCACTTTCTTAAAGTGGTTCTAACCTTCTTATGGTTAGGATCGCTTTAGGAAAGTGAGACATTTTTATACTACCCAAAAACTCTCTTTTCAAAAGTCTCTTTTTCTAAAATCCTCTTTTTCAACATGCTTTCCAAAAGCTCTTCTTTCTAAAATTGTTTTCTAAAAACTTCCTTCAAAAATCTATTTGTCAAAACTTCTCTTTTCAAACTCCTTTCCAAAACACTCTCCTCAAAATTCGCTTTTCTAAAAACTCTTTCCTAAAAGCTTCTTCCAAAATTTTGTTTTCAAAACTCTCTCAAAGTTTTACTTTTCAAAAACTTCCTTCCTAAAACTCTTTTCAAAATCTCTTTCTAAACACTCCTCTTTAGGATTTCCTTTCCAAAATCTTCGTTTCCAAAAATGCACTTTCCAAAAATCCCTTTTCTTGGCGCCCAAGTTAAACTCTAAAGCCCACAATTAGGAAACACTAATTTTCCTTCCCAAAAAAATATGATTTTCAACCTTGCCCCAAACCTAGGTTTTCAAAACCTCCCTTTCTACATCAAAATCATAACTTTCCAAAACTAATGTCAAAACTAACGTCTTCCAAATCTAGGGTTTCTCAAAACTTCCCTTTCCAAATCCAATATTCCCGTTTAGGAAACTAGATCCAATCCGCCATTTTTGGAAACAAAATCAAACATTCTCTTTTAGAAACAAAATCCAATCCTTTGTTTTAGGAAATAGGAATCTTAACCCTTCCTAGTCCAAATCTTTCCTAATTCAACTCCTTTCTAATCTTCTACTTTCCTAAATCTTAAGTTTCCAAAACTTGAACATAAAAATCTTTTCTAAATTTTAAAACTCAAAGTCTAAATCTTTCCTAATTCAACTCTCTCCTAATTCCCTACCTTCCTAAACCGTAAGTTTCCTAAAACTTTCAAATCTTTCCTTAAACATTAAACTTCTAAATCTTTTCAAATTCAACCCTTTTCTTAATTCTACTCCCTTTCAAATCTTAACTTTCCAAATCTAAGTTTTCAAACCTTTCCTAAACTCAAATCTTTCCTAATCTCAAGATTTTCTAAAACTCAAACTCTAAAACTTTCTAAATCTTAAACTTACTAAATTTCAAATCTTTCCAATTCAAATTTTTCTAAATTCAAAACATTCTTAAGTTAAATCTTTCTAAACTTCCAAACTTTCTAAACTCTAAACTTTCCTAAACTTCAAATCTTTCCAAATCTAAAACTTTCTAAACTCAAAACTTTCTTATTTTCAAAACTTCCTTATTTTCAAAACCTTTTCTATTTCAAAACCTTTCTTAAAATGAAACTTTCTTAATTCGAAACTTTCCTAAGTTGAAACTTTCCTAAGTTGAAATTTTCCTATTGTGAAAACTTTCCTAAACCTAAAATTTTCCTAAGTTGAAGTTTTTCTAAATCAACATCTTTCCTAATTCCAAGTTTTCTAATCTTCCAAGTCCAATATTCAAGTCAATTCTTTTCTTAAATCTTTCCAAGTGAAATCCAATCTTTCTTTTCTAAGTTCCTAAGTCTAGGTTTCCTAAAACCAAGTCTTTCAAAACCAATCTTTTCAAATCTTCCAATAAAAGTCCAAATTTCCCTACTCTTACAATTTCAATCCAAATTCCAATTTCAACTCTTTTCCAAATCAACTCTTCTATTTTCAATCGGACTCTTGTCCAAACTACGACTAACCTGATTCCTCCAAAAGGATATGTAGGCAACCCTCATGAGTCCAGTCAAAACATTTTTCAAGTTTCTATTTCCACAAAATCTTTTCAAATCTCCAATCTATTTTCAAACTTCTAATTTCAAATTTCTATTTCCAAATCTCTATTTTCAATTTCCAAAACCTTCTTTCCAAATTCAAACTTCTATCTCGTCCTTTTCAAATCAAATCAATTTCTTTCCAAATCTATTTTTCAATTCTCTTTTCTTGCACTTGCATATCATACATCATGTTAGTTTCTTTTCAAAAATTCCTTTCTAAAGTGGATATGATTGAACAATAGTTAATTGAAGACTCTCATAGGTGAATCTTGGGTAGATTGATATGTAGGTACCGCAAGGGCGGGGTAGGGTGATGGCTTAGTGCGTTTTCCCTACACGTAACCAACCTCCGAACCTAGATCACTGTTTTCGAAAGACCAAAAAAAGGAGTTATTTTTGAAAAAGGGCTTAAATATTTTCTAAAGGTTGCCAAATAACCTGTTCTCTTCAAAAACCCTCTCTTGAGGATGTTTTTCAAAATCATTTTCCAAAACCCTAAGTGTAGTTTTCGGATTATGCTTAGTTTTTAGGTAACCTAACTCACCTTAATCAAATTAGGTGGCGACTCCAAATCTTTTCTAAAAGCCCTTTATTCATATCTATTTTCAATTTAAATCTAGTCGCACTCATTCTTCTAAGAAGGTGGGTTCTAACGAGAAAGTGCAGTGTTTTTCCCGCTTGTGTGTATATTCCTCGAGTGCGAAAAATCTAGGCCCGACAAGTGACAGAAAGACTCAAAACCTGGGTTAACACCAGTGCCGGCTAGCCCACACCGATGAAAAATGTTCAAACTACCCCTTGGGCATTTCTAGCATGCTTTTCAACAAAGTACCTAAGTCCTCAGAGCAGTAAGTCCACATTTCTGATATTTTCCCAAAGACAATCTGATCAAAATGACCATTTTGCCCTTAGACATCCGATCGCCTCCAAGAACCACACCGGCTCTGGGTATCAAACCAGTTATCTTTTAAGGATACTTCTAATAGTATCCTCAACCTTCCAACACCTTTTCGAATCATTCTGAGTCCATTATGGCTGTCGCGCCCTGATTTTTGGACCATTGAGTTCTTTCGGCTGGCGAAAACACGAAACTCTGTCATTAGAGCTCATCCTCCTAAAAAGACGAGTGCAACTAGGTTTAAACTTGAAATTGGTTTGATTAAGGGCTTTTTAAAAAAATAGGAGTTGCCACCTAACTTGATTAAGGTGAGTTAGGTCACCAAAAACTAAGTATTAATCCGAAGATTAAACTTAGGCTTTTTGGAAAAGATTTTGAAAGACTCCATCGAGAGAGGGTTTTTAAGAAAATAGGTTGTTTGGCAACCTTTCGAAAGATTTAAGTCCTTTTTGAAAATAACTCCATTTTGGTCTTTTGAAAAAAAAAAATCTATGGTCTGGGGGTTGGTTACGTGTAGTGAAGATATCCTAAGATCATCATCTTACCCTGCCCTTTCGGTACCTACATGTCTAATCACCCTTAGTTCACTCACTAGAATAACTGGTTACCATTATCCATTGAATATTGACTTTAGAATTCTAAAAACTGGTTTAGTCATCACTTTTTGAATGAATAAAGCATGATATAAGTTTTGGAAGCAGTTTGAAAGCATGAGAGTTTTGAACGGGTTTGAGATAGAAAACTTGAATCGATAGAAATTTTTGAAAAGGAGATTGGGGTTGAATACAAGTTATGACTGCACCATTTTCGGTTCCTACGTATCCCATTTGGCAATTATCAGGTCATTCGTAGTTCGGGCAAGAGCCTGATGAAAAATAGGCGCATTAGGGCCTTCAGAATGTTTTGAAGACACATTGAAGTCTTTGAAAAGTTTTTGAAGATGCTTTGTGGTCTTTGGAAAAAAAGAGAACTTGAGAGTTTTAGAAAAAGGCCTTTGAAATAGGACTTGAGATGTTTGAAATGTTTTGAAATTGGGTTTGAAAATGACTTTGAATGTTTTTGAATTTGAATCAGGGGGGTTTTGGAGTGATTTTGAAACAACTCAAGGGAGCTTTAGAAAAGTTTTAGAGTCATATTTTGAAAACTTTAGAGAGTTTTGGAGTGTTTTAATAAACTGGTCTTTGAAAAGCTTTCGAAAGTGATTTTTGAAAACACTTAAGACTTTGGAATCCTAATATGGACAACCTTGGAGGTTGTTCTTATTATATCACCTTCCTTTGGAATCTCTAACCATAGAAGGGGTAGGGACACCTTAGGGTTGCGAATTCTTGAAAACATTCTTGA
This sequence comes from Euryodendron excelsum, assembly GCA_033060915.1. Lineage (NCBI taxonomy): Eukaryota > Viridiplantae > Streptophyta > Magnoliopsida > Ericales > Pentaphylacaceae > Euryodendron > Euryodendron excelsum. Next base: position 32,941,748 of record CM065388.1, read on the forward strand.
AATAATTTAAAGATAGAGCGTAGGAGTTTTAGAAGACATTATGTAGTTGGTTTTTGAAATCTCAGGAGAACATGAGGGTTTTGAAAAAATGGGTTGGGAGAATAGTTTTGAATTGAAAGATCATTTAAAAGGGATCCATGAGTTAGAACCTTAAAGAATACTTGTAAGCACCCCATTTTTGCCCGTTTAGTAGTCTGCAATCCATCCAGACTTGTACTCAAGTCAATATAGACGTATTCCAATTTAAATCAACTTTCCCAAGTCTAATCCCATCAATCCATTGCTTTACGGGCCCGCCGGGCCCAAATAGAGGCAAAATGGCCAAAATGTCCTAAGGGGTAATGTTCGGTCCAATTCCAACAGGCACGTCTTTCCGAAGACGGTAAGTCCTCTTTCCAATTCCATTTTCATTTCCAATTCCAATTTCAATTCTAATTTCAATTAAATCCGGCGCACCTTTCGAGAATGTTGATTCCTCAAGGTGGTAAGACCTTCCAATCTAACACGTTTTCGAGTGAACTCTTCGGAACAGTAAGTCCCTTTAAACTTGTCGACCAAGACGAGACCCTAAGTCCCCTAGATGGTAGAACGGTCCACCTTTGGCACTTGCTAGCTCGCCAATGCAGAAACGTCTATTTCAGCACGCCTTTTGAGAAAGTTGATTCCTCAAGCGTTAAGTCCATTTAGCAGCTTCCTAAGATCAGGCAATCTCGGGAATGATCGCGAACCGTCAGAGTAGCGGAAGTACTCGTAAACATCGCAACCGTCAGAGTAGTAGAAGTACTCCCAATTAGGTTGATATAAGGAATTGCCAACAAACCCTTGTATCACGGGACGGCTGTCAGAGTGGCAAAAACACTCAAAACTTATGTCAACACCAGTGCCTGCTAGCTACTCCGGTAAAAAATGACCAAACTGCCCTAGGGCCATTTTCGGCACGTTTATCGAGAAAGTACCCAAGTCCTCAGAACAGTAAGTCCACCTTTCCAAGATTGTCTTAAAAGCAATCCGGCATGATTAGGTGCTTTCTAGTCAGTTTCAGGCTAATTTTGAGACTTTCCGATCAAGATGACCATTTTGCCCCTAGGCATCCGAGTGCCCCGGGAACCACACTAGCTCTGGATATCAAACCGGTAACCTCCCAAGAATGCTTCTTATAGTATTCCTGACCTTTCCTTACCTTTTCGAGTCATTCTGAGTCAGTTCCGGCAAATCCAGTGCAAAATGACCGTTTTGCCCCTAGCGGGCCGGTCGCCTTTTCCAACCACACCGACTCTGGGTATCAAACTAGTAACCTTTGGAAACATTCTAAATAATGTTTTCAAATCTCGAGTCTTCTTTCGGAACATTCTGAGTCCGTCCTAGCAGCTTTCCGGCTCGGTCTACCATTTTGCCCCTAATGGCCCAGTCGACTCCTCCAACAAACCCTGACATCCTTTTTCAAGTCCATTACCCTCGGGACCCTATTCTAAGGGTTCCTGTCCCTTTCCAGCCTTCCGGGACATGCTCGGCCCTTTCAAATCATTCTCAAACCTTCTGGACTCACTCCTAGTGAAGTCAGGCTAAAAATTACATGGTAGTCACTAGTACAGGCGCCCAAATCTTCTGAAGATACATTGCTTGCCGACTTAAAAACCTTCCTAAGTGGCTGCACCACTAGTTGTGGCGCCAAGCCAAAATTTGGCCTGGAGTGGCGCTAGAAGGTTTTTTGGCCTAATGCCACTACAACAAGCGCCAAGTCATTCTTCTCTCTATAAATACAGAGCCTCTTCCAGCATGAAGGAGGTTCATAAACTTAGTCTAAAAACCATACTGTTCAATCTACAGAGCTTGTAACCTCTCTAAACCCTAGTCTCCTTTAGATTTTTCAAACCCTAGCCTCCGCACACAAACCTAGCCTCCTATATACTCATACACACTCTCATACACTCATACACTAGCCTCCAACTTCGAAGCTCCCGAAGATTGAAGAAAAGTTCTTGGAAGACTGAAGTGAAGCAAGGACCGAAGCAAGAAAAGCAATGTGCACAAAACAAAGCAAAATAAATAAGACACAAAGTATGCTTTCTATTTAAGTTTACACAACACCCCCTCTCTCTTCTCTCTCTGAACCCACTTGGGTTTTCTTCTATTTTAATCCCCCATCTTCTTCACCTTCTTTTTTGCATGCTTGAAACAAGGGACTTTCAGTCCATGTGTAGAATTAGGCTATTGGAGGTCACCGTGTTGGGGGGCTTTCTTTTAGTCTAACCGAAGACCACGTGGGTTCGGCCCCCTTGATTATGTGGTGAAGCCTTTCACCTTGTATGTTTACGACTTCAACTTGCATTGTGCATATTATGATTTTGCATCTCTCCAAAATTCATTATTTTAAACTTCTTTTCAAAAGCTTATATCAAAATTGTTTTCAAAACTTATGTTAAAATTTTCTTCTTCAAAACTTGTTTTCAAAATCACAATCCCAAGGTGATGCTAGCCTTTCCATGGCTAGGGTTGCTTTAAGAAAGTGTTACATTTAAAGTGACCAATATGGTCCATATTTTCAACTCCTTATTGTTTTCGAAACCACTATCTTAGAGTGGTTTTAACCTTCTTATGGTTAGAATCGCTTTAAGAAAGTGAGGTATTTTATATACTTTCTAAAAACTCTCTTTTCAAATCTCTCTTTTTGAAAATCTCTTGTCCAATACACTTTCTAAAAATTCTCCCTAATCTCCTTTTCAAAATTCCTTTTGAAAATTGCTTTCTAAAAACTTCCTTAAAAAATCTATTTTTCAAAACTCCTTTTGGAACTCCTTTCCAAAAAAAGCTGTCTTCAAAATTCCTTTTCTAAAAACACTCCTTAAATTTCCTTCCTAAAAAACTCTTTCCAAAAACTCTCTCAAAGTGTTGCTTTCCAAAAAATCTTTCCAAAATCTCTTTTCTTGAAGCCCAAGTCAAACCGTAGAACTAACGATTAGGAAACCCTAACTTCTTTTCTTAAAACATGTTTTCCAATCTTGCCTTTAAACCTAGGTTTCCAAAATCTATTTTTCTATGTCAAAACTATAGTATTCCAAATCTAGGGTTTCTAAAACTTCCCTTTCCAAATTCATGCCATATCCAATCTTCCCTTTAGGAAACCAAATCCAATCTTCCCGTTTAGAAATCTAGATCCTATCATCCGTTTTTTGAAACAAAATCAAAACACCACTGTAAAAACAAAATCTAATCTTTCATTTTAGGAATAGGAATCTCAATCCTTCCAACTCCAAATCTTTCCTAATTCAAATCCTTCCTAATCTCCTACTTTCCTAAATCAAAAGTTTCCAAAACTTAAACTTTTAAATTTTTCCTTAAACTTTAAGCTTCCAAATCTTTCCTAATTTCATACCTTTCTAAATCTCAACTTTCCAAATCTAAATCTTTTCTTAAACTTATACCTTTTCTAACTTCAAGTAAATTCTAAAATTTTTAAATTTCAAATCTTTCCAAATCCAAAACTTTCTTAAGTTAAACCTTTCTTCTTTCAAAACTTTTCTAAATCAAAATTTTCCTAAAATGAAACTTTCCTAAAACGGAACCTTTCCCAATCCATCTTTCCTAAATTTCAACTTCCCTAATCTTCCAAGTTCAACACTTGAGTCAAATCTTTCCTAAGTCTAAAGTCTTTCTTAAGTCTAGGTTTCCTAAAACCAAGCTTTCCAAAATGAAATCTTTTCAAATCTTCCAATCAAAGTTCAATTTCTCAATTTTCCAATCCAAATTCCAATTTCCAATCTTCTATTCTAAGTTCAAATCAAACTCCTTTTTCCAATCAAACTCTTTTTCAAATCAAAACTTTCTATTTTCTATCGAACTCTTGTCCGAACTACAACTGACCTGATTTCTCAAAAAGGATACGTAGGCAACCCTCACAGGTGCGGTCACAACCTTTTTCAAGCTTCCAATTCCATAATCTATTTAAAACTTCCAATTTTATAATTCTTTTCAAATCTCTTTCCTCAAATTTATTTTCAAAATCAAATCAAATCTATCTTTTCAAGTTTCTTTTCAATTTCAATTTCAAAACTATATTCTCAAGTCTCTTTTTCTAAAATCAAATCAATTTCTTTTCAAATCAATTTCAAAATAAAATCTTTCTATTGTATTTATATATCATGCATCATGTCTTTCTAAAAATTCTTTTCTAAAGTGGATAGAATTGAACATTTGTTAGTTGAAGACTGTTAGAGGTGAATCTAAGGTGAATAGACATGTAGGTACGGCAAGGGTGGGATAGGATGATGGCTTAGTGTGTCTTCCCTACACGTAACCAACCTCCAAACCTAGGATCACTGTTTTCAAAAGACCAAAATGGAGTTATTTTCAAAAAAAGGACTTAAATATTTTTCAAAGGTTGCCAAACAACCTGTTTTCCTAAAACCCCTCTCTTGAGGATATATTTTCAAAATTGTTTTCAAAAACCCTAAGTGTAGTCTTCGGATTGTTCTTAGTTTTAGGTGACCTAACTCACCTTAATCAAGTTAGATGGCGACTCCAAATTGTTTTCCAAAAGCCCTTTATTCAAAATCAATTTTCAATTCAAACCTAGTCACACTCATTCTTTTAGGAGGATGAGTTCTAACTAGAGAGTACAATATTTTTTCCGCTTGTGTGTGTATTCCTTGATTGTGAAAAATCTAGGCGCTATAGCTGGCGACTCCACTGGGGACACTTAGAGGGTTACGCCATAGTCGTGTCTCTTCACACTTTACCCATGTAGAGTCTTCAATTAACTTGTCCACTTTTATCCACTTTCAATTTTAAAAACCAAATTTTTAAAATTGTTTTAAAAGAAAAACATGCATTTTTTCCATATTATCCTGTATGAAGTTTGTCATCCACATACTTTTGCATCTTTGTTTTGTAGGTGTGCTTTGTATTTACAATATTATTTTATTAACTACCATGCATGAATGTGATGAATAGGATGAATGGGAGTTGTTCGGCTCTTTCCTCCACTTTAAAAAATCATACACACACTGCACGTGCATTTGTATTCTGCATACTTGTATTTTTACCTTGATATGACCCTTTTAGTTAGAAAGGGGGAACGGTATATTGGTTGTGGGCAAGATGCTATGTCAGTTTCTTCGCCTACGGCCTCTTGATGGTTCCCCTGCTCGGATCACCAACCGATCATGGCACCACCTCGGGGAGTGGGCCTAAGTTTGAAGATCCGGGGACCGAGCCTTTTTAGGACGCATTAGTCAACCCTTAACCTCATGCTCATATAGACACCTTGCATAGCCGAGCCTCTGCTGGATTTAAGACACGCGCACCATTTTCAAAACCATGGAGGAAAGGGCGACTGCTCTTACTTTTATTTATACCTATTTATTCCTGTTGTTATAATGACTATACTCTTACTGTTAGAATGCCTGTCTAATTGCTCATACATGCATATTTACTTCAACTGTATTCTCTTTCCTTATACTCTATGCATCCATTTTCATGCATTTTATATTCCATGTTAAGACGAGAGTTCTAAGTAACTCAAGTCGCTGCATTCTCATGCATATGATCAACCCAAAGAGAGTAACATCTAGTTTACTCTCCCTTGCATTAAACCTACCCAAACCCTAAGGGTTCCCATGTAACCCTAAGGACTCATGACATGCGCATCAATTTATTCCATAAGAGGGGCCCCAATCCCTCTATGCTCACAGAGATAGGATTGCCAAAAAGACAAGGGGCAATCAGTAAACAAGGTTTCTCAGCGATTTCATCAACACCAAATTCAGAGAAGGCGAATCTGAAAACTCAAGAGTAGTTTAGGACTTCTTATGTAAAACTAGATAGGTGTAACCCCAAGGAAAAATGTTCCCCGTCCCCCTGTTAAAATGTATTCCAATTCTTTTGTATCGTAAACCCAAAGTTAAAATGTATTTCTATATTTTCCTCGAGCAAATGGATGGATGAATATATTGATAGATGAATATGTGAATGGATGAACTTCCCCACTTAATGGTCAGGTATCTGCATACATGGGCAAATCCCCTATCTTTGAGAAGTGAGCTAATTCACCATGTTTAGCTTGCCTCCTAAAAGAAGGGCACCCTAGGGCATGCATTGCATAGAACTCTCCAAGAACCCAACTCCAACTTGCAACTGTTGTCCTTATTTTTATAGGTAAGAGAAATGAATACTAGTCCAATATCTTCCGTATTAGTGAAGGCCATGGTTCACAAGCTTCAGGAGAATATACCGTTGGAAAGTAGGAATGTTAGTAGAGGCACCCTATGCAACCCACTTGTCATAATTCCAGCAGGGACAACTTATACCTGTCGTGCCCAAATTTTTTACACTCGAGGAATACACACACAAGTAGGAAAAACACTGTACTCTCTCGTTAGAACTCATCCTCCTACAAGAATGAGTGCGACTAGGTTTGAATGGAAAATTGGGGCCACCAGGCCATTTTTTGGCTTGATGCCACTACTAGTGGCGCCATCCAGTTAGGAAAGTTTTAAGGTCAGCAAACAACTTATCTTGAGAAGATTTGGGCACTTATACTAGTAACTACCATGCAATTTTTAGCTTGGCTTCACTAGGAGTGACTCCGGAAGGTCCGAGAAAGTTTCAAGGGACCTGGAATGGCCTGAGAGGTCAAAAAAGGATAGGAACACTTAAAACAGTGTCTTGAAGGTAGTAGACTTGAAAAAGGCTGGCAAGATTTGTCAAAATGGTTGACCGAGCCATTAGGGGCAAAACGGTCCACTAGATCGAAGAACTACCGGGATGGACTCGGAATGTCCCAGAAGAACATTCGAGGCTTGTAAACATTATTTAGAATGTTCCAGGAGGTTACTGAGTTGATACCCAAAGCCGATGTGGTCGAAAAAGGCGACCGGCCTACCAGGGGCAAAACGGTCATTTTGCCCCGAGTTTGTCGGAATTGACTTGGAATTATCCAAAAAGATAAAGAAAGGTCGAGGATACTATAAAAAGCATTCTCGGGAGGTTACCGGTTTAATACCTAGAGCCGGTGTGGTCCCTAGGGCGTTCGGATGCCTAAGGCCAAAATGGTCATCTTGACCGAAAAGTCTCGGAATTGGCCCGAAACTGACTAGAAGGCACCCAATCATGCCGGATTACTTTTAAGACGATCCTGGAAGGGTAGACTTACCGTTCTGAAGATTTAGGTATTATCTTGAGAAACGTGCCGAAAATGGTCGTAGGAGCAGTTTGGTCATTATTCACTGAAGTGGGCTAGCAGGCACCAGTGTTGACCTGGGTTTTAAGTGCTTCTGCCACTCTGACGGAGGTCCCGTGATACAGGGGTTTGTTGGTAGTTCCCTATATTGACATGTTTGCGAGTATTTCCACTACTCTAACGGTTGATATGTTTATGAGTACTTTAGCTACTCTGACAGTTCGCGATCATTCTCGAGAAACTGCTAAAGGGACTTAGCGCTTGAGAAGTCAACTTTCTCAAAAGGCGTGCTGAAATGGACATTTCTGCATTGGCAGGCTAGCTGGCATCGAAGGTGGATCGTTCTACCATCTCGGGGACTTAGAGTCATATCCCCGTCGACAAGTTTGAAGGGACTTATCATTTCAAAGAGACTTTCTTTAGAAAACGTGCCAGATTGGATAGAATTACCATCTCGAGGAATCAGCTTTCTCGAGAGAGGGATTGGAATTGGAATTGGAATTGGAATTGGAAAAAGGAATTGGAAAGGGGCCTTACTGTTTTCGAAAAGACGTGTCTATTGGATTAGAAAGGGGACTTACCGTCTTCGGAAAGACGTGCCTATTGGTAATGGAAGGGGAACTTACCGTCTTTGGAAAGATGAGCCTAATTTGGATTTGGAAAGGGGACTTACCGTCTTCAAAAAGACGTGCCTACGGGATCGGATTGAATAATGCCTACAAGGGCATTTTGGTTACTTTGCCTTTATTTGGGCCTGGTGGACCCCGCGAAGCGATGGATAGACTAGATTAGGACTAGAATTCTAGAATATTCCATAGTTTCTTGAAAACAAGTCTGTACAGATTGTAGACTGCCGAGCGGTCAAAAATGGGGTGCTTACAATACCCTAGAGGAACCTGAATACCAAGACCATTCCTTCCTAACCATGCAATCTCACCAACCCGACATGAACCTAACCATAGAAACCTCACCTAACCCCCCCTCATTATTGCCTTGTCCTTACTCCGTTGTTTGAACCTGAACCTATGGTCGCTGTGGCTAGGCCTAAACCTTAAGCCAATAGCCAAGGAGTCGTATAACCTATGTTACCCCTAGTCTTGCCAAAGAAACCAATTGTGCCCACCACCTTACCCGTCCTCACCAACCCTTCACCTATGGTAATCCCTTTGCCTATAAACCGAAGGATAACTCTTCCCATTGTAAACCAACAACCAATATTCAGTCTTCATAGTATCCTATGGAATTACCCACCTAATAAGGGCACCGGAGAGCCCGTAACAGAAATAGCAGGGATGACTCGGTCAGGGCGACTCTACACCTTTGCTGAAGTGGAAAGAAAAAGGAAAGGGAAGGATAAAGAGGGAGAAAGCTCCAACCAACCGACAGATCAAGAGATGTCAGAATTCACCAAAGCTCTAGGAAAGGTCAACTACAATATCATGGAACAACTTAGAAAAGCCCCAGCCCATATTTCGATGTTAGGCTTGTTGCTCACTTCTGAAGTACATCGAGATGCTTTGATGAAGATCCTCAAGGATGCTTATATGCCTGAGCGTTTCACGCCAGATAACCTATATAACATGGTGAGCCTTATCAATGCCCCAAACATCATTACCTTCTTCGATGACAAGATTCCTGCTAACGAAACAGGCCATACCCGGGCTCTGCATATTGCTGTAAGAACAAGAGGAAAAATGGTAGCCAAAGTATTGATAGATAATGGGTCGACTTTGAATGTGTGCTTGTATTCTACCCTAGAAAGGCTTGGAATTGACCAAACTTATTTGAAGAACAGCAATATGGTCATTCGTGCCTTTGATGGTTCTCGGAGGGAAGCTATAGGGGAAATTGAAATGCCCATTGAGATAGGACTAGTAACCTTTGTTGCACCTAGATTTTTTGCACTCGAGGAATATATACAAGCGAGAAAAATGATGTACTCTCTCGTTAGAACTCATCCTCCTAGAAGAATGAGTGCAACTAGGTTTGAATTGAAAACTTAATTTGAATAAAGAGCTTTTGGAAAAAGTTTGGAGTCGCCACCTAACGTGATTAAGGTGAGTTAGGTCACCTAAAAACTAAGCATAATCGGAAGACTATACTTCGGGTTTTCGAAAAACAATTTTGAAAAACAGGTTATTTAGCAACCTTTAGAAAATATTAAGCCCTTTTTTGAAAAATAACTCCAATTTGGTCTTTGAAAACAGTGATCCTAGGTTCGGAGGTTGGTTACGTGTAGGGAAGACGCACTAAGCCATCACCCTACCCCGCCCTTGTGGTACCTACATGTCTATGTACACTAGATTCACCTATGAGAATCTTCAACTAACAAATGTTCAATCCTATCCACTTTAGAAAAAGAATGTTTAAAAAAACATGATGCATGATATGCAAGTGCAAGAAAAGAAAGTTGGAAAATAGATTTGGAAAGACATTTGAAAAGAAATTGATTTGATTTAAAAAGAAATTTGAAAAGATAGATTTGAAATTGGAGAGTTTTAGAAATTGGAAATAAAAATTTAGAATTAGAAGTTTGAAATAGATCATGGAATTAGAAACTTGAAGAAGATTGTACAATTGGAGATTTGAAAGAAATTGTGACCACACCCATGAGGATTGCTTACTTATCCTTTTGGAGGAATCAAGTCCGTCGTAGTTCGGACAAGTGTCCGATAGAAAATAGAAGATTTGATTGGAAGAATTAAATTTTGATTTGGAATTTGAATTGGAAGATTAGGAAATCAGGATTGAACTTAGACCAAGAATTGAACTTGAATGAGGATTTAACCTTGGAAGAGAACTTGGACTAGGTTTGGAAAGATAGAACTTTGGGAAACCTAGACTTAGGAAATATGAGATTTAGGAAAGACTTGAGGTTTAAGAAAGATTTGACTTAAATGTTTGACTTAGAAGATTAGGGAAATATTGGATTTAGGAAAGTGTCATTTTAGAAAAGTTCTGTTTTAGGAAAGTTTCAACTTAGGAAAGTTTTGGTTTAGGAAAGTTTTCAAATTAGGAAAGTTTTGTTTTAGGAAAAATTTCGAATTAGGAAAGTTTCAACTTAGGAAAGTTTTAGATTAAGAAAGTTTCATTTTAAGAAAGGTTTTGAAATAGGAAATGTTTCGTTTTAAGAAAGTATTGGAATTGGAAAGTTTTGAATTTAGAATGTTTTGAAGTAGGGAAGTTTTGAAAGTAAGAAAGTTTTGAGTTTAGAAAAATTTTAGATTTAGAAAGATTTGAAGTTTAGGGAAGTTTAGAATTTTAGAAAGTTTAAGATTTAGAAAGGTCAGGATTAGGAAAGATTTAGAAGCTTAAAGTTTAAGAAAAGATTGAAACGTTTAAGTTTTGGAAATGTAAGATTTAGGAAAGTATGAGATTAGGAAGGAGTGGATTTAAGAAAGATTTGGAGTTGGAAGGATTGAGATTCCTATTTTCTAAAACAAGGGATTGGATTTTGTTTCTAAAAAGAGGTGTTTTGATTTTGTTTCCAAAAATGGAGGATAGGAACTAGTTTCCGAAATGGGAGATTGTATTTGGTTTCCTAAAGAAAAAATTGGATTTGGCTTCCTAAAGGGGAGTTTGGATTTGGTATGGATTTGGAAGGATGAAGTTTTGGAAATCCTAGATTTTGAAGACTATAGTTTTGACGTAGAAAAGGGGTTTTGGAAACTTATGATTTAGGTGTAAAAAGGAGATTTTAGAAACCTAGGTTTTGAGGCTAGGTTGGAAATCATGTTTTGGGCAAGAACCTTAGGGTTTCCAAATTGTTGGCTCTATGGCTTAACTTTGACTCTAAGAAAGAGACTCTTGGAAGGTGAGTTTATAGAAACGAAGATTTTTGGAAAGAGATCCTCAAAGAAGTTTTTAGGAAGGGATTTAGAAAGAGTTTTTAGGAAGGGATTTTGGAAAGTAAAACTTTGAGAGAGTTTTTTGGAAAGAGAGGTTTTGGAAGGAGATCTTAAAAAGGAGTTTTTGAAAAGCAAATTTTGAAAAGGGAGTTTTGGGAAAGTGGTTTTTGGAAAGAGTTTTTCTAGGAAGGAGACCTAAGGAGTATTTTTCGAAAGTGAATTTCGAAGCAAGCGTTTTGGAAAGGAGTTTTGAGGAAAGTGAGTTTTGTGAAGGGAAGTTTTAGAAAACAATTTTGGAAAGGAATTTTGAAAAGGAGATTGAAGAGAATTTTTAGAAGGTGTATTAGAAAAAGGGATTTTTTAGAAAGAGAGATTTGAAAAGAGAGTTTTTAGAAAGTATATAAAATATCTCACTTTCCTAAAGCGATTCTAACCATAGGAAGATTAGAAGCACTTTAAGATAGTGTTTTTGAAAACAACGAGGATTTGAAAATATGAACCGTATTAATCACTTTAAATATAACACTTTCCTAAAGCAACCCTAGCCATGGAAAGGCAAGAATTACCTTAGGATTGTGGTTTTGAAAATAAGTTTTGAAAAAGAAGATTTTGATGCAAGTTTTGAAAACAGTTTTGATGCAAGCTTTTGAAAACGAGTTTGAAAATGAATTTTGGAAGAATGTAAGATCATGATATGCACAATGCAAGTTGGGGTTGTGAACATACAAGGTTAAGGCTTCACCACATAATCAAGGGGGCCGAACTCACGTGGTCTCCGATTAGGCTAAAAGAAAGCCCCCGACACAGTGACCCTCCAATAGCCTAATCCTACACATGGACCGGGAAGTCACTTGTTTCAAGCATGCAAGAAGGGGGGGGGGGGGAAGAAGATGGAGGATTAAAATAGAAGAAAACCCAAGTGGGTTAGGAGAGAGAACAGAGGGGAAGATGCATAAACGTAAATAGGGAGCCTACCTTGTGTCTTCTTTATTTTGCTTTGTTTTGTGCACTTTGTTTTTCTTGCTTTGATTTGGTCTTCGCTTCAGCCTTTGTCTTGATCCTTGAATGCTTTAGTTTGCAACACTTCAAGTCTTCAATAGAGGCTTTGGAGGCTAGTGTATCAGTGTATGAGAGTGTGTATTAGTGTATAGGAGGCTAGGGTTTGTGTATAGAGGCTAGGGTTTAGAGAACCTAAAGGAGACTAGGGTTTTGGGAGGCTACGAGCTTTGTGCATCAAAAAGTAGGGTTTTTAGACTGAGTTTGCAGACCTCTTTCACACTGGAGGAGGCTCTGTATTTATAGACAGAGGATGAACCTGGCGCCTGTTGCAGTGGCACCAGGCAACAAAATACATTGGCGCCACTCCTAGTGGCGCCAGACCATTGTTTGGCTTGGCGCCACTAGTAGTGGTGCCAAACACTTAGGAAAGCTTTTAAGTTGGCAAACAACGTATCTTTAGAAGATTTGGGCGCCTGTACTAGTGACTACCATGTAATTTTTAGCCTGGTTTCACTAAGAGTGACTCCAGAGGGTCCGAGAAGGATTTAAGGGGACCGGGAATGGCCCGAAAGGCTGAAAAAGGGCAGCAACCCATAGAATAGGGTCTCGGGTGGTAATGGACTTGAAAAAGCATGTCAGGGTTTGTTAGAGGGGTTGACCGGGCCATTGGAGGCAAAACGGTCAATCGGGCTGGAAAGCTACCATGATGGACTCAGAATGTCTCGGAAGAAGACTCGAGATTTGGAAAAAATATTTAGAATGTACCCAAACATTGTTGGTATGATACCCAGAGCCGGTGTGGTTGGAAAAGGCGACCAGTCCACCAAGGACAAAATGGTCATTCTGCACCGGGTTTGCTAGAATCGACTCGGAATGATCCGAAAAGATAATGGAAGGTTGAGACTACTATAAAAAGCATTCTCTAGAGATTACCGGTTTGATACCCAGAGCCGGTGTGGTTCCCGGGGTGTTCGGATGCCTTGGGCCAAAATAGTCATCTTAATTGGAAAGTCTCGAAATTGACCTGAAACTAACTAGAAGGCACCTAATCATGCCAGATTGCTTTGAAGACAATCTTGTAAGGGTGTACTTACCGTTCTAAGGACTTAGGTATGTTCTCAAGAAATGTGCTGAAAAATGGCCCTAGGGGCAGTTTGGTCATTTTTTACCGAAGTGGGCTAGTAGGCATCAATGTTGACTTGGGTTTTGAGTGTTTCCGCCACTCTGACGGCTGTCTCGTGACACAGGGTTTGTTGGCAATTCCCTATATCGACTTGTTTGCGTGTATTTTCGCTACTCTGACGGTTACGATGTTTGCGAGTACTTCTGCTACTCTGACGGTTCACGATCATTCCCGAGACTGCCTGATCTCAAGAAGCTGCTAAAGGGACTTAGCGCCTGAGGAATCAAATTTCTTGGAAGGCATACCGAAACGGACATTTCTACATTGTCGGGCTAGCAATCGCCAAAGGTGGACCATTCTAGCATCTAGGGGACTTAAGGTTTCCTCCCAGTCGACGGGTTTGAAAGGACTTACCATTCATAAGGAACTTTCTTTGAAAAACATGCCGAAAAGGATAGACTTACTGTCTTGAGGAATCAACTTTCTCGAGAGAGGGATTGGAATTGGAATTGGAAAAGGGGACTTACCATCTTCAAGAAGACGCGCCTACGAGATTGGAAAGGGACTTACTGTCTTCGGGAAGATGAGCCTATGGGATTGGAAGGCGACTTACCGTCTTCGGAAAGATGTGCCTATGGGATTGGACCGAATAACACCCACAAGGGCATTTTGGTCATTTTACCTCTATTTGGGCCTGGTGGGCCCACGAAGCGATGAATTGACTGGATTAGGACTAGAATTCTAGAATATGTCCATGTTGACTTGAACTGAAGTCTAGACGGACTGCAGACTGCCGAGCGGTCAAAAATGGGGTGCTTATAGTTGCCCCTCTTTTTATGTCTTCACTTGTCGAAAATAGAAAACGATAGAGTAAGAGTCTCATGTTGACCGTGAGGCGGTCGGAGGGACGGACTTTGAAAATTTTGGAAGACCAGATTGTAGAAACGAATATTGGGCCCAAAGGCCTTTGAAATCAAGTTTTGGCGAGAAAAAGGGCAAAGCAACCAGGAATTGGCAACTAGCGCCACTAGTAGTGGTGCCTTTGGGAAGAAATAGCTTGGCGCCACTACTAGTGGTGCTAGGCTTAAGATCAAAACCAGAAAACTTTCTGGTTCGAACACTTATGGGAATGTGAAGAGTTTGTGAAAAATCAAGGGGCATTGTGAGGAAACTGACTTAGACATTGAATGAGCATCTCTTAGGGACCACGGGAGATTGCCGGAAGTAGACGCTGTCGCCGAAAAAGTCGCCGAAAGAGAAGATTTCACTAGAGAACTCCAAGAGATGAGTTTTTGAGTTTATGCGGATTTTGATGTGTAAAATTCTGTTTGAACCATGTGAATAGTAGAAATTGATGTCTTGATATGTTTTGAACACTGTGGTAAAGTTATTTTTGCATTTTTGGTGCTTGTTTGATTGAATTTGAGTGTTTTTACATGTTTATGTGAAAGGGGTCTCTGCAGGAATTGGGGGTTTATCCCTACAGCTTTTGACATTGAGCTTTTCGACTAGATTTTTATACCGTGTGGCTTAGAAAAATGTGTTTAACAACCGTGTGAGGTTTCGTGATTTCTTTTGAAAACTTTTTGAATTTTTTATTTCTTCAAAAATAGAAAAAGACTTAGAAAAAATAGAAAAAATGGAGAAAATTGAGGAAGTGATGAAATTAGTAGAGTTTAAAATTTAGAAAAATGTAGGAATATTTGAGAAAACATTTCAAATGATTTTGAGAAATTTTAGGATAATTTTAAAAACCATTGATTTCTTGAAAAATAAAATAAGCCTTTTGAGGAGTTTGGAATTTTGAAAAGTGTGCGAGGGTGTTGGTGCTATGTGATTGTGATGTTGTAGGGTGCATGGTTTGTGTTTTGTGTTGATATTGTGAGTGTGGTAGGGACCGCTTTTAAACAATACTCTGCCAAAATTTTTAGAAATCAGGGAAACAATTGGAAAAGGTTTTGAAATAAAATCTTTTTGAAAGAAAAAGACAGAAAACCCTTGAAATTTTAGAAAACTCATTTTAACTCAAAGTTGAAAAATCAAAATGTGTAGGAAATTTATTTTGACATATGAGTGGAATTGTAAAATCAAAATGTGTAGGAAGTTCATTTGGCTTATTATTTGAAATCTTTTTATATTTTTTTGTTTACTTGTTGTTTGTTTTTATTACTTATTTATTTATTTTATTATTATTTTTCTTCCACTTTTATTTTCTTATGCATATACCATATATTAACACCTCTTACCTTGGCTTACCTTTTTAGGACGGCAGATACGGGTGATGATGGTTCTGAGAGGAGATGTCGCTCTGGGAAGGTGGCTCTGACGAATTCTGTCAGCAGTTCCAGTCGATCCAAGGGTAGTCCCAAATCAGCTAGCAGGGCATTTTCTAGCCAGGATGGAAGGGGGAGTAGGCCTCCAGTTGACCCTTTCGCTCCAGTTGAGCCAGCCTTCGAGGATGAGATGGACGCCAAGATTTCTCACTTTTGACTTTTAGGATGGCCGATGCTATTTTGAGTTAACTACGGGTTTGGTATGACGGGTATCCTCTAGATGAGTAAGACATTTTTTAATGGTTCTTTGGTTGCGTGGCTTCTCTCCTATTGGCGCATCTTGTTTTCTGACAGTGGTTTCCTTCTGGCCACTTGACCCATCTTTCTTGGGGTATGTGAGCTTGCCCCTACTCCCCATGAGTATGGCTTCCTCCTAGCTATTTAGGATGGTTCAACTGACATTATGGGACTTACTTTTCCTAATGGCTACGTCGCGATTGTCTCTTCTCAGCTTGGGCTCCATTATGCGGCCTTTTCTTCTGATCTGCTACCCTAGTTTCCTAATGTCTCTGTGAAGTTCTTGTTTATCTAATTTTGAGTTAGCTACAGATAGGGGGTTGGCATACTTCTCAAGATTGGTCCCTTTCTCCATTGTAGCCCTAGCTTTGCTTCTCCTAAACATGTTGATGTTTCCGCCGGGGGTGGGGGGGGGGGGGATGACTTGGTTGACTATCGGTTATGTGCACTGCTCTCCTATGGTTGTTGGAGAGACCTTCGTGAGCCTTACTAGACTCCAGCAAGGGGTCAATGCTCATTTTCGGGGATATGCTTCATTATTCCCGCTTTGGGCGATCAGATACTTATTCGTTACTCCCCTTTTTCAGCATAGATGGTTTCTCGAATCATAAGTCATTTGATTGGGGAGGTCGAGGGTGAGCCATTGCCCCAGTCTCTATTTCTTATTGGCCATGGAAATTTGAGCTTTCTAAGGTGTGTGCCGATGCTGAAGATGTCGGAGGGGTGGCCTTAGCTCCTTTTTGCATTTTATCATGTTCCCTGTTTCTTATTTGAGAGAGAGAGAAAGACAGAGTTAATTTTTGTACCAAAACAGTTTATTTATACATATTATACTTTTTTATATTTTTTATAAATGCATATGGAATTAAATGTCTGACTTATTTTGCATGTCCTACTTTTATTTTTATATTATATATATATATATATATTCATGAATGCACAAGTTTATACAGGAATGGAATTCAATGTATGTTATACTTTTTAGATGAATGTACATACAGGAATGAAATTGAATGCATGTCATGCTTTTTGATGAATGCATAAATAGATACAAAATACACATAAATTTAAATAGATATATAGATTACACATGCTAGTGATGCATTAGTAATACATGTATATAAGCTATTTACAAAGAAGGTCCCAGGATTGCCTCAAGGCCCATACTCTCAGAATTCTATTTCCTTTCCAAGATTCTGCCCATTTAGTTTTGTCTCATTCTCATTGGGGTTTGATAGCATTTGCACCATTCTCGAGAGATCTTGACCTTTCGGTTTGCTATTCTATGCCTACTTTCTATAGTGTTACTGTTTGCGGTTTTTCTTATCTCACTTGGTTTTCTCTCTCAGATCTCCAAAATGTCACCATGGCTCGAGCAACAACTCGCATGCCCTTTGTAGGGTGATAAACAGCTAAGCCCTCAATCCGAGAAGACTTCTTTTAGGACCGTAATGTAGGCTGGGTTTAGGGGTTGTAAGAAACGAAGGGATATTTAGGCTCAAAGATCTTCTTTTAGTAGGTTGTTTAAACCAAAACCATCTGAGCACACTTTGGAGCATAAGATTGCCCCTACATTCCTCTCCAGTTCTCCTTTCTCATCCTACTTGTCTTGGTATTGTTCAAGCTTATTTGGACTAAGCAATTTTCTTCGATCAGAGAGGACTTTAATTTGGACTGTAACGTAGGCTAGGTTAAGGGGTTTATGAATGAAAAGGGTAGAAAGGCTCAAACATTATCACTTACGGGGTTTTAAAAGACCAATGATTACCTTTGGCAACTTAACTTCCATTCACTGCTTTCCTCTTTCCTTCAAACTCTTGTTATTCTTCTAGATCGCTTTCTGCCTTCTAATTTAAGATCCTTTTTTTCATTAAGAAATTTTTTGCTAAGTCGACTTTTGGAGATGCCAACTTTTTTATTTATTTTTTAGGATGATAGCATCTTCTTTTGAAGATCCCCACGAACACAATATTTTCTTTACTAGAGACGCCTTTGACGCCATAACTTCTTGAAGATCGCCATTTTCATTGTTGCTCATTATATCTTCTTAGAAATCGCCCTTTTCATCATTGCTCATTATATCTTCTCGAAAATCACTCTTTTCATCATTACTCATTAGCTCCTACTTATGACTTTTGCCTTAACCCAATATAGGCCGTGATCATCTGGTTGGTTTTCTTGAGGAAAGTAACCGGCTCAAGTGGGCTTTACAAAGGGATTTGTTTGTGTATGGTATAAGAAATGAGGGCCTTTCATCACTTCAAATTAAATTGCTTAGTCCATAAAGCCTTATACAAAATTTAGACAATGTTCATAAAAAAATGGTGTGTTTCTGCTGAGTCAACTACTCTGTGCTTGGCCCAGTGTGGGGGATGATTATAGGTTTGGGGTTATCTAAAAAGAGATCACTGACGGCTCTAGTGGGCTAAGCAAAGGATAGTGTTTATTTGGGATAAATAGAACAATGGCTCCTCATCATTTTGAGTACTCGGCTGCCCATCACTTAGCCAGGATATCACGCAAGTGTCGCCTCTTCAATGAACTCCACACTATCTCCTTCCAATCTCTCACTCTCTTTTTGTCTCTCTAAGTTTTTAACCCCCCTTTGAATGGGTTGCCCATGCTATCCAATCCTTCAAGTCGAGTCATTACAAAATGAAAAAAAATCCCTAAAAGTAATATTCATCCATGGGAGTATGAGACAAAAGGGATAAACTACAAACTATCCATTTTCATTTTAAAATATGATTACATGGCATGCAATTTTGTTTAAAGAAGATATGCGAGAAATAGAAAATGAAAAGAGAACAGAGGAATTTTGTTGAAACTTCCCTTTTCTTGTGGACCTTCTAATCAGAACCCCTAATAGGGTTTTAGGACTATGCCCATCTCCTTGGTATTCCATTCGCCAGACGCATCCTCAAACAGCATAGGGTAGATTGACAAATCTTCTGTGACACTTGGTGAACTGCCGAAGATGGTACTACTGCTGATTTCCTCTTCCACGATTGTATTGACAGTGTGATTGCGTTGCGGACTGGTGGGGACAACGGGGATTGGTTTCACCTCCTTGATTTCGACAATCTTATCATCTATTAGATCTTGAATTCTATGTTTCAGAGATCCGCAATTTTCTATGTCATGGCATAGTCCACCTAAGTGTTGAGTTGAAAGAGAATGGTAGAGGTTTAACCAGTGGTGTAGCCGGTATTAGGCGCAGGTATCCAGCTTTCAGCAAATTATTGTAAGCATTTGTTTGGGTGTCGGCCAATTGGGTAAAGGGTCGATTCCGCCCTCTTGCTCTTTTAGGTCTAGTATACGACAATGCATAAACCAACTCAAAAGTAGGTACCCTAGGTGTTGTTGGTGCAGGTAGTTGTAAGGGCAGAGGGTCGAATGCCGTGGTAGTAATTCCTGCCAAGTTCGCTGCTTGGGATTCGTTGAGACTTTGTATCTTCCGTTTTAGGGTATGGCAACTTTCGATGTTTATGACCTTTAGGTTCAAGCGCTTTATCAAGAATGGGCTTTGGAGGTACCATGACTAGGCACCCAGATTCACAAAGTTGCCGATAAGCTGCATCTCCAGAGCATTCAGGTGGGGTGAAGCTTTGACTTTCTTTTTTTACCTTCTCTTGTAAAAGAGTATGCCCGACTTCAATTTGTGTTTGATCCCCATCTTGTGAGGGGTTGGTAGGAGTTTGAGGGTGGAGTACTGTGGCAACATGGAGTTGAGGTTGTGGCGGGGGAATGATCTTCTGGCGAGAGGTTAACCTTTCTTCTTTTTTCACATTGGTCATTTCTACGCGAGATAAAGGGATCATGGTCTCTAGTTTCATCATCCTTTTTCTGAGTTCCACTTGTTCTTCGAATATTCGGGTCAACCCCTGCCTAAGTGGTCAATTGGGTGGCACTGAGGTTGCGGGCATTGTTGAAGTGGGCTCTTTGGATGCTATTGCCTGTATCAGCTTGAACATTTCATCTATTTTTATTTTCATCTCATTAATCTCCTTGAGAGTTATAGGGGAGGTCTCATCGAGGTTGGTTGCCATTAGCAGAGTTCTTTGTAGGTTAGTGATGGGGCTTCTAGGTGGATGCTGCTCTTTCTTGGGAGCAATGTTGACTTTTATGATAAGATTTCTGTAAAATAGAGAAAGGAAGAAACAGAAAGATAAAAACACAAATCGCAAGTCAGTTTATGGTTTTTAGAGAGCTTTATGCAATGCATGTCATAGGGTGTCCCTATTTAAGAGGGAAACTAAACATGGTGCATTGGCTCACTTATTGGAGGTTGGGGATTTGTCTCTGTATGCAGATACCTTACCGTCAGATGGGAAACTTCATCTATTCACATATTTATCCATCCATTTGCTCGAGAAAAATGAAGAAATACATTTTAACTTTGGGATTACAATATAAAATAATTGAAATACATTTTAACAGGGGGAGAAGGAACATTTTCCCTTGGGATCACACCTATCTAGTATTGTAAGCACCCCATTTTTGACCGCTCGGCAGTTTCCACTCCGTCCAGACTTGTGTTGAAGTCATTGGGAGTATATTTTAATCCAAATTAATTTTCAAAGTCTAATCCCATCAATTCATAGCTTTACGGGCCCCATCGGGCCCAAATAGAGGCAAAATGACCAAAATGCCCTTGGGGGCATCATTTGTTCTAATTCCAAAAGGCACGTCTTTCTGAAGATGGTAAGTCACCTTTCCATTTCCAAATCAGGCGCATCTTTTCGAAGACGGTAAGTCTCCTTTCCAATTCCAAATCAGGCCCATCTTTCTGAAGACGGTAAGTCCCCTTTCCAATTCCAAATTAGGCACGTCTTTTTGAAGACGGTAAGTCCCATTTCCAATTCTAAATCAGGCGCATCTTTCCGAAGACGGTAAGTCCCCTTTCCAATTCCAGATCAGGCTCGTCTTTCCTAAGACGGTTAGTCCCCTTTCCAATTCCAATCCCTCTCTAGAGACAGTTTATTCCTCGAGATGGTCTGGCGCATTTTTCGGAGAAAATCTCTTCGAAACGGCAAGTCCCTTTAAACCAGTCGACCGGGACGAGACCCCAAGTCCTCTAGATGGTAAAACGGTCCACCTTTGGTACCTGCTAGCCCGCCAATGCAGAAATGTCCATTTAGGCACGCCTTTCGAGAAAGTCGATTCTCAGGCGCTAAGTCCCTTTAGCAGCTTCCCGAGATCAGGCAGTCACGGGAATGATCGCGAACCGTCAGAGTAGCGGAAATACTCGCAAACATCGCAACCGTCAGAGTAGCAAAAATACTCGCAAATAGGACGATATAGGGAATTGCCAACAAACCTCTGTATCATGCGACTACCATCAGAGTGGCGGAAACACTCAAAACGCAGGTCAAAACTAGTGCCTACTAGCCCACTTTGGTGAAAAATGACCAAACAGCCCCTAGGGCCATTTTCTAGCATGTTTCTCGAGAACACATCTGGATCCTCAGAACGGTAGGTCCAGCCTTCCAAGATTGTCTTAAAGGCAATCTGGCATAATTAGGTACCTTTTAGTCAGTTTCGGGCCAATTCTGAGACTTTCCAGTCAAGATGATTATTTTGCTCCTAGGCATTCGAATGCCCTGGGAACCACACCGGCTCTGGGTATCAAACCGGTAACCTCCCAATAATACTTCTTATAGTATTTCCAAACTTCCTTTACCTTTCCGAATTATTCTGAGTCAGTTCCGGCAAACCCGGTAAAAAATGACCGTTTTGCCCCTAGTGGGGCCAGTCGCCATTTCTAGCCGCACCAGCTCTGGGTATCAAACTGGTAACCCCCTGAGATTGCTTTTTATAGTATTCTTAACTTTCTGTTATCGTTTCGGATCCTTCCGAGTCAGTTCCGGTAAACCCAGGGTAAAATGACCGTTTTACCCCTCGTGAGCTGGTCGCCTTTTCCGACCACACCAGCTCTAGGAATCAAGCCGGCAAGCCTTTGGGAACATTTTGAATAATGTTTCCAAATCTTGAGTCTTTTTTTGGGACATTCCGAGTCCGTCCCAGCAGCTTTCCGACCCAGTTAACCATTTTGCCCCTAGCGGCTCGGTCAATCCTTTTGACTCATCATATCCTCATCTTTCAAGTCAAATACCTTCGATACACTATTCCAAGTGTTCCTGCCCTGTTTCGGCTCTCCGAGTCATTCCCGGCCTCTTCAAATTATTTCCGGACTTTCCAGAGTCACTTCTAGTGAAACCAGGCTAAAAATTGCATGGTAGTCACTAGTACAGGTGCCCATATCTTCCCAAGATACATTACTTGCCGACTTCTTATTTAAATTTTCGCACTTCCCCCTCTCTCTTCTCTCTCCTAACCCACTTAGGTTTTCTCTATTTTAATCCCCCATCTCTTCCCCCCCCCCCTTTCTTTGCATGCTTGAAACAAGGGGACTCCCGGTCTATGTGTAGGATTAGACTATTGGAGGGTCACCGTGTCAGGGCTTTCTTTTAGTCTAACCTAAGACCACGTGGGTTCGGCCCCCTTGATTATGTGGTGAGGCCTTAACCTTGTATGTTCACGACCCCAAATTTGCATTGTGCATATCATGATTCTTGCATTCTTCCAAAAGTCATTTTCAAAGTCGTTTTCAAAATTATTTTCAAAATTGCATCAAAATCTCATTTTTCAAAATCTTGTTTTCAAAATCACAATCCTAGGGTGATTCTAGCCTTTCCATGGCTAGGGTTGCTTTAGGAAAGTGTTACATTTAAAGTGACCAATATGGTCCATATTTTCAACTCTTTGGTGTTTTCAAAACCACTTGCTTAAAGTGGTTCTAGCTTTCTTATGGTTAGAATTGCTTTAGGAAAGTGAGATATTTTATACCTTCCAAAAAACTCTCTTTTCAAAAGTCGCTCTTCCTAAAACCCTCCTTTTTCAACATGCTTTCTAAAATCTCTTCTTTTCAAAATTGTTTTCTAAAAGCTCCTCTAGAAATCTATTTTCTAAAAATTCCCCTCTTAAATTCCTTTCCAAAATACTCTCCTCAAAATCCACCTTCTAAAAACGCTTCGCAAATTTCTTTTCTAAAAACTCTCTTCAACAATTTTTTTTCAAAATTTTTTTTTTCTAAAAACTCTCTTCCCAAAATCTTCCTTCTAGAAACTCTTCTCTAGGATTCTCTTCTAAAAATCCTCGTTTCCAAAAACACACTTTCCACAAATCCCTTCCTTTAGAGTCCAAGTCAAGCCCTAGAGCCATGATTAGGAGACCCTAATTTTCTTTCCAAAAACATGATTTTTAAACTTGCCTTAAAACCTTGGTTTTCAAAACCTCTTGTTTTCTACATCAAAACTATACATATTTCCAAAACTTATTTTCTACGTCAAAACTATACACTTCCAAATCTAGTGTTTCTAAAACTTCCTTTTCTAAATCCTTGTCAAATCAAATCTTCCCTCTAGACATCCAAATCCAATCTTCCCGTTTAGGAAACTAGATCATATCCTCCGTTTTTGAAAACAAAATCAAATCTTCCCTTTTAAAAACAAAATCCAATCCCTTGTTTTAGGAAATAAGAATCTTAACCCTTCCTAATTTAAATCTTTCCTAATCTTCTACTTTCCTAAATCTAAAGTTTCCAAAACTTGAACATAAAAATCTTTCCTAAATTTTAAAACTCAACTTCCACATCTTTCCTAATTCAACCCTTTCCTAATTCTATCTCTTTCCAAATCTTAACTTTTCAAATCTAAGTTTTCAAATATTTCTTAAACTCAAACCTTTCCTAATCTCAAGATTTTCTAAAACTCAAACTCTAAGACTTTTTCAATCTTAAACTTTCTAAATCTCAAATCTTTTCAAATTCAAAGTTTTCTAAATTCAAAACTTTCTAAACCCAAATCTTTCTAAAATTCAAATCTTTCTAAATCTAAAACTTTCTAAATTCAACACTTTCTTATTTTCAAAACCTTTCCTATTTCAAAATCATTTTTAAAATGAAACTTTCTTAATTCAAAGCTTTCCTAAGTTGACATTGTCTTAATTCGAAACTTTTATAAGTTGAAACTTTCCTAAACCAAAACATTCCTAAAATGAAACATTCCTAAAATGACACTTTCATAATTTGAACCATTCATAATTCGAAGATTTCCTAAATCCAATCTTTTCAAATCTTCCAAGTCCAACATTCGAGTCAAATCTTTTCTAAAATCTTTTCAAGTCCAATCCTTCTTTTTTTCAAGTTTCTGAGTCTAGGTTTCCTAAAGCCAAGTCTTTCAAAACCAATCTTTTCAAATCTTCCAATCAAAGTCCAAATTTCCTACTTTTCCAATTCCAATTCAAATTCTGACTCCAATTCTCTTCCAAATCAACTCTTCTATCTTCTATCGGACCCTTGTCCGAACTACGACTGACCTAATTCCTCTAAAAGGATATGTAGGCAACCCTCATAGGTGCGGTCTCCACATTTTTCAAATTTCAAATTCCACAACATTTTTCAAGTTTCTATTTCCACAAAATCTTTCTAAATCTCCATTCTATTTTCAAATTTCCAACTTCAAACTTCTATTTCCAAATCTCTATTTTCAATTTCCAATACCTTCTTTTCCAAATTCAAACTTCTATCTCTTTCTTTTCAAATCAAATCAAATTCTTCTTTTCAAATCTATTTCCAAATCAAGTCTCGTTTTCTTGCATTTGCATATCATGCATCATGTTAATTTTTTTCTAAAAGCCCTTTATTCAAATCTATTTTCAATTTAAACCTAGTCGCACTCATTCTTCTAGGAGGGTGAGTTTTAAGGAGAGAGTGCAACACTTTTCCCACTTGTGTGTATTCCTCGAGTGTGAAAAATCTGAGCGCGATAGCTGGCAACTCCGCTGGGGACACTTAGAGGGTTAGGCCATAGTCATGTCTCTTTACCCTTCACCCATGTAGAGTCTTCAATTAACTTGGTTCAATCGTATTCACTTTAAATTTTCAAAACCAAATTTTCAAAATTGTTTTCAAACAAAAACATGTATTTATTCATATTATCTTGTATTAAGTTTGTCATCCACATACTAACTCTTGCATCTTTTGTTTCGTAGGTGCGCTTTTCGCTTAATTTTTTTAACTACTATGCATGAATGTGATGAACAGAATGAATGAGAGTTGTTGGGCTCTTTCCTCCACTTTAAAAAATCACACACACACTGCATGTGCACCTGCATTCTAGATACTTGCATTTTACCCTGATATGTCCTTTCTAGTTAGAAAGGGGGAACAGTATATTGGTTGTGGGCAAGATGTTGTGTCAGTTTCTTCGCCTATGGCCTCCTGATGGTTCCCTTGCTCGGATCACCAACTGATTATGGCACCACCTCGGGGAGTGGGCCTAGGTTTGAAGATTTGGGGACTAAGCCTTTTTAGGACGCATTAGTCAACCCTCAACCTCATGCTCATATAGACACCATGCATAGCCGAACCACTGCTGGATTTAAGACACGAGCACCGTTTTCAAAACCATGGAGGAAAGGCTGACTGCTCTTATTTTCATTTATACCTGTCTACTCTTGTTATTACAATGACTGTATTTATACTGTTATAATCCATGTGTAACTGCTCATGCATACACGTTTACCTCGCTATTGCATTCTCTTTCTTTATACTCTTTGCATATCCATGTTCATGCATTCAATATTCCCATGTCAAGATAAGAGTTCCAAGTAACTCAAGTGACTGCATTCTCATGCATATGATCAACCCATTGAGAGTGACACCAAGGTCACTCTCCCTTGCATTAACCCAACCTAAATCCTAAGGGTTCCCACGTAACCCCAAGGACTCATGGCATGCACCTCAATTCATTTCATAAGAGGGGCCGTAATCCCTCTATGCTCACGGAGATAGGATTGCTATAAAGATAAGGGGCAATCGATCAACAAGGTCTCACAGTGACCTCCTTGACATCAAATCCAACGAAGGCGAATCCAAAGACTCAAGAGTAGTTTAGATTTTTCCTTTGTAAAACTAGATAGGTGGAAGTCCCAAAGAAAAATGTTCCCCCTTCCCCTTGTTGAAATGTATTTCAATTCCTTTATATCTTAAACCATTAAATTCAATGTACTTCTTTACTTTTGAGAATGAATGCATGGATAGATGAAGGTTCCTACTTGATGGTAAGGTATCTGCAAACAGGGGCAAATCCCTTATCTCCAAAAGTGGGCCAATACATCATGATTAGTTTCCCTCCTAACAGAGGGGCATCCTAGGACATGTGTTGCATAAAGCTCTTTAAAAACTATGAATTGACTTGCAATTTGTGTTTCTATCTTTTTGTCTTTTCCTTTTACTTACAGAGGTCACCCTGCACTGAGTTAACATTGCTCCTAAGAAAGGGCAACATCCAACTAGGGATCCTATTATCACCCAGCAAAGAGCATCACTGATGGTTGCTAACTCTGAAGAATCCTCTCAAGTCTCTGGGGAGGAAGTCAATGAAATGAGGACTAAGATGGATGAGATGCTCAAGCTCATTCAAACTATGGCTATGAAAGATGCTGCTACAGTCCCGTCATCATCTATGACTTCATCCAAGGACCCCGAACCCTCTAATCCAAGGATTATGCTTCATTCTAACAACGCTGGGAGGAATAAGGAAGATGCCAAAGGAGCCAACACTAAAAAATAGGAGACCATATTGCTTTCACCTGTCACAAAGAAGGTCCCCCTAGACCCTCTCAGTCTGATAATCCAAGGGTTGTAGGATTCATTGCGAAGTCTCCTTGGCCACGACACTTACGAGTTCACTTCCTATGATGAGCTCTGTTTCTTTTCTGACCACTCGAGACCTGCTAGGTTTAAAATGCCCGACTTCCAGAAGTACGATGGTACCGATAACCCTGTTGCTCATCTTTGTCTCTATACTGGAGCGCTAAGTGGACATGGCAATAATTTGAAGCTCCTCATGCAGCTATTCCAACATAGTCTCATAGGGTCTGCTCTACAATGGTTTTGCTCGTCTAGACTTACGGAAGATCACAATCTGGATGGAGCTAGTCAATGCGTTCAAAGCCCAATATCGTCATAACATCGACCTCACTTCTGATCGATGGTCCTTGATGACGATGAGCAAGGGTGAGAAGGAGAACTTTAAAGGATATGCCCTAAGATGGAGGGAGGCCGTTGCACAAGTTAATTCCCCGTTAGAGGAGAAGGAGCATGTATAACTGTTTGTACATACTTTCCAAGGTATATTCTACTAGAAGCTCTACACAAGCATGGGAAAAAGCTTCTCCGAGCTCATCACGCAGGGAGAGATGATAGAAAATAGCCTCAAGATAGGAAGAATTACAGACCCCTATGCCAAGACTGGAGAAAATACTGCCAACATAGCCAAGAAGGTGGCTACTAGAAAGGGCACGATCAGGAAGGAAAGTGAAGTGTCTGCTATTCTGCCTAGCCAACCACCCCAACACCGTCCCCCGCTACGATCACCCCCAGTCCTGCCCTTACCCACCTTGACCATGCCTGTTCCAACCCCTAACTATGGTCTCGCTGGGGCATGACCCAACTTTAATAGACCTGCTCGACGCATCCATACCTTCAATGCCTTAGCTTGCACCCAAACCGAGGCTTACCATAGCCTTCTAAAGAACAACATTTTGAAGCCCGTACTTGCTCATCTGTTGCCAAGCCCTCTACCCTCGACCTTTAATGCCGCTCTTACATGTGAATACCATTCAGGTGGCCAGGGGCAGGACACCAAAAGCTGCTTCGCTCTTAAGCACAAAATCCAAGACTTGATCGACAATAATACCATTGATCTGCAGCCGGTAAAACCCGCTCCTACTCCTAATGTGACCACTAACCCTCTTCCGGATCACACCGTCAATATGATACTAGTAGAAATAGGAGGCGAGGGAGAATTCGACTAGCTCGGGCCCGAAGGTTATGAGAACGATTGGGAGGTCGATAAAGAAAACAACTGGGAGGAGGATCTCCCATTGTGCCCGATTTATTTTTATAACCCTGAGGAGGTGCCTAATGCTTCTGACTGGCCCATTGAGGAGCCAATGTTTCCAGAAGATGAGATTACCGAGAACACGGTTGTTGATGGATGGGGTGCTGAATTTCTACATCCAAAATATGCCGCGGTGGAACGTAACTTACTAGAAAACCCTTGGCCCACAACTGAGTATAACTATGATGACATGGGTTGGGAGCTAAAGGAGTTAAGAGAGCAGATGCAGCCGTTCGAGTTGGAAGGCGGTGAACTAGTCACCTGGTTTATAGAAGAACCCGCTGCAAAGAATAAGAAGGAGGCTGACAACCGCGCCAGCAACATTAACATTTTTGGAGCTCTAGGAGAATCCTTTGCCTGTCTCGCCTTGGCCGAGGATCTGGGTTGCGAATGGAGTATCGAAGATGTGGGAATTGTTCCAAAGCCTTACTAAAATGGTTTCCCTTCAAAAGCATACAAGAGAGGGCTGTTTTCACCCACTTTCTTTCTAACCCTTTTACTTTCTGTCTCTAAATTGATGTTTACATTCTATTTTTGCTTAGAAACTCTAGGCTTTCCACAGGAATGATAAACAGTAGTTAAATGATAGTCTTTTATTTCATCGCTGTGGTCTTATCTTCTCTTCGAAATGGTAGCTACTTTCTACACAAGGGGCATGGCCTGTCTCATGGAATGATTTGACTTAAAGGGATGATAGCATAAGCTAACTACTCACCAAATGATCAGCTTTCTAGAGTGAGAGAGGATAAGTATGAGTGAGGATACTACCCAAAGGCAACACTTACAAGACACTAAAGCTAAGCGATTGTCGCGCCCAGATTTTTTGCACTCGAGGAATACTCTCACAAGCAGGAAAAATGCCATACTCTCTCGTTAGAACTCACCCTCCTAGAAGAATGAGTGCGACTAGATTTGAATTGAAAATTGATTTGAATAAAGGGCTTTTGAAAAAGATTTAGAGCCGCCACCTAACTTGATTAAGGTGAGTTAGGTCACCTAAAAACTAAGAATAATCTGAAGACTACACTTAGGGTTTTTGGAAAACGATTTTGAAAATATCTCCTTAAGAGAGGGTTTTTAAGAAAAAAAGGTTGTTTGGCAACCTTTGGAAAACATTTAGCCCTTTTTGAGAAATAACTCTGTTTGGTCTTTGAAATCAGTGATCCTAGGTTCGGAGGTTGGTTACGTGTAAGGAAGACGCACTAAGCCATCACCTTACCCCGCCCTTTTGGTACCTACGTGTCAATCTACCCTAGATTCACCTATGAGAGTCTTTAACTAACTATTGTTCAATCCTATCCACTTTGAAAAATAATGTTTGAAAAGAAACTAACATAATGCATGATATGCAAGTGCAATAGAAGAGAGTTGATTTAGAAATAGATTTGAAAAGAAGAATTTGATTTGATTTGATTTAAAAAAAGAAAGAGATAGAAGTTTACATTTGGAAGGAAGGTTTTGAAAATTGAAAATAGAGAAATTTGGGAAATAGAAATTTGAAATTGGAAATTTGAAAATTGATTGGAGATTTGAAAAGATTGTTGAATTTGAGATTTGGAAAATATGGAGGAATTTAAAATTTGAAAGAAGTTATGGAAATAGAAATTTGAAAAATGTTCCGAAATTTGAGATTTAAAAAATGTTGTGACCGCACCCATGAGGGTTGCCTACGTATCCTTTTGAAGGAATCATGTCAGTCGTAGTTCGGACAAGAGTCCGATTGAAAATAGAAGAGTTGATTTGGAAGAAAGAGATTGAACTGGAAATTGGATTGAAAGACTGAGAGATTGAACTTTGATTGGAAGATTTGAAAAGACTTGACTTTCGAAAACTTGGTTTTAGGAAACCTAGACTTAGAAACTTAGAAAAGGCGGATTGGACTTGACTTGGAAAGATTTTGGAAAAGAATTGACTTGAAGATTGGACTTGGAAGATTAGGAAAGCTTGGATTTAGGAAGGGTTCGAATTAGGAAAGGTCCGATTTAGGAAAGTTTCAAATTAGGAAAGTTTTGTTTTAGGAAAGTTTCGAATTAGGAAAAGTTCATCTTAGAAAGGTTTTGGGTTTAGGAAAGTTTCAAGTTAAGAAAGTTTTGAATTTGGAAATCTTAGAATTTAGAAAGATTTTAAATTAGGAAAGATTTAGAAAAGGTTTGAATTAAGAAAATTTCAACTTAAGAAAGTTTTGAATTAAGAAAGTTTTGAGTTTAGAAAGCTTTGGATTTGAAAAGATTTTTAGAAAATTTTAGAATTTAGAAAGTTTTAGAGTTTTAGTTTTAGAAAATCTTGAGATTAGGAAAGGTTTGAGTTTAGGAAAGATTTGAAAACTTGGATTTAGAAAGTTAAGATTTGGAAAGGAGTAGAATTAGGAAAGGGTTGAATTAGGAAAGATTTGAAAGCTTAATGTTTAAGGAAAGATTTGAAAGTTTTAGGAAACTTATGATTTAGGAAATTAGGAGATTAGGAAGGGATTGGCTTTTGTTTCTAAAAGAAAAAAAAAATAGAAATTTTGATTTTGTTTTAAAAAACAGAGGATTGGATCTAGTTTCCTAAACGGAAAGATTTGATTCGGTTTTCTAGAGGGAAGGTTGGAATTGACAAGGATTTGGAAAGGGAAAGTTTTAAAAACCCTAGACTTGGAAAGCTATAGTTTTCACGTAAAAAATAGGTTTTGGAAATATGTATAGTTTTGATGTAGAAAACAAGAGGTTTTGGAAACTTAGGTTTTAAGGCAAGTTTGAAAACCATGTTTTTGGAAAGAAAATTAGGGTTTCCTAATTGCAGGTTCTAGGGCTTGACTTGGGCACCAAGAAAAAGGATTTTTGAAAAATGGGTTTTTGGAAACAAGTTTTTGAAAGGAAATCCTAGAGAGGAGTTTCTAGAGGCAAGATTTTGGAAAGAGAGTTTTTTAGACAGATTTTTGGAAGGAGATTGTTGGAGAGAGTTTTTAGGAAAGTGAATTTAAGGAGTGTTTTTAGAAAGTGAATTTTGAGGAGAAAGAGTTTTTTTTAAAGAGCTCCTAGTGAGGAGTTTTTTAGAAAGAGATTTAGGAAGATGTTTTTCTAAGAAGAAAACCTAAGGAACGTTTTTGGAAAGTGGACCTTGAAGAGAGCGTTTTGGAAAGGAGTTGAAAAAGAGAAGTTTTAGAAAATAGATTTTTTATGGGAGTTTTTAGAAAATAATTTTGGAAAGAAGAGCTTTTGGAAAGCATGTTGGAGAAGAGATTTTTAGGAAGAGATTTTTGAAAATAGAGTTTTTTAGAAAGTATAAAAACATCTCACCTTCCTAAAGCGATTCTAACCATAAGAAAGCTAGAACCACTTTAAGAAAGTGGTTTTGAAAACAACAAGGGTTGAAAATATGGACCATATTGGTCACTTTGAATGTAATACTTTCCTAAAGCAACCCTAACCATGGAAAAGCTAGAATCACCTTAGGATTGTAATTTTGAAAACATGTTTTGAAAAAGAGATTTTTATGCAATTTTGAAAACAAGTTTAATGCAAATTTTGAAAACGAGTTTAAAAATGATTTTTGGAAGATGCAAGATATTGATATGCATAATGCAAGTTTGGAGTCGTGAACATACAAGGTTAGGGCTTCACCACATAATCAAGGGGGCCAAACCCACGTGGTCTCTGGTTAGCCTAAAGGAAAGCCCCCAACACGGTGACCCTCCGATAGTCTAATCCTACACATGGACCGGGAGTCCCCTTGTTTCAAGCATGCAAAGAAAGAGGGCGAAAGAGATGGAGGATTAAAATAGAGAAAACCCAAGTGGGTTAGGAGAGAGAAGAGAGAGGGGGAGTGCGAAAACGTAAAACGAGAGCCTACCTTGTGTCTTGTTTATTTTGCACGCCTTGCTTGTCTTCGGTCTTCATCTTGATCTTCGTCTTCAATCCTTAAGAATTGTCTTCAATCTTCAAACTTCATATTGTAGCTCTTCAAGTCTTCAAAGGAGGGTTGGAGGCTAGTGTATAAGTGTGTAGGGGTGTGTATGAGTGCATGTAAGGCTAGGGTTTGTGTATGGTGGCTAGGGTTTGGAAAACCTAAGGAAGCTAGGGTTTAGGGAGTGTTCAAGCTTTGCATATTGAATTTTAGGGTTTTTAGACTGAGTTTGCAGACCCCTTTTATATTGGAAGAGGCTCTGTATTTGTAGAAGGAGGAATGCACTGGCGCCTGTTATAGTGGCACCAGGCCAAAA
This sequence comes from Euryodendron excelsum, assembly GCA_033060915.1. Lineage (NCBI taxonomy): Eukaryota > Viridiplantae > Streptophyta > Magnoliopsida > Ericales > Pentaphylacaceae > Euryodendron > Euryodendron excelsum. Next base: position 32,973,635 of record CM065388.1, read on the forward strand.
CTTACACTAACGCCACTAGGAGTGACGCCAGGCCATTGTTTGGCTTGGCGCCACTACTAGTGGCACCAGCCATTTAGGAAATGTTTAAGGTCGGCAAACAACGTATCTTTGACTAGATTTGGGCGCCTGTACTAGTGACTACCATGCAATTTTCAGCCTAGCTTCACTAGGAGTGACTTTGGAAAGTCCGGGAATGATTTAAAGGACCGTGAATGGCCCGGAAGGCTAGAAAAGAGTAGGAACACTTAGAATAGCATCCCGAAGGTATTTGACTTGAAAAATGAGGACAAAATGTGTCGGAGGGGTTGATCAGGCCTTTAAGGGCAAAACGGTCAATCAGATTGGGAAGCTGCCGGGACGGACTCTAACTGTCCCAAAAGAAGACTCAAAATTTGGAAACATTATTTAGAATGTTCCCAAAGGTTGCCGGTTTGATTCCCAAAGCTGGTGTGGTTGGAAAAGGCGACCGGCCCACCAGGGGCAAAACGGTCATTTTGTACCGGGTTTGCCGGAACTGACTCGGAACGATCCAAAATGACAAAGAAAGGTTGAGGACACTATAAAAAGTATTCTCGGGAAGTTACCGGTTTGATACCCAGAGCTGGTGTGGTTAGAAAAGGTGACCGGCCCTCTAGGGGCAAAACGGTCATTTTACATCGGGTTTGCCGGAACTGACTCGAAATGATTCAGAAAGGTAGAGGAAGGTTGAGAATACTATAAGAAGTAATTTTAGGAGGTTACCGGTTTGATACCCAGAGCCGGTGTGGTTCTTGGGGCGTTTGGATACCTAGGGGCAGAATGGTCATCTTGATCGGAAAGTCTCAGAAAAGGCCCAAAAGGCAGTTTGGTCATTTTTCACCAAAGTGGGCTAGCAGGCATTGGTGTTGACCTGGGTTTTGAGTGTTTTAGCCACTCTGGCGGTGGTCGTCATGACACAGGGGTTTGTTGGCAATTCCCTACATCGACCTATTTACGAATATTTCTGCTATTCTGATGGTTGTGATGTTTGAAAGTATTTCCGCTACTCAACGATTCGCGATCATTCCCAAGACTACCTGATCTTGGGAAGCTACTAAAGGGACTTAGCCCCTAAGAAGTCAACTTTCTCGGAAGGCATGCCTAAATAGATATTTCTGCATTAGCGGGCTAGCGAGCCCCAAAGGTGGACTGTTCTACCATCTAGGGGACTTGGGGTCTCATCCCGGTCGACAGGTTTAAAGGGACTTACCGTTTCAAAGAGGTTTTCTTTGAAAAAAGTGCCGGACCGTCTCGAGAAATAAACTGTCTCGAGAGAGGGATTGGAATTGGAAAGGGGTCTTATTGTCTTCGGAAAGACGTGCCTGATTTGGAACAGTCTCGAGGGATAAATTGTCTCTAGAGAGGGATTGGAAAGGGGTCTTATCGTCTTTGGAAAGACGTGCCTGATTTGGAACCGTCTCGAGGGATAAATTGTCTCGAGAGAGGGATTGGAAAGGGGTTTTATCGTCTTTGAAAAGACGTGCCTTATTTGGAACCGTCTCGAGGAATAAACTGTCTCGAGAGAGGGATTGGAAAGGGAAAGGGGACTTATCGTCTTTGGAAAGACGTGCCTGATTTGGAACCGTCTCGAGGAATAACCAGTCTCGAGAGAGGGGTTAGCATTGGAAAGGACAATGCCCCTAAGGACATTTTGATCATTTTGCCTCTATTTGGGCCTGGTAGGCTCGCGAAGCGATGGACAGACAGGATTTGAACTTAGAGAGTTGGTTTTGATTGGAATACGTCCATATTGACTTGAGTACAAGTTTGGAGGGAGCATAGATTGCCGAGTGGTCAAAAATGGGGTGCTTACAGTGATGTGTGGTCAGTCTATCAAAATGAAGAGGAGTCATCTTTCATTTCCCCACATATAAATAAGAGAATAAATAACTAAGTGAATAAATAAACAAATGTGATTATATTCCCTTTGCTTAACCCCTAGTGCCCTGTGGAAAGTAAAATTTTTCCTTGTCAACCCTAATCCGAGACTGTCCTCCCCACACTGGGGCAGACGATAGTTGAGAATTCTAGGAAGGGTATCCATCTTTTGTCATGTTAGGGTAGCGCAGGAGGCTTATAGATCAAACAATCTAGTTCAAAGTGAAGAGTGGCCTTCATTTTATTTCCCATACAGTCAAAAGCCAAACCCATTGAGCCGTATATCTTTTCTTAACAAAACTCCAACCTAAGGATCACCGTCGATATTGGATAGATTGAACTGTCAAGGAAAAGATCTAAAGAAAAAAGGGTTAAAGAATTGTTCGTTCCATGAAAACAAAAAAGAGATAAAAAGGACAAAGCGAAGGAAAAGAGTTGCCAAGGGGCAAGAGGCCGAAAAAAAAAAATTTCCTTTAAGGAAAGGCCTGAAGAAAACCATGATTGTGCCATAAGAAAAAGAAAAGAAAGTTATGTTTATCTCAGAAAAGCATATAGAAAGGGTGAAAGAAAAGAGTCATTTTTACCCTGAAAAGTATGTAGCAAAAGCAGGAAGGAAATTCAAAGGTGATCCTAGGCTACAAAGAAACCCAGAAACAATAGGATTGAGCTTTTATCCTTTCTTGCAAAACCCCAAGACCATGGCCTACATTACAACCGCACTAAAGTCCACTTCGATTGAAAATGAATTGCTTGGTCTAAATGAGTTGAACACACTGTCGAAGCTAAGAAGGATGCTAGCCTCACTAAAAAAATGGTCACAGACGGTGTGGATCTAAACCCTGCTAAAAACAACATCGAATTTGGGCATATATATATTGTTGTCTTGAAAACCCCATAACCTACCCCACATTACGATCTTAAACAATGTCTCTTCAGATTGAAAGGACTGACCACTTATCACTCTGCCAAAGGTCAGGTAAGTTGTTGCTAAAATCCCGAGAGTTGAGAGTTTCAGCCTAGTAACCCCATACACTAACCTCGAGGCAGAGAGCCGGAGGATCAAAAGGTTGAGAAAGGTGCGAAGTGCTATCATCCAATCAAGGTAGGGTTGAGCCAGATGAGAGGTTAGACCTTCGAAAAGGAAGAAGTTACCATTCTAAAGACTATAAGTTCAATAGCACCCCGTGTCATTCTATTAATATGTTCTCAACATGTGCATACGTTTAAAAAAAAAAAAAAAACAGAAGTCACCAACATCAACATCAATAGATATCTAACATCATCATCCATCACCTGCATCTGATCATATGCCAAGTTATAAAGATCATAAATGTATCTATCTATCCATCCATGCATCTAAATACTATAAATATCCATCTTTGTATAAAGCTTACAAAATAAAACTATCTAACATAAATATATCTCAGGAATAGGGGCAAGGGAAGATTAGAATCTCCACAAGGGGCATCTGTCACTTGTCAAAGTCAATGTCATCTAGATTGAAATCTTCGAAACCCGGCATCAGAGGAGGCGGATAACTACTCGAAGCACCGCCATCCTGTAGCAAAGATAGAATCGAAATCAGCCACATAAAAAAAAAAAAGAACTAAACAACAGTAGAGCAAGAAGAAGCAGAGAAAGAATAACATACCCCCCCCCCCACCTAGTCGAGATAATCGAGCCGTCAGGGAAGCTACCTCGGCCTGGTACTGATCCCGCTCCATCTAATACTGATCCCTCTAGTCTCTTACAGTAGTAAACTCGGCCTGGGGCACATATCCTCCGGCACGGCGCCACAAGTCAACCACCTCCAGGCCAACAGTGTACCCGCCGACCACTACCTCAAACCGGGTGAAGGCACCAACCGAATGGGCCCAAAAGTGTGCAGCATAATTTGTATATGAGGGAAGTAGGAACTCGGCACCCGGTTGATGATCCTGATAGGGGATAGGCACTCCCGCCACCAAGGCTCCAAACATATACTCCGGCGGAGCTCCTACTGATCGGAACTCCTCATGAAATTGCCGCCAATGTCGCTCTCTGAGATAGGACTCTCAAGTGTCATCACTGAGAAAAATAGGTCTCGATAAGGATAATGGGACCAAGTACCGGACTGTCTCATAATGAACTGATCCAATGAAGGCTCGCCAAGTCACATCCCTCGCCTCAATTAGCGTCAGGTTAGCCCGGAGTGTCACAAAATTGGTAATCTCCAATCACTGGGCTACCTGGTCACGAGCCCACCTCAAGGCACGAGGATAGAGGTCATCCTCAACCATTGCAGGGCGACAAACAGGAAGGTACTCGTAGCTCCACCAGATGAGAAAAGGCCAGAAACTAGTCATGCTGCCCCAACGGGAAGAAGTCCAGACCTGCATCGACCGAAGGAAGTAGCCAAAGGAGAAAGACCCCCAGTCCAGCTCAGATAAAGCTCCAAGATCAGCCACTTTGCTCACCAAGTGAAAAGGCACAAACGACTTGTTGTTGCAAAAACAACTAAAAATGATGTACAAAACAAGTCGCCGTCTCGTAATATCCCGCCTGGCAGGCGATCGCTCAGTAGCAAAGGTACGGTCATCCTGACTGATCCAAGAGACTGGGAAGGCAGAACGCTCTGAAGGAGGCAAGTCTAACAGCAAATAGGCATCGTCCCTACTGACTGACTGCAGGGTGATCTGCCGACCAACAAAGGTAAGCCCTGTGATGATCGCTCAGTCCAAGGGAGTGGGGCCTAACTCAAAACCAACAAAATGGAAGGTCTCGGTCTCTCCAAACCACTTCTCAACCAGCACTAGTACCAAATGCTGATTCAGGCGGTTAGCCTGTAATCCCATGAAGGCGCCAAATCCGATCTCCGCTAATAAGGTACAATATGACGGGGCAGCTCGCTGCATAGTCCGGAAGACCTGATGAAGAGCCCCTCTAAAAGCTATGTGCACTCGAGGAAGGGGCAAATGCTGTCTGGAGTATACATTGGGGTGGTAAGCCAGATCCCCGAGTGGTGGAACATCCGGTACCTGCAGATCTCCTAAGTCGGCATCCGTCTGCCTATGCCTGAAGGAGGCTCTCCCATAGCCAGTGACCTGGTCGCCCAGACCCGGTACCTCCTCCTCTGCGCCAATCTCCTCAACAAAAGCCTGCTCAACAGAAGGAAAGGGGTCGACAGGTGGCCCACTCCCCTGACCACTCTAACTGGACGCTGCCTGCCCAGTAGACTGTCGGCTACCCCTAGACCGACTGGAGCCGCTAGTGGAATCTGTCCGAGCCGCCTTCCCCCAGCGGCGTCTCCTCTCAGAGCCGTCATCACCAGCATCTGCCATCCTGAAAAGGTAAGCTAAGGTAAGAGGTGTTAATATATCGAGCAGGCAGTTGACATAATAAAGTAAAATGAAACAAACAACTAACACAAACAAAACAAATAAAAGATTTCAAATGATAAGTCAAAACAAATTTCCTACGCACACTTTTTGATTTTCTAACTCCAAATCATATCTCAAGGGTTTTCTGTCTTTTTCCTTCAAAAAGATTTTATTTCTAAAAACCCTTTCTAACTCTTTCCCTAATTTCTAAAATTTCAGCAGAGTTTTGTTTAAATATGGTCCCTACAACACCCATGGCATTAACACAAAACACAAAACATGCACTGCACATTATCACAATCACATAACATCAGCACCCATGCACACTTTTCAATTTTTTGAAATTTTCAAAACACATGTTTTATTTTTCCAATAAATCAATGGTTTTCAAAAATGCCATAAAATTCTTCAAAAAAGCATTTCAAATGTTTTTAAAAAATATTCCTATATTTTTCAAATTTTAAACTCTAAGAAATTTCATCAATTTCTTGAGTTTTCTCATTTTCCTAAATTTTCAAAGTATTTTCTTATTTTTCAAAAAAATCAAAAATTCACCGAGTTTTCAAAAAATCACGAAACTTCATACAATTGATAAACACATTTTTCTAAGGCATATGGCATAAAAATCTAGCCAGAAAACCTAATGCCCAAGCCTATAGGAACAAATCCCCTATTCTTGCAAAAAACCCTCTTCACATACTCACATAAAATCACTCAAATTTAATTACACAAGCACCAAAATGCAAAAATAATATCACCATAATGTTCAAAGCATATATAAACATCAATTTTCACTATTCACATGATTCAAACAAAATTTTACACATCAAAATCAACAAAAATTTGAAAACTCACTTTTCGAAGTTCTCCGGTGAAATCTTTTCTTCCGGCTACTTTTCCGGGGACGTGGTCTCCTTCCGGCAATCACCCGTGGTGTCCAAGAAGTGCTCCCTCAATGTCCAAGTCAGCTTCCTCGTAATGTCTCTCGAATTTGCAAAAACTCTCCAAAATGCCGCAACTGTTCGAACCAAAAAATTTTCTAGTTTTGTTCCCAAGCCCGGCGCCACTAGCAGAGGCACCAAGTTTTCTTTGCCAAAGGCGCCACTGCTAGTGGTGCCAGTTTCCAATTCTGGGCAACTTTGCTCTATTTCCTACAAAAACTCATTTTTGAAGGCCTTTTGGGCCCAACATACATTTTTCGACCCCCGTTGTCGAGAAATTCCTAATGTTCGTCCCTCCGACCGCTTCACGGTCAACATGGGGCTCTTACTTTATCGCTTTCTGTCTTCGACAAGCAAAGACAAAAAAAGAGGGGTAGCTGTAAGCGCCCCATTTTTGACCACTCGGTGGTCTCCACTCCGTCCAGACTTGTGTTCAAGTCACGAGGGGCATATTTTAATCCAAATTAACTTTCTAAGTCTAGTCCCGTCAATTCATAGCTTCGCGGGCCTCACCGGGCCCAAATAAAGGCAAAATAACCAAAATGCCCCTGGCGGATCATTCGTTCTAATTCCAACAGGCACGTCTTTCAAAAGACAATAAGTCCCCTTTCCATTTCCAAATCTGGCGCGTCTTTCCGAAGACAGCAAATCTCCTTTCCAATTCTAAATTAGGCGCGTCTTTCCTAAGACAGTAAGTCCCCTTTCCAATTTCAATTCCAATTCCAATCCCTCTCTCGAGACAGTTTATTCCTCGAGACGGTCTGGCGCATTTTTTAATGAAAATCTCTTCAAAACGATAAGTCCCTTTAAACCTGTCGACCAAGACGATACCCCAAGTCCCCTAGATGGTAGAACGGTCGACCTTTGGTGCCTGCTAGCCCGCCAATGCAGAAATTTCTGTTTAGGCACACCTTTCAAGAAAGTTGATTCTCAAGTGCTAAGTCCCTTTAGCAGCTTCCTGAGATCAGGCAGTCTCGAGAATGATCGCGAATCGTCAAAGTCGCGGAAATATTCGCAAACATTGCAACTATCAGAGTAACGAAAATACTCGCAAACAGGTCAATATAGGAAAATGGCAACAAACCCCTGTATCACGCAAACACCGTCAGAGTGGCGGAAACACTCAAAACCCAAGTCAACACCAGTGCTTGCTAGCCCACTTCAGTGAAAAATGACCAAACTGCCCCTAGGGCCATTTTTTGGCACGTTTCTCGAGAACACATCTGGATCCTCAGAACGGTAGGTCCAGCCTTCTAAGATTGTCTTAAAGGCAATCTGGCATGATTAGGTACCTTCTAGTCAGTTTCGAGCTAATTCCGAGACTTTCCAGTTAAGATGACCATTTTGCCCCTAGGCATTCGAATGCCCCAAGAACCACACCGGCTCTAGGTATCAAACCGGTAACCTCCCAAGAATACTTCTTATAGTATTCCCAACCTTCCTTTACCTTTCTGGATTATTTCGAGTCAGTTCTGGCAAACCCGGTGCAAAATGATCGTTTTGCCCCTAGAGGGGTTGGCCGCCATTTCTAGCCACACCGGCTCTGGGTATCAAATCGGTAACCCCCTGAGATTGCTTTTTATAGTATTCTCAACTTTCTGTTATCTTTCTGGATCCTTCCGAGTTAGTTCCGGTAAACCCGAGGCAAAATTACCGTTTTACCCCTAGTGAGCCAGTCACCTTTTCTGACCACACCAACTTTAGGAATCAAACCGGAAAGCCTTTGGGAATATTTTGAATAATGTTTCCAAATCTCGAGTCTTTTTCCGAGACATTCCGGGTCCGTGCCAGTAGCTTTTCGGCCTGGTTGACCATTTTGCCCTTAACGGCCCAGTCAATCTTTCTAACACATCGTATCCTCATCTTTCAAGTCAAATACCTCCGGGACACTATTCTAAGTGTTCCTGCCCTGTTCTGGCTCTCCGAGTCATTCCTGGCCTCTTCAAATCATTTTCGGACTTTCCGAAGCCACTCCCAGTGAAGCTAAGCTAAAAATTGCATGGTAGTCACTAGTACAGGCGCCCAAATCTTCTCATGATACGTTGCTTGCCAACTTAACAAACTTTCCTAACTTGCTGGTGCCACTGGTAGTGGCGCCAAGCCAAAAAATGGCCTAGCGCTACTCCTAGTGGCACCAAGAGGAATTTTGGCTTAGCGCCACTACAACTGTTGCCAGGACTATCCCACCTCTATAAATACAGGGCATCTTCCAGTGTGAAAGAGGTCGCAAACTCAATCTAAAAACCCAAATTTTTGATACACAGAGCTCGTACAGTTCCTAAACCCTAGCTTCCTTAGGCTTTTCAAACCTTAGCCACCATACACAAACCCTAGCCTCATATACACTCATACACACCCCTATACACTTATACACTAGCCTCCAACCCTCCATTGAAGACTTGGAGTTTTATAACTGCGAAGATTTGAAGACCAAGACAAAGCACTCAAAGACTAAAGTGAAGACTGATGAAAAAGCAAGAAAACAAGGCGCGCAAAGCCAAGCAAAATAAAGAAGGCACAAGGTAGGCTTCTTATTTAAATTTCCGCACTTCCCCCTCTCTCTTCTCTCTCTTAACCCACTTGGGTTTTCTCTATTTTAATCCCTCATCTCTTTCCCTCAATTTTTGTGCATGCTTGAAACAAGGGGACTCCCGATCCATGTGTAGGATTAGAATATTGGAAGGTCACCGTGTCGGGGGCTTTCTTTTAGTCTAACCGGAGACCACGTGGGTTCGGCCCCTTGATTATGTGGTGAAGCCTTAACCTTGTATGTTCACGACCCCAAATTTGCATTGTGCATATCATGATTCTTGCATTCTTCCAAAAGTCGTTTTCAAAGTCGTTTTCAAAATTGTTTTCAAACTTGTTTTCAAAATTGCATCAAAATCTCCTTTTTCAAAACCTTGTTTTCAAAATCACAACCCTAGGGTGATTCTAGTCTTTCCATGGCTAGAGTTGCTTTAGGAAAGTGTTACATTTAAAGTGGCCAACATGGTCCATATTTTCAACTCTTTGTTGTTTTCAAAACCACTTGCTTAAAGTGGTTCTAGCTTTCTTATGGTTAGAATTGCTTTAGGAAAGTGAGATATTTTATACCTTCCAAAAAACTCTCTCTTCAAAAGTCTCTCTTTCTAAAACCCTCCTTTTTCGACGTGCTTTCTAAAATCCCTTCTTTTCAAAATTGTTTTCTAAAAACTCCTCCAAAAATCTATTTTCTAAAACTTCTCCTCTTAAATTTCTTTCCAAAATACTCTCCTCAAAATCCACTTTCTAAAAATACTTCCCAAATTTCTTTTCTAAAAACTCTCTCCAACAATCTTTTTTCAAAAATCTTTCTGAAAACTCTCTTCCCAAAATCTTCCTTCTAGAAACTCTTCTCTAGGATTCCCTTCTAAAAATCCTCATTTCCAAAAACAGACTTTCTAAAAATTCCTTTCTTTAGAGCCTAAGTCAAGCCCTAGAGCCATGATTAGGAGACTCTAATTTTCTTTCCAAAAACCTGGTTTTCAAACTTACCTTAAAACCTATGTTTCCAAAACCTCTTGTTTTCTACATCAAAACTATACATATTTCCAAAACTTATTTTCTATGTCAAAACTATATACACTTGCAAATCTAGGGTTTCTAAAACTTCATTTTCCAAATCCTTGTCAAATCAAATCTTCTCTCTAGAAAACCAAATCCAATCTTCCCGTTTAAGAAACCAGATCCTATCCTCCGTTTTTGGAAACAAAATCAAATCTTCCCTTTTAAAAACAAAATCCAATCCCTTGTTTTAGGAAATAGGAATCTTAACCCTTCCTAATCTAAATCTTTCTTAATTCACCTTTTTTCTAATCTTCTACTTTCCTAAATCTTAAGTTTCCAAAACTTGAACATAAAAATCTTTCCTAAATTTTAAAACTCAACTTCCACATCTTTCCTAATTCAACCATTTCCTAATTTTATCTCTTTCCAAATCTTAACTTTTCAAATCTAAGTTTTCAAATCTTTCTTAAACTCAAACCTTTCCTACTCTCAAGATTTTCTAAAACTCAAACTCTAAGACTTTCTAAATCTTAAACTTTCTAAATCTCAAATCTTTCCAAATTCAAAGTTTTCTAAATTGAAAACTTTCTTGAGTTAAAACTTTCTAAACCCAAATCTTTCTAAAATTCTAAACTTTCCTAAAACTTCAAATCTTTCTAAATCTAAAACATTCTAAATTCAACACTTTCTAATTTTCAAAACTTCCTTATTTTCAAAATCTTTCCTGTTTCAAAACCTTTCTTAAAATGAAACTTTCTTAATTCAAAGCTTTCCTAAGTTGATATTTTCTTAATTCAAAACTTTCTTAAACCAAAACTTTCCTAAAATGACACTTTCCTAATTTGAACCTTTCCTAATTCGAACATTTCCTAAATCCAATCTTTCCAAATCTTCTAAGTCCAACATTCATGTCAAATCTTTTCTACATCTTTCCAAGTCAAGTCCAATCCTTCTTTTTTTCAAGTTTCTAAGTCTAGGTTTCATAAAACCAAGTCTTTCAAAACCAATCTTTTCAAATCTTCCAATCAAAGTCCAAATTTCCTACTTTTCGAAATCCAATTCGAATTTCAACTCCAATTCTTTTCCAAATCAACTCTTCTATATTCTTTCAGACTCTTGTCCAAACTACGACTGACCTGATTCTTCTAAAAAGATACGTAGGTAACCCTCATAGGTGCGGTCTCCACATTTTTTAAATTTCAAATTCCACAACATTTTTCAAGTTTCTATTTCCACAAAATCTTTCCAAAACTTCAATCTATTTTCAAATTTCCAATTTCAAATTTCTATTTCCAAATCTCTATTTTCAATTTCCAATACCTTCTTTCCAAATTCAAACTTCTAGCTCTTTCTTTTCAAATCAAATCAAATTCTTCTTTTCAAATCTATTTCCAAATCAAGTCTCCTTTTCTTGCATTTGCATATCATGCATCATGTTAATTTCTTTTCAAAAAATTATTTTTCAAAGTGGATAGGATTGGACATTGGTTAGTTTAAGACTTTGGTAGGTGAATCTAGGGTAGATTGATATGTAGGTACCGAAAGGGTGGGGTAGGGTGATGGCTTAGTACATCTTCCCTACACGTAACCAAGGTCCGAACCTAGAATCACTATTTTCATAGACCAAAACGGAGTTATTTTCAAAAAAAGGGTTAATGTTTTCCAAAGGTTGCTAAACAACCCTTTTTCTTAAAAACCCTCTCTTGAGGAGATATTTTCAAAATCGTTTTTCAAAAACCCTAAGTGAAGTCTTCGGATTATTCTTAGGTTTTAGGTGACCTAACTCACCTTAATCAAGTTAGGTGGCGACTTCAATATTTTCTAAAAGCCCTTTATTCAAATCTATTTTCAATTCAAACCTAGTCGCACTCATTCTTCTAGGAGGGTGAGTTTTAATGAGAGAGTACAACATTTTTCCTGCTTGTGTGTGTATTCTTCGAGTGTGAAAAATCTGGGCACAACAGTTGGTGACTCCACTGGGGACACTTAGAGGGTTAAGCCATAGTCATGTCTCTTTACCCTTCACCCATGTAGAGTCTTCAATTAACTTGGTTCAATCCTATTCACTTTAAATTTTCAAAAAGAAATTTTCAAAATTTTTTTCAAGCAAAAACATGCATTTATTCATATTATATTGTATTAAGTTTGCCATCCACATACTAACTCTTGCATCTTTTGTTTTATAGGTGTGCTTTTCGCTTAAATTTTATTAACTGCTATGCATGAATGTGATGAATAGGATGAATGAGAGTTGTTGGGCTCTTTCCTCCGCTTTCAAACATCACACACACACTGTATGTGCACCAGTATTTTGCATACTTGCATTTTACCCTAATATGTCCTTTCTAGTTAGAAAGGGGGAACGGTATATTGGTTGTGGGCAAGATGCCATATCTGTTTCTTCGCCTACGACCTCTTGATGGTTCCCCCACTCGGATCACCAACTAATCATGGCACCACCTCTGGGAGTGGGCCTAGGTTTGAAGATTCGGGGACCGAGCCTTTTTAGGATGCATTAGTCAACCCTCAACCTCATGCTCATATAGACACCATGCATAGCTGAACCACTGCCGAATTTAAGACACGAGCACCGTTTTCAAAACCATGGAGGAAAGGCTGACTGCTCTTATTTTCATTTATACTTGTCTATTCCTATTGTTATAATGACTGTATTCATACTGTTATAATGCATGTTTAACTACTCATGCATACACGTTTACCTTGCTATTGCATTCTCTTTCCTTATACTCTTTGCATATCCATGTTCATGCATTCAATATCCCATGTCAAGACAAGAGTTCCAAGTAACTCTTGTCACTGCATTCTCATGCATATGATCAACCCATTGAGAGTGACACCAAGGTCACTCTCCCTTGCATTAAACCTTCCTAAACCCTAAGGGTTCCCACGTAACCCCAAGGACTCATGGCATGCACCTCAATTCATTTCATAAGAGGGGCCCCATTCCCTCTATGCTCACGGAGATAAGATTACCATAAAGACAAGGGGCAATCGATCAACAAGGTCTCACAGCAAGCTCCTCGACATCAAATCCAACGAAGGAGAATTTGAAGACTCAAGAGTAGTTTAGGTTTTTCTTTTGTAAAACTAGATAGGTGGAAGTCTCAAAGAAAAATGGTCCCCTTTCCCCTTGTTGAAATGTATTTCAATTCCTTTGTATCTTAAACCCTTAAATTCAATGTACTTCTTTACTTTTGAGAATGAATGCATGGATAGATGAAGGTTCCTACTTGATGGTAAGGTATCTGCATACCGGGGCAAATAGCCTATCTCCAAAAGTGGGCCAATACATCATGATTAGTTTCCCTCTTAACAGAGGGGCACCCTAGGACATGTGTTGTATAAAGCTCTTAAAAAACTAGGAACTGACTTGCAATTTGTGTTTCTATCTTTTTGTCTTTTCCTTTTACTTACAGAGGTCACCCTTGTTGTGCCCAGATTTTTTGCACTCGAGGAATACTCACCCAAGTGGGAAAAACACTGTACTCTCTCGTTAGAACTCACCCTCCCAGACGAATGAGTGCGACTAGGTTTGAATTGAAAACAGGTTTGAATAAAGGGCTTTTGAAAAAGATTTGGAGTCGCCACCTAGCTTGATTAAGGTGAGTTAGGTCACCTAAAAACTAAGAATAATCCGAAGACTACACTTAGGGTTTTGGAAAACGATTTGAAAATATCTCCTGAAGAGAGGGTTTTTAAGAAAACAGGTTGTTTGGCAACCTTTGAAAAACGTTTAGCCCTTTTTGAAAAATAACTCCTTTTGGTCTTTGAAATCAGTGATCTAGGTTCGGAGGTTGGTTACGTGTAGGGAAGACGCACTAAGCTATCACCCTACCCCGCCCTTTCGGTACCTACATGCCAATCTACCCTAGATTCACCTATGAGAGTCTTTAACTAACTAATGTTCAATCCTATTCACTTTAGAAAAACAATGTTTGAAAACTAACATGATGCATGATATGCAAGTCCAAGTTAAGAGAATTGAAAAATAGATTTGAAAAGAGATTTGAAGAGATAGAATTGAAATTGAAAAGTTTGAAAATTTGGAAGTAGAAATTTGGAAATAGAAAGTTTGAAAGTAGATGGGAATTTGAGATTTGAAAAGATTTTGAAAACCACACCCATGAGGGTGGAATTGAAAGTTTGAAAAGTATTGTGACCGCACGTATGAAGGTTGCCTACATATCCCTTTGGGGGAATCAGGTCAGTCGTAGTTCGGACCGGAGTCCGATTGATAAGAGATTGTTGGATTAGAAGAAAGAGATTGAATTGGAAATTGAATTTGATTTGAAATTAGAAGAGGAGATTGGAAATTGAAATTGAGAAGATTGGACTTGCTTTGGAAAGACTTGGTTTTGGAAAGATGGAGGTTTAGGAAACCTAGACTTAGGAAAGATAGGAGACCTAGGAAAGACTTGAGATTAAGAAAGATTGGATTGGATTGGAATGTTGGACTTGGAAGATTTGGAAAGATTGGATTTTAGGAAATGTTCGAATTAGGAAAGGCCCGTTTTAGGAAAGCGTCATTTTTGGAAAGTTTCGAAATTAGGAAAGTTTTCATTTTAGGAAAGTTTTGAAATTGGAAAGCTTCGAGTTTAGAAAGTTTTCGAAAAAGGAAAGGTTTTAAGATTAAGAAAGTTCCCAAATTAGGAAAGTTTTGAAAATCAGAAAGTTTTCATTTTAAGAAAGGTTTTGAAAGAAGAAAGGCTTTGAAAATAAGAAAGTTTTGAAAACAAGAAAGTTTTGAGTTTAGAAAAGTCTTAGATTTGGAAAGATTTTGATGTTTTGGAAAGTTTAGAATTTTGGAGAGATTTAGGTTTAGAAAGATTTAACTTGAGAAAGTTTCAAATTTAGAAAGTTTTGAATTTGGAAAGATTTGAAATTTAGAAAGTTTAAGATTTAGAAAGTCTTAGAGTTTTAGAAAATCTTGAGATTAGAAAAGGTTTGAGTTTAGGAAAAGTTTGAAAATTTGAATTTGGGAAGTTAAGATTTGGGAAGGGGGTTGAATTAGGAAAGGGTTGGATTAGGAAAGATTTGAAAGTTGAGTTTTAAAACTTAGGAAAGATTTTTATGTTCAAGTTTTGGAAACTTAAGATTTAGGAAAGGAGAAGCTTAGGAAGGATTTGAATTAGGAAAGATTCGGATTGGGAAGGGATTGGATTTTGTTTCTAAAAGGAAAGGTTTGATTTTGTTTCCAAAAACGGAGGATAGGATCTAGTTTCCTAAACGTGAAGATTTGATTTGATTTCTGAAAGGGAAGATAGGATTTGGTAAGGATTTGGAAAGGAAGATTCTAGAAACCCTAGTTTTGGAAAATTATAGCTTTGACGTAGAAAAAAAAAGGTTTTGGAAACGCGTATCGTTTGGATGTGAAAACAAGAGGTTTTGAAAACCTAGGTTTGGGGCAAAGTTTGAAAATCATGTTTTTGGGAAGAAAATTAGGGTTTCCTAATTGTGGGTTCTAGGGCTTGACTTGGGCTCTAAGGAAAGAGGATTTTTGGAAAGTGCGTTTTTGGAAACGAAGGTTTTCTAGAAGGGAATCCTAGGGAGGAGTTTTTGGAAAGATTTTTGGAGAGAGTTTTTAGGAAGGTGAATCTATGGAGTGTTTTTAGAAAGTGAATTTTGAGGTAAAGATTTTGGAGAGGTGTTGGAAAAGAGAGTTTTGAAAAATAGATTTTGGAAGGGAGTTTTTAAAAACAATTTTGAAAAGGAGAGTTTTAGGAAAGTATGTTGAAAAAGAAATTTTTAGGAAGGGATTTTTGAAGAGAGAGTTTTTTGGAAAGTATGAAAACGTCTCACTTTCCTAAAGCGGTTCTAGCCATAAAAGGGTTAGAACCACTTTAAGAAAGTGGTTTTGGAAAACAATAAGATTTGAAAATATAGACCAAAAAGGTCACTTTTAATGTAACACTTTCCTAAAGCGACCCTAGCCATGGAAAGGCTAGAATCACCATAGAATTGTGATTTTGAAAACAAGTTTTTGAAAAAGAGATTTTGATGCAATTTTGAAAATAAGTTTGAAAACGATTTGAAAAACAACTTTGAAAACGGTTTTTGGAAGATGCAAGACTATGATATGCACAATGCAATTTGGGGTCGTGAACATACAAGGTTAAGGCTTCACCACATAATCAAGGGGGCTGGACCCACATGGTCTTTGGTTAGAGTAGAAGAAAGCCCCCGGCACGGTGACTCTCCAATAGCCCAATCCTTCACATGGACCGGGAATCCCCTTGTTTCAAGCATGCAAAGAAAGGGGGGGAAAGAGATGGGGGATTAAAATATAGAAAATCCAAGTGGGTTAGGAGAGAGAAGAGAGAGGGGAGAAGTGCAGAAATTTAAATAGAACCTACCTTGTATCTTGTTTATTTTGCGCACCGCGCTGTCTTCGGTCTTCGGTCTTTGTTTGGATCTTCACCTTCAGTCTTCAAGAGTTGTCTTCAAGCCTTGGATTGTAGCTCTTCAAGTCTTCAGAGGATGGTTGAAGGCTAGTGTATGAGTGTATGAGGGTGTGTATGAGTGTATAGGAGGCTAGGGTTTGTGTATAGTAGCTAGGGTTTGGAAAACCTAGGGAGGCTAGGGTTTTGGGAGTGCTCGAGCTCTGTATATCGAAATATATGATTTTTAGGTTAAGTTTGCAGACCCCTTAAATGCTGGAAGTGGCTCTGTATTTATAGAGGCTGGATAAACCTGGCGCCTATTGCATTGGCGCAAGGGCAAAATTGCTCTTGGCGCCACTAGGAGTGGCACCAGGCCAATTCTTGGCTTGGCGCCACTACTAGTGGCGCCATCCAGTTAGGAAACTTTATAAGTCGGCAAGCAACGTATCTTTGACTAGATTTGGGCGCCTGTATTAGTGACTACCATGCAATCTTTAGCCTGTCTTCACTATGAGTGACTCCGAAAAGTCCGTGAATGATTTGGAGGAGCCGGGAATTACCCGGAAGGCCGGAAAGGAGCAGGAACACTTAAAATAGTGTCCTGGAGGTATTTGATTTGAAAAGTGAGGATAATATGTGTCGGAAAGGTTGATCGGGCCTTTAGGGGCAAAACGGTCAGTCGGACCGGGAAGCTGCCGGGGCGAACTCAAACTGTCCTGGAAGAAGACTTGGGATCTGGAAAAATTATTTAGAATGTTCCCAGAGGTTGCCGGTTTGATTCCCAAAGCCGGCGTGGTCAGAAAAAGAGACCGGCCCACCAGGGGCAAAACGGTCATTTTGTACCGGGTTTACCGGAACTGACCCGGAATGATCTGGAAAGGTAAAGGAAGGTTGAGAACACTATAAAAAGTAGTCTCAGGAGGTTACCAGTTTGATACCCAGAGCCGGTGTGGTCGAAGAAGGTGACCGGCCCACCAGGGGCAAAACAATCATTTTGTACCGGGTTGGCCGGAACTGACTCGAAAAGATCCGGAAAGGTAAAGGAGGGTTGAGAATACTATAAAAAGCAATCTCGGTAGGTTATCGGTTTGATACCCAGAGCCAATGTGGTTCCCGGGGAATTCGGATGCTGAGGGGCAAAATGGTCATCTTGACCGAAAAGTCTCGGAAAAGGTCCAAAGGACAGTTTGGTCATTTTTCACCGAAGTGGGCTAATAGACACTGGTGTTAACCTGGGTTTTGAGTGTTTCCGCCACTCTGACGGTGGTCGTCATGACACAGGGGTTTGTTGCCAATTCCCTATATCGACCTATTCGTGAGTATTTCCGCTACTCTAACGGTTTTGTAAGTAGTTTCGCTACTTGGATCGTCTCGAGAAATAAACTGTCTCGAGAGAGGGATTGGAAAGAGGACTTATCGTCTCTGAAGAGATGTGCCTGGACTACAACCGTCTCGAGGAATAAACTGTCTCAAGAGTGGGATTGGAAAGGGGACTTATCGTCTTCGAAAAGACGTGCCTGGGTTGAAACCGTCTCGAGAAATAAACTGTCTCGAGAGTGGGATTGGAATGGGGACTTATCATCTACGAGGAGATGTGCCTAGGTTGGAACCGTTTCGAGGGATAAACTGTCTCGAGAGTGGGATTGGAATGGGGACTTATCATATTCGAAAAGACGTGCTTGGGTTGAAACCGTCTCGAGGAATAAATAATCTCGAGAGTGGGATTGGAAAGGGGTCTTACCGTCTCCGAAGAGACGGGCCTAGGTTGGAACCGCCTTGAGGAATAAAATGTCTCGAGAGTGGGATTAGAAAGGGGACTTATCGTCTCCGAAGAGATGTGCCTGGATTGGAACCGTCTCGAGGAATAAACTGTCTCGAGAGTGAGATTAGAAAGGGAAAGGAAAGGATAATGCCCCTAAGGCCATTTTGGTCATTTTGCCTCTATTTGGGCCTGACAGGCCCGCGAAGCGATGGACAAACGAGATTTGGAGCTGGAGAATTGGTTTTGATAGGAATATACCCACAATGACTTGAAAACAAGTCCGGACGGAGTGTAGACTGCCGAGCGGTCAAAAATGGGGTGCTTACAACCCTACACTAAGTCAACATTGCTCCTAAGAAAAGGCAACATTCTCCTAGGGATCCCATTATCACCAGGCAAAGAGCATCACTTATGGCTACTAATCCTGAAGAATCCTCTTAAGTCTCTCGGGAGGAAGTCAACGAAATGAGGACCAAGATGGATGAGATGCTCAAGCTCATTCAAACTATGACTATGACGATGCTGCTACAATCCCGTCATCATCTATGACTTCATCCAAGGACCCCGAACCCTCTAATCCAAGAATTGTGCTTTAGTTTGACAATGCTGGGAGGAATAAGGAAGATGCCATAAGAGCCAACACTGAAAAAAAGGAAACCATATTGCTTTCACCTACCGCAAAGAAGGTCCCCCTAGACCCTCTTAGTTTGAAAATCCAAGGGTTGGAGGATTCATTGCGAAGTCTCCATGGCCACGACACTTACGGGTTCACTTCTTATGATGAGCTCTGTTTCTTCCCTAACCACCCGAGACCTGCTAGGTTTAAAATGCCCGACTTCCAGAAGTACGACGGTATCAGTAACCCCGTTGCTCATCTTTGTCCTTATGCTGGAGCGTTAAGTGGACATGGCAACGATCCGAAGCTCCTCATACAGCTATTCGAACATAGTCTCATGGGGTCTGCTCTACAATGGTTTGCTCGTTTGGACTTAAGGAAGATCACAACTTGGATGGAGCTAGTCAATGCGTTCAAAGACCAATACTGTCACAACATCGACCTCACTTCTGATCGATGGTCCTTGATGACGATGAGCAAGGGTGTGAAGGAGAGCTTTAAAGGATATGCCCTAAGATGGAGGGAGGCCACTGCATAAGTTAATCCCCCACTAGAGGAGAAGGAGTATGTACAACTGTTTGTATATACTTTCCAAGGTATATTCTACGAGAAGCTCTGCACAAGTGTGGGAAAAAGCTTCTTCAAGCTCATCATGCAAGGAGAGATGATAGAAAACGGCCTCAAGATAGGAAGAATTACAGACCCCTATGCCAAGACTAGAGAAAATACCGCCAATATAGCCAAGAAGGTGGCTACTACAAGGGGCACGATCAGGAAGGAAAGTGAAGTGTCCGCTATTCTACCTAGCCAACCACCCCAATTCCGTCCCCTACTACAATCACCCCCAGTCCTGCCCTTACCGACCTTTACCATGCCTGTTCCAACCCCTAACTATGGTCCCGCTGGGGCACGACCCAACTTTAATAGACCTGCTCGACGCATCCATACCTTTGACGCCTTAGCCTACACCCAAACCGAGGCTTACCATAGCCTTCTGAAGAGCAATATCTTGAAGCCCATACCTGCTCGCCCATTGCAAAGCCCTCTGCCCCCGACCATTAATGCCGCTCTTACACGTGAATACCATTTAGGTGGCCAGGGGCAAGACACCAAAAGCTGCTTCGCTCTTAAGCACAAAATCCAAAACTTGATCGACAATAAGACCATTGATCTGCAGCTAGTAAAACCCGCTCCTACTCCCAATGTGACCACTAACCCTCTGCCGGATCACACCGTCAATATGATACTAGTAGAAATGGGAGGCGAGGGAGAATTCGACGAGCTCGGGACTGAAGGTTATGAGAACGATTGGGAGGTCGATGAAGAAAACGACTGGGAAGAGCATCTCCCATTGTGCCCGATTTATATTTATAACCCTGAGGAGGTGCCTGATGCTTCTGACTAGCCCATTGAGGAGCTAATGTTTCCGAAAGATGAGATGACTGAGAACACGGCTGTTGATGGATGGGGTGCTGAGTTTCTACATCCAAAATATGTCGCGGCGGAACGTAACTTACTAGAAAACCCTTGGCCTGCAACTGAGTATAACTATGAAGACATGGGCTGGGAGCTAAAGGAGTCAAGAGAGCAAATGGAGCCGTTTGAGTTGGAAGGCGGTGAACTAGTCACCCTATTTATAGAAGAACCCGCTGCAAAGAATAAGAAGGAGGCTGACAACCGCACCAGCAACATTAACATTTTCAGAGCTGTAGGAGAATCCTTTGCCTGTCTCGCCTTGGCCGAGGATCTGGGTCGCGAATGGAGCATCGAAGATGTGGGAATTGTTCCAAAGCCTTACAAAAATGTTTTCCCTTCAAAAGCATACAAGAGAGGGCTGTTTCACCCACTTTCTTTCTATCCCTTTTACTTTTTGTCTCTAAATTGATGTTTAAATTCTGTTTTTGCTTAGAAACTCTATGCTTTCCATAAGAATGATAAATAGTAGTTAAATGATAGTCTTTTATTTCCTCTTTGTTGTCTTATCTTCTCTTCGGAATGGTAGCTATTTTCCACACAAGGGGCATGGCTTGTCTCATGGAATGATTTGACTTGAAGGGATGATAGCATGAGCTAACTACTCACCAAATGATCAGTTTTTTAGGGAGAGAGAGGATAAGGATGAGTGAGGATACTACCCAAAGGCGACACTTACAAGATACTGAAGCTAAGCGATATGGGGTCAGTCTATCAAAATGAAGAGGAGCCATCTTTCATTTCCCCAAATATAAATAAGTGAATAAATAACTAAGTGAATAAATAAACAAATGTGATTATATTCCCTTTGCTTAACCCCTAGTGCCCCGCGGAAAGCAAAATTTTTTCTTCTCAACCCCAATCCGAGACTGTCCTCCCCACACTGGGGCAGATGATGGTTGAGAATTCTAGGAAGGGTATCCATCTTCTGTCATGTTAGGGTAGCACAGGAGGCTTTATAGATCAAGCAATCTAATTCAAAGTGAAGAGAGGCCTTCATTTTATTTCCCATACAGTCAAAAGCCAAACCCATTGAGCCGTATATCTGTTCTTAACAAAACCCCAACCTAAGGATCACTGCCCATATTGGATAGATTGAACTGCCAAGGAAAAGATCTAAGGAAAAAAGGGTCAAAGAATTTTTCGTTCCCTAAAAAGAAAAAGGAGATAAAAAGGACAAAGTGAAGGAAAATAGTTGCCAAAGGGCAAGAGGCCGAAAAAAAAAATCCTTTATGGAAAGGCCTGAAGAAAACCATGATTGTGCCATAATAAGAAGAAAAGAAAGTCATGTTTATCTCAGAAAAGCATATAGAAAGGGTGAAAGAGAAGACTCATTTTTACCCTAAAAAGTATGTAGCAAAAGCAGGAAGGAAATTCAAAGGTGATCCTAGACTGCAAAGAAACCCAGTAGAAACAATAGGATTGAGCTTTTATCCTTTCTTGCAAACCTCAAAACCATGGCCTACATTACAACCACACTAAAGTCCACTCTAATTGAAAATGGATTGTTTGGTCTAAATGAGTTGAACGCACTGTCGAAGCTAAGAAGGATGCTAGCCTCATTGAGAAAATGGTCAAGGATGGTGTGGATCTAAACCCTGCTGAAAACAACATCGAATTTGGGCATATATATTGTCGTCTTGAGAACCCCATAACCTAGCCCACATTACGATCTTAAACAAAGTCTCGTCAGATTGAAAGGAATGACTACTTATCGCTCTGCCAAAGGTCAGGTAAGCTATTGCTAAAACCCCGAGAGTTTAGAGTTTCAGCCCAGTAACCCCATACACTAACCTCGAGGCAGAGAGCCGGAGGCGATGAAAAGGTTAAGAAAGGTGCGAAGTGCTATCATCCAATCAAGGTAGGGTTGAGCCAGAGGAGAGGTTAGGCCCTCGAAAAGGAAGAAGTTACCATTCCAAAGACTACAAGTTCAATAGCACCCCGTGTCATTCTATTAATGTGTTTTCAGCATGTGCATACATTTAAAAAAAAAAAAAAACAGAAGTCACCAACATCAACATCAATAGATATCTAACATCATCATCCATCACCTGCATCTAATCATGCCAAGTTGTAAATATTATGAATGTATCTGTCTATCCATACATCTAAATACTATAAATATCCATCTTTGTATAAAGCTTACAAAATAAAACTATCTAACATAAATATATCTCAGGAATAGGGGCAAGGGAAGATTAGAATCTCCACAAGGGGCATCTGTCACTTGTCAAAGTCAATGTCATCTAGATTGAAATCTTCGAAACCCGGCATCAGAGGAGGCGGATAACTACTCGAAGCACCGCCATCCTGTAGCAAAGATAGAATCGAAATCAGCCACATAAAAAAAAAAAAAGAACTAAACAACAGTAGAGCAAGAAGAAGTAGAGAAAGAATAACATACCCCCCCTACCACCTAGCTGAGATAATCGAGATGTCAGGGAAGCTACCTCGGCCTAGTACTGATCCCGCTCCATCTGATACTGATCCCTCTGGTCTCTCATAGAAGTAAACTCAGCCTGGGGCATATATCCTCCGGCACGGTGCCATAAGTCAACCACCTCCTAGCTAACAGCGTACCCGCCGACCACTACCTCAAATCAGGTGAAGGCACCAACCAAATGGGCCTCAAAGTATGCAGTATAATTTGTATCTGGGGGAAGCAGGAACTCGGCACCCGGCTGACGCTCCTGATAGGGGATAGGCACTCCCGCCACCAAGGCTCCAAATATATACTCCGGCGGAGCTCCTACTAATTGGAAATCCTCTTGAAACTGCTGCCAGTGTCACTCTTCGAGATAAGACTCCCAAGTGTCATCACTGAGAAAAGCAGGTCTTGATAGCGACAACGGGACCAAGTACTAGACTGTCTCATAATGAACTGATCCAATGAAGGGTCGCCAAGTCACAGCACTCACCTCAATTAGCTCCAGGTTAGCCCGGAGTGTCACATGAAGGTACTCGTAGCTTAACCAGACGAGAAAAGGCCAAAAACTAGTCATGCTGCCCCAACGGGAAGAAGTCCGGACCCACATCAATCAAAGGAAGTAGCCAAAGGAGAAGGACCCCCAGTCCAGCTCAGATAAAGCTCCAAGATCGGCCCCTATGATCACCAAGCGAAAAGGCACAAGCGACTTGTTGTTGTTGCAAAAACAGCTAAAAATGATGTACAAAACAAGTTGCCATCTCATAATATCCCGCCTGGCAGGCGATGGCTCAGTAGTAAAGGTACGGTCATCTTGACTGATCCAAGAGACTAGGAAGGCAGAACGCTCAGGAGGAGGCAAGTCCAACAACAAACAGGCCTCGTCCCTACTGACTGACTGCAGGGTGATCCGTCGGTCGACAAAGGAAAGCCCTGTGATGATCGCTCAGTCCAAGGGAGTGGGGCCTAACTCAAAACCAACAAAATGGAAGGTTCCGGTCTATCCAAACCACAACTCAACCAGCGCTAGTACCAAATGCCAGTTCAGGCGGTTAGCCTATAATCCTATAAAGGCCCCAAATTCGATCTCCGCCAAGAAGGCACGATATGACGGGGGAGCTAGCTACATAGTCACGAAGACCTGATGAACAACCCCTCTAAAAGCTACATGCACTCGAGGAGGGGGCAGATGCTGTCTAGAGTATACACTAGGGTGGTAAGCCAGATCCCCGAGTGATGGAACATACGGTACCTGCAAATCTCCCAAGTCGGCATCCGTCTGCCTGTGCCTGAAGGAGGCTCTCCCATAGCCAGTGACCTGGTCGCCCACACGCGGTACCTCCTCCTCTACGCTAATCTCCACTACAAAAGTTGGCTTAACCGGTGGAAAGGGGTCGATAGGTGGCCCACTCCCCCGACCACTCTGACTGGACTCTGCCTGCCTAGTAGACCGTCGGCTACCCCTAGACCGACTGGAGCCACTAGTGGAATCTGTCCGAGTTGCCTTTCCTAAGCCGCGTCTCCTCTCAGAGCCGTCACCACTTGCATCTGCCATCCTGAAAAGGTAAGCCAAGGTAAGAGGTGTTAATATTTCGAGCAGGCAGTTGACATAATAAAGTAAAATGAAATAAACAACTAACACAAACAAAACAAACAAAAGATTTCAAATGAGAAGTCAAAACAAATTTCCTACGCACACCTTTTGATTTTCTAACTCCAAATTATATCTCAAGGGTTTTTTGTCTTTTTCCTTCAAAAAGATTTTATTTCTAAAAACCTTTTCTAACTCTTTCCCTAATTTCTAAAATTTCGGCAAATTTTTGTTTAAAAACGGTCCTACAACACCCATGACATCAACACAAAATACAAAACGCGCACTTCACATTGTCACAATCACATAACATCAACACCCATGCACACTTTTCAATTTTTCAAAATTTTCAAAACACATGTTTCATTTTTTCAATAAATCAATGGTTTTCAAAAATGCCTGAAATTTCTTCAAAATCATTTCAAATGTTTTTCAAAAATATTCCTACATTTTTCAAATTTTAAACTCTAAGGAATTTCATCAATTTCTTGAGTTTTCTCATTTTTCTAAATTTTTTTAAGTATTTTCCTATTTTTCAAAAAAATAAAAAATTCATCGAGTTTTCAAAAAATCACGAAACTTCATATGGTTGATAAACACATTTTTCTAAGGCACAAGGCATAAAAGTCTAACCAGAAAACCCAATGCCCTAGCCTGTAGGAACAAATCCCCTATTCCTACAAAAAAAACCCCTTCACAAACTCACATAAAATCACTCAAATTCAATCAAACAAGCACCAAAATGCAAAAATAATATCACCATAATGTTCAAAACATATCAAAACATCAATTTCCACTATTCACATCATTCAAACGAAATTCTACACATCAAAATCAACAAAAATTTGAAAACTCACTTTTGGAGTTCTCCGGCGAAATCTTCTCCTCTGGCGACTTTTCTGGCGACGTGGTCTCCTTCCGGCAATCACCCGTGGTCTCCAAGAAGTGCTCCTTCAATGTCTAAGTCAGCTTCCTCACAATGTCTATCAGATTTGTGAAAACTCTCCAAAATACTGCAACTGTTCAAACCAGAAAATTTTCTAGTTTTGTTCCCAAGCCTGGCGCAACTAGCAAAGGCGCCAAGTCTTCTCTGCCAAAGGCACCACTGCTAGTGGCGCTAGTTTCCAATTCTGGGTAGCTTTGCCCTATTTCTCGCCAAAACTCATTTTCGAAGGCCTTTTGGGCCCAACATCCATTTTTCGACCCCTGTTGTTGAGAAATTCCCAATGTCCGTCCCTCCGACTGCCTCACGGTCAATATGGGCTCTTACTTTATCGTTTTCTGTCTTTGACAAGCAAAGACAGAAAAAGAGGGGCAGCTGTAAGCACCCCATTTTTGACCGCTCGGCGGTCTCCACTCCGTCTGGACTTGTGTTCAAGTCATTGGGGGCATATTTTAATCCAAATTAACTTTCTAAGTCTAATCCCGTCAATTCATAGCTTTGTGGGCCCCACTAGGCCCAAATAAAGGCAAAATGATCAAAATTCCCTTGGGGGCATCATTTGTTCTAATTTCAACAGGCACGTCTTTCCGAAGACGGTAAGTCCCCTTTCCATTTCCAAATCCGGCGCGTCTTTCCAAAGACGGTAAGTCCCCTTTCCATTTCCAAATAAGGCACGTCTTTCCGAAGATGGTAAGTCCCCTTTCCATTTCCAAATCAGGCACACGTCTTTCTAAAGACGGTAAGTCCCCTTTCCATTTCCAAATTAGGCAAGTCTTTCTTCAGACGGTAAGTCCCATTTCCAATTCCAAATCAGGCGCGTCTTTCCGAAGATGGTAAGGCTCCTTTCCAATTCCAAAATAGGCTCATCTTTCTTAAGACGGTAAATCCCCTTTCCAATTCCAATTCCAATTCCAATTCCAATCCTTCTCTCGAGACAGCTTATTTCTTGAGATTGTTCAGTGCGTCTTTCGAAGAAAATCTCTTCAAAACGGTAAGTGCCTTTAAACCTGTCGACCGGGACGAGACCCTAAGTCCCCTAGCTGGTAGAATGGTCCACCTTTGGCACCTGCTAGCCCACCAAGGCATAAATGTCTGTTTAGACACGCCTTTTGAGAAATTTGATTCTCAGGCGCTAAGTCCCCTTAATAGCTTCCCGAGATCAGGTAGTCTCAGGAATGATTGCGAACCGTCACAATAGCGGAAATACTCGCAAACAGGTTCTTATAAGGAATTGCCAATAAACCCCTGTATCACGTGACCGCCGTCAAAGTGGCAGGAACACTCAAAACCCAGGTCAACACCAGTGCCTGCTAGCCCACTTTGGCGAAAAATGGCCAAATTGCCCCTAAGGCCATTTTTGGGCACGTTTCTCGAGGACACATTTGGATCCTTAAAACGGTAGGTCTAGCCTTCCAAGATTGTCTTAAAGGCAATCCGGCATGATTAGGTACCTTCTATTCAGTTTCGAGCCAATTCCGAGACTTTCTGGTCAAGAGGACCATTTTGCCCCTAGGCATTCGAATGCCCCGGGAACCACACCGGCTCTGGGTATCAAACTGGTAACCTCCCGAGAATACTTCTTATAGTATTCCCAACCTTCCTTTACATTTCTGGATTATTCTGAGTCAGTTCCGGCAAACCTAGTGTAAAATGACCGTTTTGCCCCTAGAGGGGTCGGTCACCATTTCTAGCCACACCGGCTCTTGGTATCAAACCGGTAACCCCCTGAGATTCTTTTTTATAGTATTCTAAACTTTCTATTATCTTTCCGGATCCTTCCAAGTAAGTTTCGGTAGACCCGGGGCAAAATGACCGTTTTACCCCTGGTGAGCCGGTCGCCTTTTCCGACCACACCGGCTCTGGGAATCAAACCAGCAAGCCTTTGGGAACATTTTGAATAATATTTTTAAATCTCGAGTCTCTTTCCGGGACATTCTGGGTCCGTCCCGACAACTTTCCGGCCTAGTTGACCATTTTGCCCCTAACGGGCCGGTCAATCCTTCCGACACATCGCATCCTCATCTTTCAAGTCAAATACCTCTGGGACACTATTCTAAGTGTTTCTGCCCTGTTCTAGCTCTCCGGGTCATTCCCGGCCTCTTCAAATCATTCTCGAACTTTTCAGAGTCACTCCAAGTGAAGCCAGACTAAAAATTGCATGGTAGTCACTAGTACAGGCACCCAAATCTTCCCAAGATATGTTGTTTGCTGACTTAACAAACTTTCCTAACTTGCTGGTGCCACTGGTAGTGGCGCCAAGCCAAAAAATGGCTTAGTGCCACTCCTATTGGCACCAAGAAGAATTTTGGCTTGCCGCCACTACGACAAGCGCTAGGTCTATCCCGCCTCTATAAATACAGAGCCTCTTCCAGCATGAAATAGGTCTGCAAACTCAATCTAAAAACCCTAATTTTTGATACACAGAGCTCGTACAATTTCTAAACCCTAGCTTCCTTCGGTTTTCCAAACCCTAGCCACCATACACAAACCCTAGTCTCATATACACTCATACGCACTCCTATACTTTTACACTAGCCTCCAACCCTCAGTTGAAGACTTGGAGTTCTGTAACTACGAAGATTTGAAGACCAAGACAAAGCTCTCAAAGACTGAAGCGAAGATCGAAGAAAAAGCCATAAAGTAAGGCGTGCAAAGCCAAGCAAAATAAAGAAGACACAAGTTAGGCTTCTTATTTAAATTTTCGCACTTCCCCCTCTCTATTCTCTCTCCTAACCCATTTGGGTTTTCTCTATTTTAATCCCCCATCTCTTTCCCCCCCTTTCTTTGCATGTTTGAAACAAGGGGACTCCCGGTCCATGTGTATGATTAGACTATTAGAGGGTCACCGTGTCGGGGGCTTTCTTTTAGTCTAAGCGGAGACCACGTGGGTTCTGCCCCCTTGATTATGTGGTGAAGCCTTAACCTTGTATGTTCATGACCCCAAATTTGCATTGTGCATATCATGGTTCTTGCATTCTTCCAAAAGTCATTTTCAAAGTCGTTTTCAAAATTATTTTCAAAATTGCATCAAAATCTCCTTTTTCAAAAGCTTGTTTTCAAAATCACAATCCTAGGGTGATTCTAGCCTTTCCATGGCTAGGGTTGCTTTAGGAAAGTGTTATATTTAAAGTGACCAACATGGTCCATATTCTCAACTCTTTGTCGTTTTCAAAACCACTTGCTTAAAGTGGTTCTAGCCTTCTTATGGTTAGAATTGCTTTAGGAAAGTGAGATATTTTACACCTTCTAAAAAACTCTCTTTTCAAAAGTCTCTCTTTCTAAAACCCTCCTTTTCCAACATGCTTTCTAAAATCTCTTCTTTTCAAAATTTTTTTCTAAAAACTCCTCCAAAAATTTATTTTCTAAAACTTCTCCTCTTAAATTCCTTTCCAAAATGCTCTCCTCAAAATCCACTTTCTAAAAACGCTTCATAAATTTCTTTTCTAAAAACTCTCTCCAACAATTTTTTTCCAAAAAAAATCTTTCTAAAAACCTTCTTCCCAAAATCTTCCTTCTAGAAACTCTTCTCTAGGATTCCCTTCTAAAAATCTTTGTTTCCAAAAACACACTTTTCAAAAATCCCTTTCTTTAGAGCCCAAGTCAAGCCCTAGAGTGACGATTAGGAGACCCTAATTTTCTTTCCAAAAACATGGTTTTCAAACTTGCCTTAAAACCAAGGTTTCCAAAATCTCTTCTTTTCTACATCAAAACTATACTTGTTTCCAAAACTTAGTTTTTACGTCAAAACTATACACTTCCAAATCTAGGGTTTCTAAAACTTCCTTTTCCAAATCCTTATCAAATCAAATCTTCCCTCTAGAAAATCAAATCCAATCTTCCCGTTTAGAAAACTAGATCCTATCCTCCGTTTTTGGAAATAAAATCAAATCTTCCCTTTTAAAAACAAAATCCAATCCTTGTTTTAGGAAAAGGGAATCTTAACCCTTCCTAATCTAAATCTTTCCTAATTCACCTATTTCCTAATATTCTACTTTCCTAAATCTTAAGTATTCAAAAGTTGAACATAAAAATCTTTCCTAAATTTTAAAACTCAACTTCTAGATCTTTCATAATTCTATCTCTTTCCAAATCGTAACTTTTCAAATCTAAGTTTTCAAATCTTTCTTAAACTCAAACCTTTCCTACTCTCAAGATTTTCTAAAACTCAAACTCTAAGACTTTCTAAATCTTAAACTTTCTAAATCTCAAATCTTTCTAAATTCAAAGTTTTCTAAATTGAAAATTTCTTAAGTTAAAACTTTCTAAACCCAAATCTTTCTAAAATTCTAAATTTTCCTAAAACTTCAAATCTTTCTAAATCTAAAACATTCTAAATTCAACACTTTCTAATTTTCAAAAATTCCTTATTTTCAAAACCTTTCCTATTTCAAAACCTTTCTTAAAATGAAACTTTCTTAATTCAAAGCTTTCCTAAGTTGATATTTTCTTAATTCAAAACTTTCCTAAACCAAAACTTTCCTAAAATGACACTTTCCTAATTTGAACCTTTCCTAATTCGAACATTTCCTAAATCCAATCTTTCCAAATCTTCCAAGTCCAACATTCGAGTCAAATCTTTTCTTAAATCTTTCCAAGTCAAGTCCAATCCTTCTTTTTTTCAAGTTTCTAAGTCTAGGTTTCCTAAAACCAAGTCTTCCAAAACCAATCTTTTCAAATCTTCCAATCAAAGTCCAAATTTCCTACATTTTCCAATTCCAATTCGAATTCCGACTCCAATTCTCTTCCAAATCAACTCTTCTATCTTCTATCGGACTCTTGTCCGACCTATGACTGACCTGATTCTTCTGAAAGGATACGTAGGCAACCCTCATGGGTGCAGTCTCCACATTTTTTAAATTTCAAATTCCACAACATTTTTCAAGTTTCTATTTCCACAAAATCTTTCCAAAACTCCAATCCATTTTCAAATTTCCAATCTCAAATTTCTATTTCCAAATCTCTATTTTCAATTTCCAATACCTTCTTTCCAAATTCAAACTTCTATCTCTTTTTTTTTTTTCAAATCAAATCAAATTCTTCTTTTCAAATCTATTTCCAAATCAATTCTCCTTTTCTTGCATTTGCATATCATGCATCATGTTAATTTCTTTTAAAAAATTCCTTTTCCAAAGTGGATAGGATTGGACATTGGTTAGTTGAAGACTCTCGTAGGTCCAGCTAGGGTAGATTGATATACAGGTATCGAAAGGGCGGGGTAGGGTGATGGCTTAATGCGTCTTCTGTCGCACCCAGATTTTTCGCACTCGAGGAATACTCATACAAGTGGGAAAAATGCTGTACTCTCTCATTAGAACTCACTCTCCTAGAAGAATGAGTGCGACTAGGTTTGAATTGAAAACAGGTTTGAAGTAAAGGGCTTTTGAAAAAGATTCGGAGTCGCCACCTAACATGATTAAGGCGAGTTAGGTCACCTAAAAACTAAGAATAATCCGAAGACTACACTTAGGGTTTTGGAAAACGGTTTGAAAATATCTCCTCAAGAGAGGGTTTTTAAGGAAAACGGGTTGTTTGGCAACCTTTGGAAAACATTTAGCCATTTTTAGAAAAATAACTCCGTTTTGGTCTTTGAAATCAGTGATCTAGGTTCGGAGGTTGGTTACGTTTAGGGAAGACGCACTAAGCTATCACCCTACCCCGCCCTTTCGGTACCTACATGTCAATCTACCCTAAATTCACCTGTGAGAGTCCTTAATTAACATATGTCCAACCCTATCCACTTTAGAAAAAATAATGTTTGAAAAATATGATGCATGATATGCAAGTGCAATAGAAGAAAATTGAAAAATAGAAATTGATTTGAAAAGAAATTGATTTGATTTGAAAATAGATTTGAAATTGGATAGATTTGAAATTGAGAAATTTTGGAAATCGAAAGTGGAAATTTGAAATGGGAAATTTGAAAATAGATTGAAGATTTGAAAAGATTTTGGAATTTGAAGTTTGAAGAAAGTTGTGACCGCACCTATGAAGGTTGCCCACGTATCCCTTTGGGAGAATCAGGTCAGTCGTAGTTCAGACCGGAGTCCGATTGAAAATAGAAGAATGGATTGAAGAAGGAAATTGAATTTGATATTGGATTTGATTTGAGATTAGAAGAAGGAGATTGGAAATTGAAATTGGAAAGATTGGACTTGTTTTGGAAAGATTGATTTTGGAAAGACTTGGTTTTGGGAAGAAGGAGGTTTAGGAAACCTAGACTTGAGATTAAGAATGATTGGATTGGAATGTTGGATTTGGAAGATTTGGAAGGATTTGGAAACTTGAAATTTAGGAAAGATTTGGATTAGGAAAGTTTCAAATTAGGAAAATGTTATCTTTGGAAAGTTTCATTTTTGGAAAGTTTTGAATTAGGAAAGGCTTAGGTTTAAGAAAGTTTCAACTTAGGAAAGTTTCGAATTTAGAAATGTTTAAAAAAAGGAAGTTTTGATTTTGGAAAGTTTTGAAAACAAGGAAGTTTTGAAAATAAGAAAGTTTCGCTTTGGGAAAGGTTTGAAAAAGGAAAGTCTTCAATTTAGGAAATGTTTGAATTAAGAAAGTCTTGACTTAAGAAAGTCTTAGATTTATAAAGATTTTTAAGTTTTGAAAAGTTTAGAATTTAGAAAGTTTTTGGGTTTAGAAAGATTTAACTTAAGAAAGTTTTGAACTTAGAAAGTTTTGAATTTAAAAAGATTTGAAATTTAGAAACTTTAAGATTTAGAAAGTTTTAGAGTTTTAGTTTTAGAAAATCTTGAAATTATGAAAGGTTTAAGTTTAGGAAGAGTTTGAAAACTTAGGTTTGAAAAGCTAAGGTTTGAAAAGAAGGTAGAATTAAGGAAGGGTTGAATTAGGAAAGATTTGAAAATTGAGTCTTAAAATTTAGGAAAGACTTTTATGTTCAAGTTTTAGAAACCTAAGATTTAGGAAAGTGGAGGAGTAGGAAGGATTTGAATTAGGAAAGATTTGGATTTGGAAAGGAATGGATTTGGTTTCTAAAAGTAAAGGTTTGATTTTGTTTTAAAAAACGGAGGACGGGATCTAGTTTCCTAAACGGGGAGATTTGATTCGGTTTCCTAAAGGGAAGGTAGGATTTGGCTAGGATTTGAAAAAGAGATTCTAGAAACCCTGGTTTTGAAAAATTATAGCTTTGACATAGAAAATAAGTTTTGGAAACATGTATAGTTTTGATGTAGAAAACAAAAGATTTTGGAAACCTAGGTTTAGGGCAAAGTTTGAAAATCATGTTTTTCGAAAGAAAAATTAGGGTTTCCTAATTGTGGGTTCTAGGGCTTGACTTAGGCTCTAAGGAAAGAGTTTTTGGAAAACGTGTTTTTGGAAACGAAGGTTTTCTAGAAGGGAATCCTAGGGAGGAGTTTTTTGGAAAGCATGTTTTTGGAAACGTAGAATTTAGAAAGAAAATCCTATAGGGGAATTTCTAGAAGGAAGATTCCGGGAGGAGAGTTTTTAGAAAGAATTTTAGGGAGTGTTTTTAGAAAGTGAATTTTGAGGAAAGAAAGTTTTGGAAAGGAGTTGAAAAAGAGAGTTTTGAAAAAGAGATTTTGAAAAGGAGTTTTTGAAATCAATTTTGAAGAGGGGAGTTTTAGGAAAGTATGTTGAAAAAGAGATTTTTAGGAAGAGATTTTTAAAGAGAGTTTTTAGAAGGTGTAAAAACATCTCACTTTCCTAAAGCAATTCTAACCATAAGAAGGCTAAAACCACTTTAGGAAAGCGGTTTTGAAAACAAAGTTTGAAAATATAGACCAAATGGTCACTTTTAATATAACACTTTCCTAAAGCAACCCTAGCCATGGAAAGGCCAGAATCACCCTAGAATTGTGGTTTTGAAAATAAGTTTTTGAAAAAGAGATTTTGATGCAATTTTGAAAACAAGTTTGAAAACGTTTTGAAAAATAACTTTGAAAATGGTTTTTGGAAGATGCAAGACTATGATATGCACAATGCAATTTGGGGTCGTGAACATACAAGGTTAAGGCTTCACCACATAATCAAGGGGGCTGGACCCACGTGGTCTTTGGTTAGAGTAGAAGAAAGCCCCCGACACGGTGACTCTCCAATAGCCCAATCCTACACAAGGACCGGGAATCCCCTTCTTTCAAGCATGCAAAGAAAGGGGGGGAAAGAGATGGGGGATTAAAATAGAGAAAACCCAAGTGGGTTAGGAGAGAGAAGAGAGAGGGGAAAGTGCGGAAATTTAAATAGGGAGCCTACCTTGTTTCTTGTTTATTTTGCGCGCCGTGCAGTCTTTAGTCTTCGGTCTTCGTCTTGATCTTCATCTTCAATCTTCAAGAGTTGTCTTCAAGCTTTGGATGGCAGCTCTTCAAGTCTTTGAAGGAGGGTTGAAGGCTAGTGTATGAGTGTATGGGGGAGTGTATGAGTGTATAGGAGGCTAGGGTTTGTGTATAGTGGCTAGGGTTTGGGAAAACCTAGGGAGGCTAGGGTTTTGGAGGTGCTCGAGCTCTGTATATCGAAATATGAGATTCTTAGGTTAAGTTTGCAGACCCTTTTCACGTTGAACGAGGCTCTGTATTTATAGAAGTTGGACAAGCCTGGTGCCTATTGTAGTGGCGCCAGGGCAAATTTTACACTGGCGCCACTAGGAGTGGCGCCAGGCCATTTTTTGGCTTGGTGCCACTACTAGTGGCGTCAGCGAATTAGGAAAGATTTAAGGTCGGCAAGCAACGTATCTTTGACTAGATTTGGACGCCTGTACTAGTGACTACCATGCAATCTTTAGCCTGGCTTCATTAGGAGTGACTCCGGAAAGTCCGGGAATGATTTGAAGGAGCCGGGAGTGACTCGAAAGGCCGGAAAGGAGCAGGAACACTTAAAATAGTGTCCTGGAGGTATTTGACTTGAAAAGTGAGGATAAGATGTGTCGGAAAGGTTGACCGAGCCCTTAGGGGCAAAACGGTCAATCGGACTACGAAACTGCCGGGACAGACTCGGACTGTCCCGGAAAAAGACTTGGGATCTGAAAACATTATTCAGAATGTTCCCAGAGGTTGCCGGTTTGATTCCCAGAGCCGGCGTGGTCGGAAAAGGAGACCGGCCCACTAGGGGCAAAACGGCCATTTTGTACCGGGTTTGCCGAAACTGACTCGGAATGGTCCGGAAAGGTAAAGGAAGGTCGAGAATACTATAAAAAGTATTCTCGGGACATTACCGGTTTGATACCCAGAGCCGGTGTGGTCGAAGAAGGAGACTGGCCCTCCAAGGGCAAAATGGTCATTTTGTACCGAGTTGGCCGGAACTGACTCGGAATGACCCGGAAAGGTAAAGGAATGTTGAGAACACTATAAAAATTATTCTCGGGACATTACCGGTTTGATACCCAGAGCCGGTGTGGTTCCCGGGGCGTTCGGATGCCTAAGGGCAAAATGGTCATCTTGACCGAAAAGTCTCGAAAAAGGTCCTAAGGGTAGTCTGGTCATTTTTCACCGAAGTGAGCTAACAAATATGGGTATTGACCTAGGTTTTGAGTATTTCTGCTACTCTAACGGTGTGAGTATTTGCGTTACTCGGATGGGTTTGATGATTTGTCAGTATTTCCGCTACTCGGACGGGGTTGAGTATTTCCGCTACTCGGACGGGGTTGATGATTTGGGAGTATTTCCGCTACTCGGACGGGGTTGATGATTTGGGAGTATTTCCACTACCCTAACGATTTTGTGAGTATTTTCGCTACTCTAACGGGTCTGTGAGTATTTCCGCTACTCTAACGGTTCTGTGAGTATTTCCGCTACTCTAACGGCTCTTAGTATTTCCGCTACTCTAACGGCTCTGTGAGTATTTCCGCTACTCTAACGGCTCTGTGAGTATTTCCGCTACTTTAACGGTTCTGTGAGTATTTCCGCTACTCTAACGGTTTTGTGAGTGTTTCCGCCACCCTAACGGTTTTGTGAGTAGTTTTGCTACTCGGACCGTCTCGAGGAATGAACTGTCTCGAGAGAGGGATTGGAATTGGAATAAGAAAGGACAATGCCCCTAAGGGCATTTTGGTCATTTTGCCTCTATTTGGGCCTGACAGGCCCGCGAAGCAATGGAAAGACGGAATTTGGACCTAGAGAATTGGATTCGATAGGAATATGCCCAAAATATCTTGAAAACAAGTCTGAACGGAGTGTAGACTGTCGAGCGGTCAAAAATGGGGTGCTTACAACTGCCCCTCTTTTTATGTCTTTGCTTGTCAAAGACAGAAAACGATAAGAGTAAGAGTCCCATGTTGACCGTGAGGTTGTCGGAGGGACGGACATTGAAAACCTTTCGACAACGGGGGTCGAAAATGGATAACGGGCCAAAAGGCCTTCGAAAACGAGTTTCGGCGGGAAAAGGGGCAAAATGGCCTAGAATTTAGAACTGGCGGCACTAGCAGTGGCGCCTTTGGTGGAAATGAACTAGCGCCTCTGTTAGTGGCGCCAGGTTTAAAGTTAAAACCAGAAAAAAATTCTGGTTCGAACACCCACGAGATTTAAAGAGTTTTTTGCAAATTTCTGAGGCATTGCGAGGAATCCGTTTTGGACATTGAAGAAGCACTCCTTGGGGACCACGGGTGATTGCCGGAGGGAGTCCACGTCACCGGAAAAGTCGCCGGAAGTGAAGATTTCGCCGGAGAACTTCCAAAAGGTGAGTTTTCAAATTTTGTTGATTTTGATGTGTAGAACTTCGTTTGGATCATGTGAATAGTGGAAATTGATGTTTTGATATGTTTTGAACACTTTGATGATGTTGTTTTTGCAATTTGATGGTTGTTTCATTGAATTTGAATGATTTTTCATGAATGTGTGAAGAGGGTTTTCTGCAGGATTAGAGGATTTGTTCCTACAGACTTGGGCGTTGAGTTTTCTGGCCATGTTTTTGTGCAATGTGCCTTAGAAAAATGTGTTTAACAACCGTAGGAAGTTTCGTGATTTTTTGAAAACTCGGTGAATTTTTGATTTTTTGAAAAATAGAAAAATATTTAGAAAATTAGAGAAAAGTAGAAAATTCAAGAAATTGATGAAATTTTTAAAGTTTAAAATTTGGAAAAATGTAGGAATATTTTGAAAACATTTGAGATGATTTTGAAAAATTTTGGAAGCCTTTTGAAAACCATTGATTTATTTGAAAAATAAAACACGAGTTTTGAAAATTTTGAAAAATTGGAGAGTGTGCACGGGTGCCATTGTCATGTGATTGTAGTGTTGGAAGGTGCATATTTCGTGTTTTGTGTTGATGTCATGGGCGTTGTAGGGGCCATTTTTAAACGGGACTTTGCCGAAATTTTTAGAAATTATGAAATAAGTTGGTTAAAATTTTAGAAATAAAATCTTTTTGAAAGGAAAAGGCAGAGAACCCTTGAGACGTGATTTGGAGTTGGAAAATCAAGATGTGTGAAAATTTTGATTTTGATTTGTTATTCAAAATCTTTTATTTGTTTTGCGTTATTTGTTTGTTTTATTTTACTGTTATTTAAACTGCATGGATGGTATATTTACATCACTTACCTTGGCTTACCTTTTCAGGATGGCAGACGCAGGTGATGACGGTTCCGAGAGGAGACGCCGTTCGGGGAAGGCGGCCCGGACCGATTCTGCTGGCGGTTCTAGTCGATCCAGAGGTAGTCGACGATCCACCGGATGATCCTCATCCAGCCAGAGCGGGCAAGGGAGTAGACTACCTGTCGACCCTTTTCCTCCGGTTGAGCAGGCTTTGCTGAGGAGGTTGACGCCGAGGAGGAGGTACCGGGCCTTGGGGACCAGGTGACCGGCTATGGGAGAGCTTCCTCCAGGCATAGGCAGACAGACGCCGACTTGGGAGATTTGCAAATACCATATGTCCCACCTCTCGGGGATCTGGCCTATCACCCTAGTGTATATTCCAGACAGCATTTGCCACCTTCGCGGGTACACACAGCTTTCCGAGGGGCTGTTGATCAGGTGTTTGTGACCATGCAGCAGGCTGCCCCATCATACCGTGCTTTCTTGGCAAAGATCGGGTTTGGCACCTTTATTGGATTACAGGCTAACCGCCTGAACCGGCATTTGGTACTGGCACTTGTCGAGAGGTGGTTCGGGGAGACTGGGACCTTTCATTTTGTCGGCTTCGAGTTAGGCCCCACTCCTTTAGATTGGGCGATTATTACAGGACTCTCCTTTGTCGGCCGGCGGATCACCTTGCACCCGGTCAGCAGGGACGAGGCCTATTTGTTGTTAGATTTGCCTCAGCCTGAGTGTTCTGCCTTCCCAGTCTCTTGGATTAGTCAGGGTGAGCGTACTTTTGCTACTGAGCCCTCGCTTGCCAGGCAGGATATCATGAGACGGCGACTTGTGTTGTACATCATCTTCTGCTGCTTCTGCAACAACAACAAGTCACTCGTGCCGTGCCGTTTGGTAAGTATAGTAGCCGATCTGGGAGCTTTGTCTGAGCTGGACTGGCGGTCCTTTTCTTTTGGCTGCTTTATTCGATCGATGCGGGTTCAGACTTCTTCTCGCTGGGGTAGCATGACTAGCTTTTGGCCCTTCCTTGTCTGGTGGAGTTATGAGTACCTGCCAGTGCGTCGCCCTGCAGTTGTTGAGGATGATCTCAATCCTCGTGCTTTGAGGTGGGCTTGTGACCGGGTAGCCCAGCGATCGGAGATTACTGACTTCGTGATGCTCTGGGCTAACCTGGAGTTGATTGAGGCGAGGGATGTGACCTGGCGGCCCTTCAATGGATCAGTCCATTACGAGACAGTCCGGTACCTGGTCCCGTTGTCCTTATCGAGAGCTGCTTTTCTCAGCGATGACACCTAACGGGTCTATGAGTATTTCCGCTACTCTAACGGGTCTGTGAGTATTTCCGCTACTCTAACGGTTCTATGAGTATTTCCGCTACTCTAACGGCTCTGAGTATTTCCGCTACTCTAACGGCTCTGTGAGTATTTTCGCTACTCTAACGGTTCTGTGAGTAGTTCCGCTACTCTAACGGTTTGGTGAGTACTTCCGCTACTCTAATGGTTTGGTGAGTAGTTTCGCTACTCGGACCGTCTCGAGAGAGGGATTGGAATTGGAATACGAATGGACAATGCCCCTAAGGGCATTTTGGTCATTTTGCCTCTATTTGGGCCTGACAGGCCCACGAAGCGATGGAAAGACGGAATTTAGACTAGAGGATTGGATTCGATAGGAATATGTCCACAATGACTTGAAAACAAGTCTGGACGGAGTGTAGACTGCCGAGCGGTCAAAAATGGGGTGCTTACAGCTGCCCCTCTTTTTCTGTCTTTGCTTGTCAAAGACAAAAAACGATAAGAGTAAGTGTCCCATGTTGACCGCGAGGCAATCGGAGGGACGGATACTGAAAATCTTCCGACAACGGGGGTCAAAAACGGATAACGGGCCAAAAAGGCCTTCGAAAACAAGTTTTGGCGGGAAAAGGGCAAAACTGCCCAGAATTTATAACTGGCGCCACTACTTTGGTAAAAACCAACTGGCGCCTCTGCTAGTGGCGCCAGGCCTAAAGCTAAAAACCAGAAAATTTCTATTTCGAACATGTACGTGATTTGAAGAGTTTTTGGAGAATCCGAGAGTCGTCAAGTGGAAACCGACTTGAAGCTTGAACGAGCCTTCTTTGGGGACCGTGGGTGATTGCCGGAGGGAGTCCACGTCGCCGGAAGTGAAGATTTCGCCGGTGAACTTCCAAAAGGTGAGTTTTCAAATTTTGTTGATTTTGATGTGTAGAACTTCGTTTGAATCATGTGAATAGTGGAAATTGATGTTTTGATATGTTTTGAACACTTTGATGATGTTGTTTTTGCAATTTGATGGTTGTTTGATTGAATTTGAATGATTTTTCATGAATGTGTGAAGAGGGTTTTCTGCAGGATTAGGGGATTTGTTCCTACATACTTGGGCGTTGAGTTTTCTGGCTATGTTTTTGTGCAATGTGCCTTAGAGAAATGTGTTTGATAACCGTATGAAGTTTCGTGATTTTTTGAAAACTTGGTGAATTTTTGATTTTTTGAAAAATAGAAAAATATTTAGAAAATTAGAAAAAATTAGAAAATTCAAGAAATTGATGAAATTTTTGAAGTTTGAAATTTGGAAAAATGTAGGAATATTTTGAAAACATTTGAGGTGATTTTGAAAAATTTTGAAAGCCTTTTGAAAACCATTGATTTATTTGAAAAATAAAACATGAGTTTTGAAAATTTTGAAAAATTGGAGAGTGTGCACGGGTGCCATTGTCATGTGATTGTAGTGTTGGAAGGTGCATATTTCGTGTTTTGTGTTGATGTCATGGGCGTTGTAGGGGCCACTTTTAAACGGGACTCTGCCGAAATTTTTAGAAATTATGAAAACAGTTGGTTAAAGTTTTAGAAATAAAATCTTTTTGAAAGGAAAAGGCAGAGAACCCTTGAGATGTGATTTGGAGTTGGAAAATCAAGATGTGTGAAAATTTTGTTTTTGATTTGTTATTCAAAATCCTTTATTTGTTTTGTGTTATTTGTTTGTTTTATTTTATTGTTATTTAAACTACATGGATGGTATATTTACATCACTTACCTTGGCTTACCTTTTCAAGATGGCAGACGCAGGTGATGACGGTTTCGAGAGGAGACGCCGTTCGGGGAAGGCGGCCCGGACCGATTCTACTGGCGGTTCTAGTCGATCCAGAGGTAGTCGACGATCCACCGGACGATCCTCATCCAGCCAGAGCGGGCAGGGGAGTAGACTACCTGTCGACCCTTTTCCTCTGGTTGAGCAAGCTTTTGCTGAGGAGGTTGACGTCGAGGAGGAGGTACCGGGCCTTGGGGACCAAGTGACCGGCTATGGGAGAGCTTCTTCCAGGCATAGGCAGACAGACGCCGACTTGGGAGATTTGCAGATACCAGATGTCCCACCTCTCGGGGATCTGGCCTATCACCCTAGTGTATATTCCAAACAGCATTTGCCACCTCCACGGGTACATACAGCTTTTCGAGGGGCTGTTCACCAGGTTTTTGTGACCATGCAGCAGGCTGCCCCATCATACCGCGCCTTCTTGGCAGAGATCGGGTTCGGCGCCTTTATGGGATTACAGGCTAACCTCCCGAACCGGCATTTGGTACTGGCATTGGTTGAGCGGTGGTTTGGGGAGACTGGGACCTTCCATTTCATTGGTTCCGAGTTAGGCCCTACTCCTTTAGATTGGGCGATTATTACAGGACTCTCTTTTGTCGGCCGGCAGATCACCCTGCACTCGGTCAGCAGGGACGAGGCCTGTTTGCTGTTGGACTTGCCCCAGCCTGAGCGTTCTGCATTCCCAGTCTCTTGCATTAGTCAAGGTGAGCGTACTTTTGCTACCGAGCCATCGCCTGCCCGGCGGGACATCATGAGACGGCGACTTGTGTTGTACTTCATCTTCAGCTGCTTCTGCAACAACAACAAGTCACTCGTGCCGTGCCGTTTAGTGAGTATAGTAGCCGATCTGGGAGCTTTGTCTGAGCTGGACTGGGGGTCCTTTTCTTTTGGCTGCTTTCTTCGATCGATGCAAGTTCGAACTTCTTCTCGCTGGGGTAGCATGACTAGCTTTTGGCCCTTCCTTGTCTGGTGGAGTTACGAGTACCTATCGGTGCGTCGCCCTGCAGTCGTTGAGGATGATCTCTATCCTCATGCTTTGAGGTGGGCTCGTGACCGGGTAGCCCAGCGATCGGAGATTACTGACTTCGTGACACTTCGGGCTAACTTGGAGCTGATTGAGGCGAGGGATGTGACTTGGTGACCCTTCATTGGATCAGTCCATTACGAGACAGTCCGGTACTTGGTCCCGCTGTCCTTGTCGAGAGCTACTTTTCTCAGTGATGACACCTGGGAGTCCTACCTTGGAGAGCGGCACTGGAGACAGTTTCACGAGGAGTTCCGATCAATAGGGGCTCCGCCAGAGTATATGTTTGGGGCCTTGATGGCGGGAGTGCCCATCCCTTATTAGGAGCGTCAACCAGGTGTTGAGTTCTTACTTCCACCGGATACAGATTACGCTACGCACTTTGGAGCCCATTCGGTTGGTGCCTTCACCCGGTTCGAGGTAGTAGTCGGTGGGTATGCTGTTGGCCAGGAGGTGGTTGACTTGTGGCGCCGGGCTGGAGGATATGTGCCCCAGTCTGAGTTTACTGCTGTGAGAGACCAGAGAGATCGGTACCAGATGGAGCGGGACCAGTACTAGGCCGAGGTAGCTTCCCTAGCGGCTCGGTTATCTCAGATGGGTGGTGGGGGGGTAAGTTATTCTCTCCTTGCTCCTTATTGCTCTGCTATTGCTTAGTTCCTTTTGTATGCAGCTGATTTCGGTTTTGTTTTCCCTGCAGGATGGTGGTGCTTCGAGTAGTTATCCTCCTCCTCCGATGCCGAGTTTCGGGGATTTTGATCCAGATGATATTGATTTCGACCTGTGATGCATGAGACTTTGATCTTCTTTTGCCCCTTGTCCCTGAGATGTACTAATGTTAGACAGTTTTATTTTGTATAAGGATGGATGTTTGTGGTACTTTGATGCACAGATAGACAGATATATATGATCAGAGGCATGTGATGTATTATGATGTTAGATATATATTATATGAGTTGATGTTGATGACTTTAATTTCTACAGGGAGTTATGTCCTATATGCGCAAGGCTCATGCTGATTTTTTTTTTTTTTTTTAGACATATGTACAGGTTAGAAATATGTTAATAGAATGACAGAGGGTGCTGTTAGACTTGTAGCCTTGGGAATGGTAACTCCCTCCTCTTCGGGGGTTTAGCCTCTCCTTTGGCTTAACCCTATCTTTATTGGATGATAGCACTTCGAACCTTTCTCAACCTCTTGACCGCCTCCCACTTTCTATCTTAAGGTTAGTGTATAGGGTTATTGGGCTGAGACTCTCGACTCTCGGGGTCTTAGCAACAACTTACCCGACCTTTGGCAGAGCGATAAGTGGCCAGTCATTTTAATCCAAGAAAACTTTGTTTAGGACCATAATGTAGGCTAGGTTATGGAGTTTTAGAAACAACGGGATATGTAGGCTCAAATTCAATGTTGTTTTCAGCAAGGTTTAGATCCAAACTGTCCTTAACCGTTTTTCAGTAGGATTAGTATATTCTTTTTTTTTCTCTCTTTTTTTTTTTTTTTTTTTTTTTTAGCTTTGGCAGCATATTTGACTTATTTAGATCAAGCAATCTGCTTTCAATTAGAGGGGACTTTAATAGGGTTGTAATGTAGGCCATGGTTTCGGAGTTGTGCAAGAAAGGATAAAGGCTTAGACCTATTGTTTCTACTGG
The DNA here is from genome assembly GCA_033060915.1 of Euryodendron excelsum. NCBI lineage: Eukaryota > Viridiplantae > Streptophyta > Magnoliopsida > Ericales > Pentaphylacaceae > Euryodendron > Euryodendron excelsum. The sequence goes on from CM065388.1 coordinate 33,015,841, forward strand.
GGTTTCCTTGTAACCTAGGATCACCTTTAAATTTCCTACTTGCTTTTGACCATATATTTCTCAGGGTGAAAATAACCTTGTTCTTTCACCCTTTCCATGTACTTCTTGAGATAAACATGACTTTCTTTTCTTTCAATCCTCTCACTATGCCTTTGAAGTTGACTCAATAATGATTTTCTTCAAGCCCCTCTTTTTTTTTTTTTGGCCTCTTGCCCCTTGGCAACTCCTTTCTTTTACTTTTTCTTTCTATTTCCTTTCTTTTCTTTTATGAAACAGAACAATTCTTTAATCCTTTTCCCTTAAACCTTTTCCCTTGGTAGTTTAATATACCCAGTGTGGGCGGTGATCCCTAGGTTGGGGTTTTGTTAAGAAAGGATAAGTGGCTTAACAGGTTTGGCAAGGGGTTGCTTTTGACTGTATGAGAAATGAAATGAGGGCCTCTCTTCATTTTGAATTAAATTGCTTGATCCATAGAGTGTTCAACACTATCTTAGCATGATAGAGGTGGACACCACTCCTAGAATTCTCAACTATTGTCTGCCCCAGTGTAGGGAGGACAGTCTTGAATCAGGGTTAACAAAGAAAATTTTCGCTTTCCGCGAGGCACTAGGGGTTAAGCGAAGGGAATATGAGCACATTTGTTCATTTATTTAGTTATTTATTCTTTATAGGTGGGGGAATGAAAGATGACTCCTCTTCCTCTTGATAAACTAGCCACACATCGCTTAGCCTCAGAGTCTTGCAAGTGTTGCTTTTGGGTAGTACCCTCACTCATCCTTATTCTCTCTCTCTGTGGAAGGCTGCTCATTTGGTAAGTGGTTAACTCATGCCATCATCCCTTCAAGTTGGATAATTCCATAAGACAAATCATGCCCCTTGCGTAGAAAGTAGTCACTATTCCCAGGGAAGACAAGACAACAGCAATGGAATAAAAGACTGTCATTTGATTATTATTATTATGTTTACGGAAAGCATCAAGTTCTTAATAAGAAATTAATTTAAAAACAAGAAGTAAAAGAGATAGAAAGAAAGTGGGTGAAAACACCCCTCTCTTGTACGCTTGTGTAAAGAACCCATTTCTAGTAAGGTCTTGGGCCTGTGCCCTTGTCTGCATTCCATCCACGGTTAAGCTTTTCAGTTAAGGCAGGATAGGTAGATGCTTCTCCCGGAGTTCCAAGTGAGTTGGCGGTGATGATGTAATCGTCAGCTTTCTTGATTGTCTGGCCTTCATTTGTTTGCTCTGGAGTTTCTCTAACAAACCACTCGAGCGATTCGTATTCGTCCAGCTCGATAAGTCGTGCCCGGGGCTTTCTGCTTTGGCCTCCAATTGGGGCTCGAAGCTCCTCAGGTATACACAATAGGGAATTCTTATTACGGAGTTTGGACAACTCCTCATCAATTTTCCTCACAAACTCGTATATAAGTTTGTCTTCGGGGGTTCGCATCTCATCAGGGTTACATCATGACCAGGCATCTTCGCATTCCATTTCCTTTCCGTCCTTGTAATATATCTCTTGGCATGCAGCAAAACAAACCTTGTTGTTACCAAACCTTGTAATGATGTTGACAGCATGGTCTAGTGGAAGGTTTGCAGAGCCGTTCGGAGAAGGATTTGCCGGTCGTATCCCAATGATCTTGTTATCTATCAGGTCTTGAATCTTATGCTTGAGGGCCAAACAATCTTCAGTGTCGTGTCCTTGGCTATCCGAATGATACTTACAGCTTGCTGCAGATTTGAAGTAATGAGGCGGAGGATTGGGCTAGGGTCGAGCAGGTATAGGTTTTAGGTACCCAACTGCTAAGAGGCCAAAATAGAGCGTGGTCTGTGAGCACGCGAGTTTTGTAAATGTCCGCTTCTTCCCGCCTGTTCGCCTAGTCCGAGGAGGTATTGCAGATGTTTTTGATGATTGGGGACCACGTTTTGGTGAGGTCGCCGCTGGGTTGATGGTTCGGGAATTGAAAAGGCTTCGGGTTCTATGTTTCAAAACGGGACCATTCTCGGTGGCAGGGCCAAAAGGGTCGGGATGATATCTGAAGGGAAGGTCATATAATTCTTGTGTTTGGTTAGGGGTTGGTTTGGAAGGCATGCGAGCAAGGCCCTCAGCCTGGGGAGGTCGTTGGGAAGCAATGGTGGCGGCACAGTCATGATCTTCCATCTTCATCTTTTTTCGTCCATCATAGGTTTGGGCTTGCAAGGACTCTGCTTGCTCTCGGGTTGTGTGGGACAAGAGTGAGGAAAACATGCCTTCCATTTTGGTCATCTTATGCTTGACTCCTCTTGTTTCTGCTAGTAACTGAGTTAATGTATCAAGAGTAAGCAATTCCATGCTTCTAAGATCGGGGAACGAGAGAAGGTACCTAAAACCAACAAAAGGGAAGAGTCAGTGTTTGACCTTGACAAGTCTTTATGCAATGCATGCTCTAAGGTGCCCCTGTTTAAAGGGGGAAACTAAACATGATGTATTGGCTCACTTTTGGAGATAGGGGATTTGCCCCTGTATGTAGATACCTTACCGTCAGGTAGGAACCTTCAGCCATTCATGCATTCATTCATAAAAGCAAAGAAGTACATTAAATTTTGGGTTGGAGATGCGAAAGAATTGAAATACATTGTAATAGGGGGAGGGGGAACATTTTCCTTTGGACTTCCACCTATCTACTTTTACAAAGGGAAACTCTAAACTACTCTTGAGTCTTCGGATTCGCCTTCCTTGGATTTGATATTGAGGAGGTCACTGAGAGACCTTGTTGATTGATTGCCCCTTGTCTTCTTGGCAACCCTATCTCCGTGAGCATAGATGGATTGGGGCCCCTCTTATGGAATGAATCGAGATGCATGCAATGAGTCCCTTAGGGTTACGCAGGAACCCTTAGGGTTTGGGTAGGTTTAATGCAAGAGAGAGTGACGTTGGTGTCACTCTCAATGGATTGATCATATGCATGAGAATGCAGTGACTTGAGTTACTTGAAACTCTTGTCTGGATATGGGATATTGAATGCATGAACATGAATATGCAAAAAGTATAAAGGGAGAAGGTACAATTAAAGTAAACATGCATGCATGAACAGTTAGGTAGGCATTATAGCAGTATAAATGGAGGCATTATAACAGCAGGAATAAACAGGTATAAATGAAAGTAAAAGCAGTCGCCCTTTCCTCCGTAATTTTGAAAATGGTGCTCGTGTCCTAAATCCGGCAGAGGTTCGGCTATGCATGGTGTCTATATGAGTATGAGGTTGAGGGTTGACTAATGCGTCCTAAAAAGGCTCGGTCCCCGGATCTTCAAACCTAGGCCCACTCCCCGAGGTGGTGCCATGATCGGTTGGTGATCTGAGCGGGGGAACCATCAAGAGGCCGTAGGCGAAGAAACTGACACAGCATCTTGCCCACAACCAATATACCGTTCCCCCTTTCTAACTAGAAAGGACATATCAGGGTATGCAAGTATGCAGAATGCAAGTGCACATGCAGTGAGTGTGTGATTTTTAAAAGTGGAGGAAAGGGCCCAACAACTCCCATTCATCCTGTACATCACATTCATGCAAAGCAGTTAATAATGTTTAAACTTAAAGCGCACCTACAAAACAAAGATGCAAGTGTCAGTATGTGGATGACAAACATAATACAAGATAATATGAATGAATGCATGTTTTTTTTTTGTTTTGAAAACAATTTTGAAAATTTAGTTTGGAAAATTTAAAGTGAATAGGATTGAACCAAGTTAATTGAAGACTCTACATGGGTGAAGGGTAAAGAGACATGAATGACGGTCTAACCCTCTAAGTCTCCCCAGCGGAGTCACCAGCTGTCGCGCCCAGATTTTTCGCACCCGAGGAATACTCACCCAAGCGGGAAAAACACTGTACTCTCTCGTTAGAACTCACCCTCCTAGAAGAATGAGTGCGACTAGGTTTGAATTAAAAATTAATTCGAATAAAGGGCTTTTAAAAAAAATTTGGAGTCGCCACCTAACTTGATTAAGGTGAGTTAGGCCACCTAAAAACTAAGCATAGTCCGAAGACTACACTTAGGGTTTTTGAAAAAAATTTTTTGAAAATATCCTCAAGAGAGAGTTTTTAAGAAAAACAGGTTGTTTGGCAACCTTTGGAAAACATTTAGCCCTTTTTAGAAAAATGACTCCTTTTGGTCTTTGAAAACAGTGATTCTAGGTTCGGAGGTTGGTTACGTGTAGGGAAGACGCACTAAGCTATCACCCTACCCCGCCCTTTCGGTACCTACATGTCAATCTACCCTAGATTCACCTATGAGAGTCTTTAACTAACCATGGTTCAATCCTATCTACTTTAGAAAAACAATGTTTGAAAACTAATTTAGCATGATATGCAAGTGTAAGAAAAGAGAATTGAAAAATAGATTTGAAAAGAGATGGATTTGAAATTGATTTGGTTTGAAAATAGATTTGAAAAGATGGAATTGAAATTAAAAAGAGTTTGAAAACTGAAAGTAGAAATTTGAAAATTGAAATTTTGAAATTGGAATTTTGGTTTTGAAAAGATTTTGGAAACCGCACCCATGGGGGTGGAATTGATAATTTGAAAAGTATTGTGACCGCACCTATGAAGGTTGCCTACGTATTCCTTTGGGGGAATCAGAACAGTCGTAATTCGGACCGGAGTCCGATTGAAAATAGAAGGTTTGATTTGAAGAAGGAGATTAGATTGGAAATTGAATTTGATTTGAAATTAGAAGAGGGGATTGGAAATTGAAATTGAAGAGATTGGACTTTGAATAGAAGATTGAAAATTGGAAATTGAAATTTTAGAATTGAAAAGATTGAATTTTGATTTGAAAAGATAGATTTGGACTTGTTTTGGAAAGAGAAGGTTTAAGAAACCTAAACTTAGGAAAGAGAGGAGACTTAGGAAAAATTTGACTTGACTTGGAAGGTTTGGGAATTTAGAAAAGATTGGATTTAGGAAATGTTTGAATTAGGAAAAGTTCGATTTAGGAAAGTTTCATTTTTGGAAAGTTTTGAATTAGGAAAGTTTGAGGTTTAAGAAAGTTTCAACTTAGGAAAGTATTGTTTTAGGAAAGGTTTTAAAAAAGGGAAGTTTTCAACTTAGGAAATGTTTGAATTAAGAAAAGGGAAAGTTTTGAATTAAGAAAGCTTTGAGTTTAGAAAGTTTTGAATTAAGAAAGCTCCATTTTAAGAAAGGTTTTGAAAAATGAAAGGTTTTGAGAATAAGAAGTTTTGAAAATAGGAAAGTTTTGGATTTGGAAAGATGCTGAAGTTTTGGAAAGTTTAGAGTTTAGAAAGATTTGGGTTTAGAAAGATTTAACTTAAGAAAGTTTTGAATTTAGGAAGCTTAGAATTTTAGAAAGATTTGAAATTTAGAAAGTTTAGAAAGTTTTAGAAAGTCTTGAAATTAGGAAAGGCTTGAGTTTAGGAAAGGTTTGAAAACTTAGATTTAAGAAGTTAAGATTTGAAAAGAGGGTAGAATTAGGAAAGATTTGAAAGTTGAGTTTTAAAATTTAGGAAAGATTTTTATGTTCAAATTTTGGAAACTTAAGGTCTAGGAAAGTGAAAGTTTAGGAAGGATTTGAATTAGGAAAGAGTTGGACTTTGAAATTTAAGGAAAGGTTTAAAGTTAGGTTTAGGAAGGAATTGAATTAGGAAAGGTTTAGATTAAGAAGGGATTGGATTTGGTTTCTAAAAGAGAAAGGTTGGATTTTGTTTCCAAAAACGGAGGACGGGATCTAGTTTCCTAAACGGGAAAATTTGATTCGGTTTCCTAAAGGGAAGATAGGATTTGGTAAGGATTTGGAAAGGGAGACTCTAAAAACCCTAGGTTTGGAAAATTATAGTTTGGACGTAGAAAATAGGTTTTGAAAATATGTATAGTTTGGATGTAAAAACAAGAGATTTTGGAAACCTAGGTTTGGGGCAAAGTTTGAAAACCATGTTTTTGGGAAGAAAATTTAGGGTTTCCTAATTGTGGGTTCTAGGGCTTGACTTGGGCTCTAAGGAAAAAGATTTTTGGAAAGTGCGTTTTTGGAAACGACGGTTTTCTAGAAGGGAATCCTAGGAAGGAGTTTTTGGAAAGATTTTGAAAAGGGAATTTTTTAAAAGATTTTTGAAAAGAAGGAATTTTCGGAAAGCATGTTTTTGGAAACGTAGATTTTTGGAAGGAGGATCCTAGGGGGGAGTTTCTAGAAGGAAAATTTTGGAAAAGAGAGTTTTTGGAAAGATTTTTAGGGAGCGTTTTTAGAAAGTGGATTTTGGGGATAAGATTTTGGAAAGGAGTCGAAAAAAGGAGTTTTGAAAAATAGATTTTGGAAGGGATTTTTTGAAAACAATTTTTGGAGAAGAGAGTTTTAGGAAAGTATGTTGAAAAAGAGATTTTTAGGAGGAAATTTTTGGAGAGAGAGTTTTTGGAAAGTATAAAAGCATCTCATTTTCCTAAAGCGATTCTAGCCATAAGAGGGCTAGAACCACTTCAAAAAAGTGGTTTTGAAAACAAAGTTTGAAAATATAGGCCAAAATGCCACTTTTAATATAACACTTTCCTAAAGCAACCCTAGCCATGGAAAGGCTAGAATCACCATAGAATTGTGGTTTTGAAAACAAGTTTTTAAAAAAGAGATTTTGATGCAATTTTGAAAACAAGTTTGAAAACGATTTTTGAAAACAACTTTTTGAAAATGAATTTTGGAAGATGCAAGACTATGATATGCACAATGCAATTTGGGGTCGTGAACAAACAAGGTTAAGGCTTCACCACATAATCAAGGGGGCCGGACCCACGTGGTCTTTGGTTACACTTGAAGAAAGCCCCCGACACGGTGACTCTCCAGTAGTCCAATCCTACACATGGACCGGGAATCCCCTTGTTTCAAGCATGCAAAGAAAGGGGGGGAAAGAGATGGGGGATTAAAATAGAGAAAACCCAAGTGGGTTAGGAGAGAGAAGAGAGAGGGGAAGTGCGGAAATTTAAATAGGGAGCCTACCTTGTTTCTTGTTTATTTTGCGCGTCGTGCGGTCTTCGGTCTTCAGTCTTCTTCTTCAACCCTCAAGGATTGTCTTCAAGCTTTAGATGGTAGCCCTTCAAGTCTTCAAAGGATGGTTGAAGGCTAGTGTATGAGTGTATGAGGGAGTGTATGAGTGTATAGGAGGCTAGGGTTTGTGTATAGTGGCTAGGGTTTGGGAAAACCTAGGGAGGCTAGGGTTTTGGAGGTGTTCGAGCTCTGTATATCGAAATATAGGATTCTTAGGTTAAGTTTGCATACCCTTTTCACGTTGAACGAGACTCTGTATTTATAGAGGGAAGACAAGCCTGGCGCCTGCTGCAGTGGCGCCTGCTGCAGTGGCGCCAGCCATTTAGGAAACAATTAAGGTCGGCAAGCAACGTATCTTTGACTAGATTTGGGCGCCTGTCCTAGTGACTACCATGTAAACTTTAGCCTGGCTTCACTAGGAGTGACTCCGGAAAGTCCGAGAATGATTTGAAGGAGCCGGGAGTGACCCGGAAGGCCGGAAAGGAGCTAGAACACTTGAAATAGTGTCCTGGAGGTATTTGACTTGAAAAGTGAGGATAAGATGTGTCAGAAAGGTTGACCGAGCCTTTAGGGGCAAAACGGTCAACTAGACCGGAAAACTGCCGGGACAGACTCGGACTGTCCCGGAACAAGACTTGGGATTTGGAAACATTATTTAGAATGTTCCCAGAGGTTGCCGGTTTGATTCCCAGAGCCGGTGTGGTCGGAAAAGGAGACCGGCCCAGTAGGGGCAAAACGGTCATTTTGCACCGGGTTTGCCGGAACTGACTCGGAATGGTCCGGAAAGGTAAAGGAAGGTTGAGAACACTTTAGAAAGTGTTCCCGGGTTATTACCAGTTTGATACCCAGAGCCGGTGTGGTTGAAGAAGGAGACCGGCCCTCTAGGGCAAAACGGTCATTTTGTACCGGGTTGGCCGGAACTGATTCGGAATGGTCCGTAAAGGTAAAGGAAGGTTGAGAATACTATAAAAAGTATTCTCGGGACATTACCGGTTTGATACTCAAAGCCGGTGTGGTTCCCGGGGCTTTCGGATGCCTAGGGGCAAAATGGTCATCTTGATCGGAAAGTCTCGAAAAAAGGTCCTAAGGGTAGTTTGGTCCTTTTCCTCCAAAGTGGGCTAACAGCCACTGGTGTTGACCTAGGTTTTGAGTGTGTCCGCCACTCTAACGGTGTGAGTATTTCCGCTACTCGGACGGGGTTGATGATTTGTGAGTATTTCCGCTACCCTAACGGTTCTGTGAGTATTTCCGCTACCCTAACGGTTCTGTGAGTATTTCCGCTACTCTAACGGTTGAGTATTTCCGCTACTCTAACGGCTCTGTGAGTATTTCCGCTACTCTAATGGTTTTGTGAGTATTTTCGCTACTCTAACGGTTTTGTGAGTAGTTTTGCTACTCGGACCGTCTCGAGGAATAAACTGTCTCGAGAGAGGGATTGGAAAGGGGTCTTACCGTCTCTGAAGAGACGTGCTTGGATTGGAACCGTCTCGAGGAATAAACTGTCTCGAGAGAGGGATTGGAAAGGGGTCTTATCGTCTCCGAAGAGACGTGCCTGGATTGGAACCGTCTCGAGGAATAAACTGTCTCGAGAGAGGGATTGGAAAGGGGTCTTATCGTCTCCGAAGAGACGTGCCTGGATTGGAACCGTCTCGAGGAATAAACTGTCTCAAGAGAGGGATTGGAAAGGGGTCTTACCGTCTCCGAAGAGACGTGCCTGGGTTTTGAGTGTTTCCGCCACTCTGACGGTGTGAGTATTTTCGCTACTCTAACGGTTTGGTGAGTACTTCTGCTACTCTAACGGTTTGGTGAGTAGTTTCGCTACTCGGACCGTCTCGAGGAATAAACTGTGTCGAGAGAGGGATTGGAATTAGAATACGAATGGACAATGCCCCTAAGGGCATTTTGGTCATTTTGCCTCTATTTGGGCCTGACAGGCCTGCGAAGCGATGGAAAGACAGAATTTGGACTAGAGGATTGGATTCGATAGGAATATGTCCACAATGACTTGAAAACAAGTCTGGACAGAGTGTAGACTGCCGAGCGGTCAAAAATGGGGTGCTTACATTGATGTTAGACAATTTTCTTTTGCTTAGTTTTGTATAAGGATGGATGTTTATGGTACTTAGATGCACAGATAAACATATACATATGATCAGAGCCATGTGATGTATGATGATGTTAGATGTTTATTACATGAGTTGATATTGGTGATTTCTATTTCTACAGGGAGTTATGTCCTATATATGCAAAGCTCATGCTGATTTTTTATTTATTTATTTTTTATTTATTTATTTATTATTTTATTTTATTTTTTTAGACATATGTACAGGTTAAAAATATGTTAATAGAATGACACAGGATTCTGTTGGACTTATAGTCCTGGGAATGGTAACTCCCTCCTCTTCAGGGATTTAGCCTCTCCTTTGGCTTAACCCTATCTTGATTGGATGATAGCACTTCGAACCTTTCTCAACCTCTTGACTGCCTCCCACTTTCTATCTTAAGGTTAGTGTATAGGGTTATTAGGCTGAGACTCTCGACTCTCGGGGTTTTAGCAACAGCTTACCTGACCTTTGGCAAAGCGATAAGTGGCCAGTCATTTCAATCTGAGAAGACTTTGTGTAGGACCGTAATGTAGGCCAGGTTATGGGGTTTTAGAAACAACGGGATATGTAGGCTCAAATTTAATGTTGTTTTCAGCAGGGTTTAGATCCAAACTGTCCTTAACCGTTTTTCAGTAGGATTAGCATCCATTTTTTTTTTGTTTTTAGCTTTGGCAGCGTATCTAACTCATTCAGATCAAGCAATCTATTTTCAATCAGAGGGGACTTTAATAGGGTTGTAATGTAGGCCATGGTTTCAGGGTTTTGCAAGAAAAGGTAAAGGCTCAAACCTATTGTACCTACTGGGTTTCCTTGTAACCTAGGGTCACCATCAAATTTCCTTCTTGCCTTTGACCATGTACTTCTCAGGGTGACAATGACCTTGTTCTTTCACCCTTTCCATGTACTTCTTGAGATAAACATGACTTTCTTTTCTTTCAATCCTCTCACTATGCCTTTGAAGTTGACTCAATCAGGATTTTCTTCAGGGCCTTTTTTTTTTTTTGGCCTCTTGCCCCTTGGCAACTCCTTTCTTTTGCTTTTTCCTTTCTATTTCTTTTCTTTTCTTTTACGAAACGAAACAATTCTTTAACCCTTTTCCCTTAAACCTTTTCCTTGGTAGTTAAATATACCCAGTGTGGGCGGTGATCCCTAGGTTGGGGTTTTGTCAAGAAAGGATAAGTGGCTCAACGGGTTTGGCAAGGGGTTGCTTTTGACTGTATGAGAAATGAAATGAGGGCCTCTCTTCACTTTGAATTAAATTGCTTGATCCATAGAGTTTTTCAACACTATCCTAACATGATAGAGGTGGACACCACTCCTAGAGTTCTCAACTATCGTCTGCCCCAGTGTGGGGAGGACAGTCTTGGATCAAGGTTAACAAAGAAAATTTTTGCTTTCCACGAGGCACTAGGGGTTAAGCAAAGGGGAAGATGAGCACATTTAGTTATTTATTCAGTTATTTATTCTTTATATGTGGGGGAATGAAAGATGGCTCCTTTTCATTTTGATAAACTGGCCACACATCACTTAACCTCAGAGTCTTGCAAGTGCTGCCTTTGGGTAGTATCCTCACTCATCCTTATTCTCTCTCTCTGTGGAAGGTTGATCATTTGGCGAGTGGTCAACTCATGCTATCATCCCTTCAAGTTGGATCATTCCATAAGACAAACCATGCCCCTTGCGTAGGAAGTGGTCACTATTCCCAAGGAAGACAAGACAACAGCAATGGAATAAAAGACTGTCATTTGATTATTATTATTATTTTTACAAAAAACATAAGGTTCTTAGGCAATAAGAAAATGTAAACATTAATTTAAAGACAAGAAGTAAAAGGGATAGAAAGAAAGTGGGTGAAACCACCCCTCTCTTGTACGCTTGTGCAAGGAACCCATTTCTAGTAAGGTCTTGGGCCTGTGTCCTTGTCTGCATTCCATCCACGGTTGAGATTTTCAGCTACAGCAGGATAGGTAGATGCTTCTCCCAGAGTTCCAAGTGAGTTGGCGGTGATGATGTAATCGTCAGCTTTCTTCATTGTCTGGCCTTCATTTGTTTGCTCCGGAGTTTCTCTAACAAACCACTCGGGCGATTCGTATTCGTCCAGCTCGATAGGTCGTGCCCGGGGCTTTCTGCTCTGGCCTCCAATTGGGGCTCGACGCTCCTCAGGTATACACAATGGGGAATTCTTATTACGGAGTTTGGACAGCTCCTCATCAATTTTCCTCACAGACTCGTATACAAGTTTGTCTTCGGGGGTCGGCATCTCATCAGGGTTACATTGTGACCAGGCATCTTCGCATTCCATTTCCTTTCCGTCCTTGTAATATATCTCTTGGCATGCAGCAAAACAAACCTTGTTGTTACCAAACTTTGTAATGATGTTGACAGCATGGTCCAGTTGAGGGTTTGCAGAGCCGTTCGGAGAAGGATTTGCTGGTCGTATCCCAATGATCTTATTATCTATCAGGTCTTGAATCTTATGCTTGAGGGCCAAACAATCTTCAGTATCGTGTCCTTGGCTATCCGAATGATACTTACAGCTTGCTGCAGATTTGAAGTAATGAGGCGGAGGATTGGGTTGGGGTCGAGCAGGTATAGGTTTCAGGTACCCAGCTGCAAAGAGGCCAAAATAGACCGTGGTCTGTGAGCACACGAGTTTTGTAAATGTCCGCTTCTTCCCACTTGTTTGCCTAGTCCGAGGAGGTATTGCAGATGTTTTTGATGATTGGGGACCACGTTTTGGTGAGGTCGCCGCTGGGTTGATGGTTCGGGAATTGAAAGGGCTTCGGGTTCTATGTTTCAAAACGGGACCATTCTCGGTGGCAGGGCCAAAAGGGTCGGGATGATATCCGAAGGGAAGGTCATATAATTCTTGTGTTTGGTTAGGGGTTGGTTTGGAAGGCATGCGAGCAAGGCCCTCGGCCCGGGGAGGTCGTTGGGAAGCAATGGTGGTGGCATAGTCATGATCTTCTTTCTTCGTCCTTTTTCGTCCATCATGGGTTTGGGCCCGCAAGGACTCTACTTGCTCTTGGGTTGTGTGAGATAAGAGTGAGGAAAGCATGCCTTCCATTTCAGTCATCTTATGCTTGACTCCTCTTGTTTCTGCTAGTAACTGAGTTAACGTATCAAGAGTAAGCAATTCCATGCTTGTAAGGTCGGGGAACGAGGGAAGGTACCTAAAACCAAAGAAAAGGGAAGAGTTAGTGTTTGACCTTGACAAGTCTTTATGCAATGCATGCTCTAAGGTGCCCCTTTTTTTAAAAGGGGGAAACTAAACATGATGTATTGGCTCACTTTTGGAGATAGGGGGTTTGCCCCTACATGCAGACACCTTACCGTCAGGTGGGAACCTTCAGCCATTCATGCATTTATTCATAAAAACAAAGAAGTACATTAAATTCTGGGTTTGAAATACAAAAGAATTGAAATACATTTTAATAGGGGGAGGGGGAACATTTTCCTTTGGACTTCCACCTATCTATTTTTACAAAAAGGAAAACCTAAACTACTCTTGAGTCCTCGGATTCGCCCTCTTTGAGTTTGATGTTGAAGAGGTCGCTGAGAAACCTTGTTGATCGATTGCCCCTTGTCTTCTTGGCAACCCTATCTCCGTGAGCATAGAGGGATTGGGGCCCCTCTTGTGGAATGAATCGTGATGCATGCAATGAGTCCTTAGGGTTACGCAGGAACCCTTAGGGTTTGGGTAGGTTTAATGCAAGGGAGAGTGATGTTGGTGTTACTCTCAATGGGTTGATCATATGCATGAGAATGCAATGACTTGAGTTACTTGGAACTCTTGTCTTGACATGGAATATTGAACGCATGAACATGAATATGCAAAAAGTATAAAGAGAAAAGGTACAATTGAAATAAACATGCATGCATGAACAGTTAGACAGGCATTATAACAGTATAAATACAAGCATTATAACAGCAAGTATAAATAAAAGTAAAAGCAGTCGCCCTTTCCTCCGTGATTTTGAAAACGGTGCTCGTGTCCTGAATCCGGCAGAGGTTCGGCTATGCATGGTGTCTATATGAGTATGAGGTTGAGGGTTGACTAATGCATCCTAAAAAGGCTCGGTCCCCGGATCTTCAAACCTAGGCCCACTCCCCGAGGTGGTGCCATGATTGGTTGGTGATCCGAGCGGGGGAACCATCAAGAGGCCGTAGGCGAAGAAACTGACACAGCATCTTGCCCACAACCAATATACCGTTCCCCCTTTCTAACTAGAAAGGACATATCAGGGTATGCAAATATGCAGAATGCAAGTGCACATGCAGTGTGTGTGTGATTTTTAAAAGTGGAGGAAAGGGCCTAACAACTCCCATTCATCCTGTACATCACATTCATGCAAAGCAGTTAATAATGTTTAAACATAAAGCGTACCTACAAAACAAAGATGCAAGTGTTAGTATGTGGACGGCGAACATAATACAAGATAATATGAATGAATGCATGTTTTTTTTTTGTTTTGAAAACAATTTTGAAAATTTAGTTTGGAAAATTTAAAGTGAATAGGATTGAACCAAGTTAATTGAAGACTCTACATGGGTGAAGGGTAAAGAGACATGACTACGGCCTAACCCTCTAAGCTTCCCCAGCGGAGTCGCCAGCTGTCGCGCCCAGATTTTTCGCACTCGAGGAATACTCACACAAGTGGGAAAAATATTGTACTCTCTTATTAGAACTCACCTTCCTAGAAGAATGAGTGCGACTAGGTTTGAATTGAAAACAGGTTTGAAATAAAGGGCTTTTGAAAAAGATTCGGAGTCGCCACCTAACTTGATTAAGGCGAGTTAAGTCACCTAAAAACTAAGAATAATCCGAAGACTACACTTAGGGTTTTGGAAAACGGTTTGAAAATATCTCCTCAAGAGAGGGTTTTTAAGGAAAACGGGTTGTTTGGCAACCTTTGGAAAACATTTAGCCCTTTTTAGAAAAATAACTCCGTTTTGGTCTTTAAAATCAGTGATCTAGGTTCAGAGGTTGGTTACGTTTAGGGAAGATGCACTAAGCTATCACCCTACCCCACCCTTTCGGTACTTACATGTCAATCTACCCTAGATTCACTTGTGAGAGTCCTTAATTAACATATGTCCAACCCTATCTACTTTAGAAAAAATAATGTTTGAAAAATATGATGCATGATATACAAGTGCAATAGAAGAGAATTGAAAAATAGAAATTGATTTGAAAAGAAATTGATTTGATTTGAAAATAGATTTGAAATTGGATAGATTTGAAATTGAGAAATTTTGGAAATCGAAAGTGGAAATTTTAAATGGGAAATTTGAAAATAGATTGAAGATTTGAAAAGATTTTGGAATTTGAAGTTTGAAGAAAGTTGTGACCGCACCTATGAAGGTTGCCTACGTATCCCTTTGGGGGAATCAGATCAGTCGTAGCTCGGACCGGAGTCCGATTGAAAATAGAAGAATGGATTGAAGAAGGAATTGAATTTGATATTGGATTTGATTTGAGATTAGAAGAAGGAGACTGGAAATTGAAATTGGAAAGATTGGACTTGTTTTGGAAAGACTTGGTTTTGGGAAGAAGGAGGTTTAGGAAACCTAGACTTGAGATTAAGAATGATTGGATTGGAATGTTAGATTTGGAAGATTTGGAAGGATTTGGAAACTTGAAATTTAGGAAAGATTTGGATTAGGAAAGTTTCGAATTAGGAAAATGTTATCTTTGGAAAGTTTCATTTTTGGAAAGTTTTGAATTAGGAAAGGTTTAGGTTTAAGAAAGTTTCAACTTAGGAAAGTTTCGAATTTAGAAATGTTTAAAAAAAGGAAGTTTTGATTTTGGAAAGTTTTGAAAACAAGGAAGTTTTGAAAATAAGAAAGTTTCGCTTTGGGAAAGGTTTGAAAAAGGAAAGTTTTCAATTTAGGAAATGTTTGAATTAAGAAAGTCTTGACTTAAGAAAGTCTTAGATTTATAAAGATTTTTAAGTTTTGAAAAGTTTAGAATTTAGAAAGTTTTTGGGTTTAGAAAGATTTAACTTAAGAAAGTTTTGAACTTAGAAAGTTTTGAATTTAAAAAGATTTGAAATTTAGAAACTTTAAGATTTAGAAAGTTTTAGAGTTTTAGTTTTAGAAAATCTTGAAATTAGGAAAGGTTTAAGTTTAGGAAGAGTTTGAAAACTTAGGTTTGAAAAGCTAAGGTTTGAAAAGAAGGTAGAATTAAGAAAGGGTTGAATTAGGAAAGATTTGAAAATTGAGTCTTAAAATTTAGGAAAGATTTTTATGTTCAAGTTTTAGAAACCTAAGATTTAAGAAAGTGGAGGAGTAGGAAGGATTTGAATTAGGAAAGATTTGGATTTGGAAAGGAATGGATTTGGTTTCTAAAAGTAAAGGTTTGATTTTGTTTCAAAAAACGGAGGACGGGATCTAGTTTCCTAAACGGGGAGATTTGATTCGGTTTCCTAAAGGGAAGGTAGGATTTGGCTAGGATTTGAAAAAGAGATTCTA
Source organism: Euryodendron excelsum (assembly GCA_033060915.1). Classification (NCBI taxonomy): domain Eukaryota; kingdom Viridiplantae; phylum Streptophyta; class Magnoliopsida; order Ericales; family Pentaphylacaceae; genus Euryodendron; species Euryodendron excelsum. The sequence continues at coordinate 33,031,438 of CM065388.1, forward strand.
GAAACCCTAGTTTTGAAAAATTATAGCTTTGACATAGAAAATAGGTTTTTGAAACATGTATAGTTTTGATGTAGAAAACAAAAGATTTTGAAAACCTAGGTTTAGGGCAAAGTTTGAAAATCATGTTTTTGGAAAGAAAAATTAGGGTTTCCTAATTGTGGTTTCTAGGGCTTGACTTGGGCTCTAAGGAAAGAGTTTTTGGAAAACGTGTTTTTGAAAACGAAGGTTTTCTAGAAGGGAATCCTAGGGAGGAGTTTTTTGGAAAGCATGTTTTTGGAAACGTAAAGTTTAGAAAGAAAATCCTATAGGAGAATTTCTAGAAGGAAGATTCCGGGAGGAGAGTTTTTAGAAAGATTTTTAGGGAGTGTTTTTAGAAAGTGAATTTTGAGGAAAGAAAGTTTTGGAAAGGAGTTGAAAAAGACAGTTTTGAAAAAGAGATTTTGAAAGGGAGTTTTTGAAATCAATTTTGAAGAGGGGAGTTTTAGGAAAGTATGTTGAAAAAGAGATTTTTAGGAAGAGATTTTTAAAGAGAGTTTTTAGAAGGTGTAAAAACATCTCACTTTCCTAAAACAATTCTAACCATAAGAAGGCTAGAACCACTTTAGGAAAGCGGTTTTGAAAACAAAGTTTGAAAATATAGACCAAATGGTCACTTTTAATATAACACTTTCCTAAAGCAACCCTAGCCATGGAAAGGCTAGAATCACCCTAGAATTGTGGTTTTGAAAATAAGTTTTTGAAAAAGAGATTTTGATACAATTTTGAAAACAAGTTTGAAAACATTTTGAAAAACAACTTTGAAAATGGTTTTTGGAAGATGCAAGACTATGATATGCACAATGCAATTTGGAGTCGTGAACATACAAGGTTAAGGCTTCACCACATAATCAAGGGGGCCGGACCCACGTGGTCTTTGGTTAGACTAGAAGAAAGCCCCCGACACGGTGACTCTCCAATAGCCCAATCCTACACATGGACCGGGAATCCCCTTGTTTCAACCATGCAAAGAAAGGGGGGGAAAGAGATGGGGGATTAAAATAGAGAAAACCCAAGTGGGTTAGGAGAGAGAAGAGAGAGGGGAAAGTGCGGAAATTTAAATAGGGAGCCTACCTTGTTTCTTGTTTATTTTGCGCGCCGTGCAGTCTTCAGTTTTCGGTCTTCGTCTTGATCTTCGTCTTCAATCTTCAAGAGTTGTCTTCAAGCTTTGGATGGCAGCTCTTCAAGTCTTTGAAGGAGGGTTGAAGGCTAGTGTATGAGTGTATGGGGGAGTGTATGAGTGTATAGGAGGCTAGGGTTTGTGTATAGTGGCTAGAGTTTGGGAAAACCTAGGGAGGCTAGGGTTTTGGAGGTGCTCGAGCTCTGTATATCGAAATATGAGATTCTTAGGTTAAGTTTGTAGACCCTTTTCACGTTGAACGAGGCTCTATATTTATAGAAGTTGGACAAGCTTGGCGCCTGTTGCAGTGGCGCCTGTTGCAGTCTCGAAAAAGGTTCTAAGGGTAGTCTGGTCATTTTTCACCGAAGTGAGCTAACAAACATGGGTATTGACCTAGGTTTTGAGTATTTCCGCTACTCTAACGGTGTGAGTGTTTCCGTTACTCGGACGGGTTTGATGATTTGTGAGTATTTCCTCTACTCGGACAGGGTTGAGTATTTCCGCTACTCGGACGGGGTTGATGATTTGGGACTATTTCCACTACCCTAACGGGGTTGATGATTTGTGAGTATTTTTGCTACTCTAACGGGTCTGTGAGTATTTCCGCTACTCTAACGGGATCTGTGAGTATTTCCGCTACTCTAACGGTTCTGTGAGTATTTTCGCTACTCTAATGGCTCTGTGAGTATTTCTGCTACTCTAACGGCTCTGTGAGTATTTTCGCTACTCTAACGGTTCTGTGAGTATTTCCGCTACTCTAACGGCTTTGTGAGTGTTTCCGCCACCCTAACGATTTTGTGAGTAGTTTTGCTACTCGGACCGTCTCGAGGAATGAACTGTCTCGAGAGAGGGATTGGAATTGGAATAAGAAAGGACAATGCCCCTAAGGGCATTTTGGTAATTTTGCCTCTATTTGGGCCTGACAGGTCCGCGAAGCGATGGAAAGACGGAATTTGGACCTAGAGAATTGGATTCGATAGGAATATGCCCAAAATGTCTTGAAAACAAGTCTGGATGGAGTGTAGACTGCCGAGCGGTCAAAAATGGGGTGCTTACATCTTCCCTACATGTAACCAACCTCTGAACCTAGAATCAGAGTTTTCATAGACCAAAACAGAATTATTTTCAAAAAAAGGGCTAAATGTTTTCCAAAGGTTGCCAAACAATCCGTTTTCTTAAAAACCCTCTCTTGAGGAGATATTTTCAAAATCGTTTTTCAAAAACCCTAAGTGAAGTCTTCAGATTATTCATAGTTTTTAGGTGACCTAACTCACCTTAATCAAGTTAGGTGGTGACTCTAATCTTTTCTAAAAGCCCTTTATTCAATTATATTTTCAATTCAAACCTAGTCGCACTCATTCTTCTAGGAGGGTGAGTTTTAACGAGACAATACAACATTTTTTCCGCTTGTGTGTGTATTCCTCGAGTGCGAAAAATCTGGGCGTGACAGCTGGCGACTCCGCTGGGGACACTTAGAGGGTTAGGCCATAGTCATGTCTCTTTACTCTTCACCCATGTAGAGTCTTCAATTAACTTGGTTCAAAATTGTTTTCAAACAAAAACATACATTTATTCATATTATCTTGTATTATGTTTGCCATCCACATACTAACTCTTGCATCTTTTATTTTGTAGATGCGCTTTTCGCTTAAATTTTATTAACTGCTTTGCATGAATATGATGAATAAGATGAATGAGAGTTGTTGGGCTATTTTCTCTGCTTTCAAAAATCGTACACACACTGCATGTGCACTTGCATTCTACATACTTGCATTTTATCCTGATATATCCTTTCTAGTTAGAAAAGGGGAACAACATATTGGTTGTGGGCAAGATGCTGTGTCTGTTTCTTCGCCTACGGCCTCTTGATGGTTCCCCCGCTCGGATCACCAACTAATCATGGCACCACCTTGGGGAGTGGCCCTAGGTTTGAAGATTCGGCGACTAAGCCTTTTTAGGACGCAATAGTCAACCCTCAACCTCATGCTCATATAGACACCATGCATAGCTGAACCTCTGCCAGATTTAAGACACAAGCACTGTTTTCAAAACTTTGGAGGAAAGGGCGACTGCTCTTATTTTCATTTATACCTATCTATTTTTGTTGTTATAATGACTGTATTCATACTATTATAATGCATGTTTAACTGCTCATGCATACACATTTACCTTGCCATTGCATTCTCTTTCCTTATACTCTTTGCATATCCATGTTCATGCATTCAATATCCCATGTCAAGAGAAGAGTTCCAAGTAACTCAAGTCACTACATCTCATACATATGATCAACCCATTGAGAGTGACACCAAGGTCACTCTCCCTTGCATTAAATCTACCTAAACCCTAACGGTTCCCACGTAACCCCAAGGACTCATGGCATGCACCTCAATTCATTTCATAAAAGGGGCCCCAAGCCCTCTATGCTCACAGAGATAGGATTGCCATAGAGACAAGGGGTAATCGATCAACAAGGTGTCACAGCGAGCTCCTCGACATCAAATCCAACGAAGGCGAATCCGAAGACTCAAGAGTAGTTTAGGTTTTTCCTTTGTAAAACTAGATAGGTGGAAGTCCCAAAGAAAAATGTTCCCCCTTCCCCCTGTTGAAATGTATTTTAATTCCTTTGTATCTTAAACCCTAAAATTCAATGTACTTATTTACTTTTGAGAATGAATGCATGGATAGATAAAGGTTCCTACTTGATGGTAAGGTATCTGCACACAGGGGTAAATCTCCTATCTCCAAAAGTGGGCCAATACATCATGATTAGTTTCCCTCCTAACAGAGGGGCACCTTAGGACATGTGTTGCATAAAGCTCTTTAAAAACTAGGAACTGACTTGCAATTTGTGTTTCTGTCTTTTTTGTCTTTTCCTTTTACTTACAGAGGTCACCCTGCACTGAGTCAACATTGCTTATAAGAAAGGGCAACATCCACCTAGGGATCCTATTATCACCCAGCAAAGAGCATCACTGATGGCTGCTAATCCTAAAGAATCCTCCCAAGTCTCTTGGGAGGAAGTCAACAAAATGAGGATCAAGATAGATGAGATGCTCAAGCTCATTCAAACTATGGCTATGAAAGATGCTGTTACAGTCCCGTCATCATCTATGACTTCATCCAAGGACCCCTAACCCTCTAATCCAAGGATTATGCTTCAGTTTGACAACGCTGGGAGGAATAAGGAAGATGCCAAAGGAGCCAATACTGAAGAAGAGGAGACCATATTGCTTTCACCTACAACAAAGAAGGTCCCCCTAGACCCTCTCAGTCTTAAAATCCAAGGGTTAGAGGATTCGTTGTGAAGTCTCCATGGCCACGACACTTATGAGTTCAGTTCTTATGATGAGCTCTGTTTCTTCCCTGACCACTTGAGACCTGCTAGGTTTAAAATGCCCGACTTCCAAAAGTATGACAGTATCAGTAACCCCGTTGCTCATCTTCGTCTCTATACTGGAGCACAAAGTGGACATGGTAACGGTCCGAAGCTCCTCATACAGCTATTCCAACATAGTCTCATGGGGTCTGCTCTACAATGGTTTGCTCGTTTGGACTTAAGGAAGATCACAACCTAGATGGAGCTAGTCAGTACGTTCAAAGCCCAATACCGTCACAACATCGACCTCACTTCTGATCGATGGTCCATGATGATGATGACCAAGGGTGAGAAGGAGAGCTTTAAAAGATATGCCCTAAGATGGAGGAAGGCCGTTGCACAAGTTAATCCCCTGTTGGAGGAGAAGGAGTATGTACAACTGTTTGTACATACTTTCTATGGTATATTCTACGAGAAACTCTGCACAAGCGGGGGGAAAAGCTTCTCCGAGCTCATCATGCAGGGAGAGATGATAGAAAACAGCCTCAAGACAGGAAGAATTATAGACCCCTATGCCAAGACTGGAGAAAATACGGCCAAATAGCCAAGAAGGTGTCTATTACAAGGGGCACAATCAGGAAGGAAAGTGAAGTGTCCGCTATTCTGCCTAGCCAACCACACCAATACCGTCCCCCGCTACAATCACCCCAGTCCTGCCCTTACCCACCTTGACCATGCTTGTTCCAACCCCTAACTATGGTCCCGCTGGGGCACGACCCAACTTTAATAGACCTACTCGATGCATCCGTACCTTCGACGCCTTAGCCTGTACCCAAACTGTGGCTTACCATAGCCTTCTGAAGAACAACATCTTGAAGCCCGTACCTGCTCGCCAGTTGCCAAGCCCTCTGCCCCTGACCTTTAATGCCGCTCTTACATGTGAATACCATTCAGGTGGCCAGGGGCACGACACCAAAAGCTGCTTCGCTCTCAAGCACAAAATCCAAGACTTGATCAACAATGAGACCATTGATCTGCAGCCAGTAAAACCCGCTCCTACTCCCAATGTGACCACTAACACTCTGCCGGATCACATCGTCAATATGATACTAGTAGAAATGGGAGGCGAGGGAGAATTCGACGAGCTCGGGGCCGAAGGTTATGAGAACGATTGGGAGGCCGATGAAGAAAACGACTGGGAGGAGGATCTCCCATTGTGCCCGATTTATACTTATAACCCTGAGGAGGTGCTTGATGCTTTTGACTGGCCCATTGAGGAGCCAATGTTTTCGGAAGATGAGATGACCGAGAACACGACTGTTGATGGATGGGGTGCTGAATTTCTACATCCAAAATATGCCGTGGCAGAACGTAACTTACTAGAAAACCCTTAGCCCGCAACTGAGTATTACTATGAAGACATGGGTTGGGAGCTAAAGGAGTCAAGAGAGTAGATGGAGTCGTTCGAGTTGGAAGGCGGTGAACTAGTCACCCTGTTTATGGAAGAACCCGCTGCAAAGAATAAGAAGGAGGCTGACAACCGCACCAGCAGCATTAACATTTTCTGAGCTCTAGGAGAATCCTTTGCCTATCTCGCCTTGGCCAAGGATCTGGGTCGTGAATGGAGCATCGAAGATGTGGGAATTGTTCCAAAGCCTTACTAAAATGGCTTCCCTTCAAAAGCATATAAGAGAGGGCTGTTTTCACCCACTTTCTATCTATCCCTTTTACTTTATGTCTCTAAATTGATGTTTACATTCTATTTTTGCTTAGAAACTTTATGCTTTCCATAAGAATGATAAATAGTAGTTAAATGATAGTCTTTTATTTCATCGTTGTTGTCTTATCTTCTCTTCGGAATGGTAGCTACTTTCTACACAAGGGGCATGGCCTGTCTCATGGAATGATTGGACTTAAAGGGATGATAGCATGAGCTAACTACTCACCAAATGATCAGCTTTCCAGAGAGAGAGAGGATAACGATGAGTGAGGATACTACCCAAAGGCGACACTTACAAGACATTGAAGCTAAGCGATGTGTGGTCAGTCTATTAAAATGAAGAGGAGCCATCTTTCATTTCCCCACATATAAATAAGAGAATAAATAACTAAGTGAATAAATAAACAAATGTGATTATATTCCATTTGCTTAACCCCTAGTGCCCCGCAGAAAGCAAAATTTTTCCTTGTCAACCCCAATCCGAGACTGTCCTCCCCATACTGGGGCAGACGATAGTTGAGAATTCTAGGAAGGGTATCCATCTTCTGTCATGTTAGGGTAGCGCAGGAGACTTTATAGATCAAGCAATCTAGTTCAAAGTGAAGAGAGACCTTCATTTCATTTTCCATACAATCAAAAGTAACCTTTGCCAAACCCATTGAGCTGTATATCTTTTCTTAACAAAACCCCAACCTAAGGATCACCGCCCATATTGGATAGATTGAACTGCAAAGGAAAAGGTCTAAGGAAAAAAGGGTCAAAGAATTGTTTGTTCCATGAAAAGAAAAAAGAGATAAAAAGGACAAAGCAAAGGAAAAGAGTTGCCAAGGGGCAAGAGGCCGAAAAAAAAAAAAAATCTTTTAAGGAAAGGCCTGAAGAAAACCATGATTGTGCCATAATAAGAAGAAAAGAAAGTCATGTTTATCTCAGAAAAGCATATAGAAAGGGTGAAAGAGAAGAGTCATTTTCACCCTGAAAAGTATGTAGAAAAAGCAGGAAGGAAATTCAAAGGTGATCCTAGGCTGCAAAGAAACCCAGTAGAAACAATAGGATTGAGTTTTTATCCTTTCTTGCAAAACCCCAAAACCATGACCTACATTACAACGATACTAAAGTCCACTCTGAATGAAAATGGATTGCTTGGTCTAAATGAGTTGAACGCGTTATCGAAGCCACGAAGGATGCTATCCTTACGAAGAAAATGGTCAAGGACGGTGTGGATCTAAACCCTGCTGAAAACAACATCGAATTTGGGCCTATATATCTTGTTGTTTTGAAAACCCCATAACCTAGCCCACGTTATGATCCTAAAGAAAGTCTCCTTAGATTGAAAGCACTGACCACTTCTCGCTCTACCAAAGGTTAGGTAAGCTGTTGCTAAAACCCCGAAAGTCGAGAGTTTTAGCCCAGTAACCCCAAACACCAATCTCGAGGCAGAGAGCCGGAGGTGATCAAAAGGTTGAGAAAGGTGCGAAGTGCTATCATCCAATCAAGGTAGGGTTGAGCTAGAGGAGAGGTTAAACCCTCGAAAAGGAAGAAGTTACCATTCCAAAGACTACAAGTTCAATAGCACCCCGTGTCATTCTATTAATGTGTTTTCAACATGTGCATACGTTTAAAAAAAAAAAAATAGAAGTCACTAACATCAACATCAATAGATATCTAACATCATCATCCAACACCTGCATCTGATCATATGCCAATTTGTAAAGATCATAAATGTATTTGTCTATCCATGCATCTAAATACCATAAATATCCATCTTTGTATAAAGCTTACAAAATAAAACTATCTAACATAAATATATCTCAGGAATAGGGGTAAGGGAAGATCAGAATTTCCACAAGGGGCATCTGTCACATGTCAAAGTCAATGTCATCTGGATCGAAATCCCCGAAACCCATCATTAGAGGAGCCGGATAACTACTCGAAGCACCGCCATCCTACGGGGAAGATAGAACGAAATCAGCAGCATAAAAAAAAAAAAAAGAACTAAACAACAACAGAGCAAGAAGAAGCAGAGAAAGAATAACATACCACCCTAACACCCAGCAGAGATAACCGAGCCTTCAAGGAAGCTACCTTGGCCTGGTACTAATCCTGCTCCATCTGATACAAATCCCTCTAGGCTCTCACAGTAGTAAACTCGGCCTGGGGCACATATCCTCCGGCACGGCACCACAAGTCAGCCACCTCCTGGCCAACAGTGTACCCACCGACCACTACCTCAAATCGGGTGAAGGCACCAACCGAATGGGCCCCCAAGTGTGTAGCATAATTTGTATCTGGGGGAAGCAGGAACTTGGCACCCGGCTAACGCTCCTGATAGGGGATAGGCACTCCCGCCACCAAGGCTCCAAACATATACTCCAGCCGAGCTCCTGCTGATCGAAACTCCTCATGAAACTGCCGCCAGTGTCGCTCTCCAAGATAAGACTCCCAAGTGTTATCACTGAGAAAAGCAGCTCTCAATAGGGACAATGGGACCAAGTACCAGACTGTCTCATAATGAACTGATCCAATGAAGGGTTGCCAAGTCATATCCCTCGCCTCAATTAGCTCCAAGTTAGCCCGGAGTGTCACAAAATTGGTAATCTCCGATCGCTGGGCTACCCGGTCACGAGCCCACCTCAAGGCACGAGGATAGAGGTCATCCTCAACCATTGCAGGGCGACGAACAGGAAGGTACTCGTTGCTCCACCAGACGAGAAAAGGTCAGAAACTAGTCATGTTGCCCCAACAGGAATAAGTTCAGACCCGCATCGACCGAAGGAAGCAGCCAAAGGAGAAGGACCCCTAGTCCAACTCAGATAAACCTTCTTGATCGGCCACTATGCTCACCAAACGAAAAGGCACAAGCGACTTGTTGTTGTTACAAAAACAGCTAAAAATGATGTATACAACAAGTCGCCGTCTCGTAATATCCCGCCTGGCAGGCGATGGCTCAGTAGCAAAGGTGCGGTCATCCTGACTAATCCAAGAGACTAGGAAGACAGAATGCTCAGGAGGAGGCAAGTCCATTAGCAAACAGGCCTCGTTCCTACTGACTGATTGTAGGGTGATCTGTCGGTCGACAAAGGAAAGCCCTGTGATGATCGCCCAGTCTAAAGGAGTGGGCCCTAACTCAAAACCAACAAAATGGAAGGTCCCAGTCTCTCCAAACCACCGCTTAACCAATGCTAGTACCAAATGTCAGTTCAAGTGATTAGCCTGTAATCCCATGAAGGCGCCAAATCCGATATTCGCCAAGAAGGCATGATATGACGAGGTTGCTCGCTGCATAGTCACAAAGACCTGATGAACAACCCCTTTGTGTGCACTTGAGGAGGGGGCAGATGCTGTCTGGAGTATACATTGGGGTGGTAAGCCAAATCCTTGAGTGGTGGAACATCCGGTACTTGCAGATCTCCCAAGTCGGCATCCGTCTGCCTGTGCCTGAAGGAGGCTCTCCTATAGCCAGTGACCTGGTCGCCTAGACCCAGTACCTCCTCCTCTGCGCCAATCTCTTCTACAAAAGCTTGCTTAACCGGAGGAAAGGGGTCAGCTGGTGGCCCACTCCCCCGACCACTCTGACTGGATACTGCCTACCTAATAGACCGTCAGCTACCCCTAGACCGACTGGAGCTGCTAGTGGAATCTGTCCAAGCCACATTCCCTGAGCGGCATCTCCTCTCAGAGCCGTCATCACCCGCATCTGCCTTCCTGAAAAGGTAAGCCATCACAATCACATAACATAAGCACCCGTGCACACTTTTCAATTTTTTGAAATTTTCAAAACATATGTTTCATTTTTTCAATAAATCAATGGTTTTTAAAAATGCCTTAAAATTCTTCAAAATCATTCCAAATGTTTTTCAAAAATATTCCTACATTTTTTGAATTTTAAACTCTAAGGAATTTCATCAATTTCTTGAGTTTTCTCATTTTCCTAAATTTTCTAAGTATTTTCATATTTTTCAAAAAAATAAAAAATTCACCGAGTTTTCAGAAAATCACGAAACTTCATACGGTTGATAAACACATTTTTCTAAGGCACATGGCATAAAAATCTAGCCAGAAAAACCAATGCCCAAGCCTATAGGAACAAATCCCCTATTCTTGCAGAAAACCCCCTTCACATACTCACATAAAATCACTCAAATTCAATCAAACAAGCACCAAAATGCAAAAATAATATCACCATAATGTTTAAAACATATCAAAACATCAGTTTCCACTATTCACATGATTCAAACGAAATTCTACACATCAAAATCAACAAAAATTTGAAAACTCACTTTTTGGAGTTCTCCGGCAAAATCTTCTCTTCTGGCGACTTTTCCGGCAATGTGGTCTCCTTCCGGCAATCACCCGTGGTCTCCAAGAAGTGCTCCTTCAATGTCCAAGTCAGCTTCCTCGCAATGTCTCTCGGATTTGCGAAAACTCTCCAAAATGCCGCAACTGTTCGAACCAAAAAAGTTTCTGGTTTTGTTCCTAAGCCTGGCGCAACTCGCAGAGGCGCCAAGTCTTCTTTGCCAAAGGCACCACTGCTAGTGGCGCCAGTTTCCAATTCTGGGCAACTTTGCCCTATTTCCCGTGAAAACTCATTTTTGAAGGCCTTTTGGGCCCAACATCCATTTTTCGACCCCCGTTGTCGAGAAATTCCCAATGTCCGTCCCTCCGACCACCTCACGATCAACATGGGGCTCTTAATTTATCATTTTTTGTCTTTGACAAACAAAGACAGAAAAAGAGGGGCAGCTGTAAGCACCCTATTTTTTACCGCTCGGCGATCTCCACTCTGTCCAGACTTTTGTTCAAGTCATTGGGGGCATATTTTAATCCAAATTAACTTTCTAAGTCTAATCCCGTTAATTCGTAGCTTCGCAGGCCCCACCGAGCCCAAATAAAGGCAAAATGATCAAAATGCCCCTGGGAGCATGATTTGTTCTAATTCCAACAGGCACGTCTTTCCGAAAATGGTAAGTCCCCTTTCCATTTCCAAATTAGGCGCGTCTTTCCGAAGACAGTAAGTCACCTTTCCAATTTCAAATCAGGCGCATCTTTTCGAAGACGGTAAGTCCCCTTTCTATTTCCAAATTAGGCACGTCTTTCCGAATACGGTAAGTCCCCTTTCCAATTCCAAATCAGGCGTGTCTTTCTGAAGACGGTAAGTCCCCTTTCCAATTCCAAATCAGGCGCGTCTTTTCTAAGACAGTAAGTTCCCTTTCTAATTCCAAATCAGGCACGTCTTTCCTAAGACGGTAAGTCCCCTTTCCAATTTCAATTCCAATTCCAATCCCTTTCTCGAGATAGTTTATTCCTCGAGACGGTCTAGCACATTTTTCGAAGAAAATCTCTTCGAAACGGTAAGTCCCTTTAAACCTGTCGACCGGGACGAGACCCCAAGTCCCCTAGATGGTAGAACGGTCCACCTTTGGCACCTGCTAGCCCGCCAATGCAGAAATGTCCGTTTAGACATGCCTTTTGAGAAAGTTAATTCTCAGGCGCTAAGTCCCTTTAGTAGCTTCCCGAGATCAGGCAGTCTCGGGAATGATCGCGAACCTTCAAAGCAGCGGAAATACTCGCAAACATCGCAACCGTTAGAGTAGCAGAAATACTCGCAAACAGGTCGATATAGGAAATTGCCAACAAACCCCTGTATCACGCGACCGCTATTAGAGTGGCAGAAACATTCAAAATCCAGGTAAACACTAGTGCCTGCTAGCCCACTTTGGTGACAATGACCAAACTGCCCTTAGGGCCATTTTCTGGCATGTTTCTCAAGAACACAGAACGGTAGGTCCAGCCTTCCAAGATTGTATTAAAGGCAATCCGGCATGATTAGGTACCTTCTAGTCAGTTTCGGGCCAATTCCGAGACTTTTCGGTCAAGATGACCATTTTGACCCTAGGCATTTGAATGCCCCGAGCACCACACCGGCTCTGGGTATCAAACCGGTAAACTCCCGAGAATACTTCTTATAGTATTCCCAACCTTCCTTTACCTATCCAGATTATTCCAAGTCAGTTCCGGCAAACTCGGTGTAGAATGACCGTTTTGCCCCTAGAGGGGCGGGTCACCATTTCTAGCCACACCGGCTCTGGGTATCAAACCGGTAACCTCATGAGATTGCTTTTTATAGTATTCTCAACTTTTTGTTTTCTTTCCGGATCCTTCCAAGTCAGTTCTAGTAAACCCAAGGCAAAATGACCATTTTACTCCTGGTGTGCCGGTCGCCTTCTCCGACCACACCAGCTCTGGGAATCAAACCGGAAAGCCTTTGGGAACATTTTGAATAATGTTTCCAAATCTTGAGTCTTTTTTCGGGACATTTCGGGTCCGTCCCGCAAGCTTTTTGGCCCGGCTAACCATTTTGCCCTTAACGGCCCGGTCAATCCTTCCGACACATTGTATCCTTATCTTTCATGTCAAATACCTCCGGGACACTATTCTAAGTGTTCCTGCCCTGTTCTCGCTCTTCGGGTCATTTTCGGCCTCTTCAAATCATTCCCGGACTTTCCAAAGTTACTCCTAGAGAAGCCAGGCTAAAAATTGCATGGTAGTTACTAGTACAGGCACCCAAATCTTCCCAAGATACGTTGCTTACTGACTTAACAAACTTTCCTAACTTGCTGGCGCTACTGGTAGTGGCGCCAAACCAAAAAATTACCTGAGTGGCGCCAAGAGGAATTTTGGCCCGGCGCCGCTACAACAGGCGCCAGGTCTATCCCACCTCTATAAATATAGAGCCTCTTACAGCGTGAAAGAGGTCCATAAACTCAATCTAAAAACTCTAATTTTCGATGCACAGAGCTCGAACACTTCCTAAACCCTAGCTTCCTTAGGTTTTCCAAACCTTAGCCACCAAACACAAACCCTAGCCTCATATACACTCATACACACCCCTATACACATATACACTAGCCTCCAACCCTCCATTGAAGACTTCGAGTTCTGCAACTATGAAGATTTGAAGACCAAGACAAAGCTCCCAAAGACTGAAGTGAAGACCGAAGAAAAAACAAGAAAGCAAGGCATGCAAAGCCAAGCAAAATAAAGAAGACACAAGGTAGGCTTCTTATTTAAATTTTCGCACTTCCCCCTCTCTCTTCTCTCTCCTAACCCACTTGGGTTTTCTCTATTTTAATCCCCCATCTCATCCCCCCCGCCCCCCCTTTCTTTGCATGCTTGAAACAAGGGGACTCCCGGTCCATGTGTAGGATTAGACTATTGGAGGGTCACCGTGTCAGGGCTTTCTTTTAGTCTAACCTGAGACCACGTGGGTTCGGCCCCCTTGATTATGCGATGAAGCCTTAACCTTGTATGTTCACGAACCCAAATTTGCATTGCGCATATCATGATTCTTGCATTCTTCTAAAAGTCATTTTCAAAGTCGTTTTCAAAATTGTTTTCAAACTTGTGTTTCAAAATTGCATCAAAATCTCCTTTCTCAAAAGCTTGTTTTCAAAATCAGAATCCTAGGGTGATTCTAGCCTTTCCATGGCTAGGGTTGCTTTAGGAAAGTGTTACATTTAAAGTGACCAACATGGTCCATATTTTCAACTCTTTGTTGTTTTCAAAACCACTTGCTTAAAGTGGTTCTAGTCTTCTTATGGTTAGAATTGCTTTAGAAAAGTGAAATATTTTATACCTTCTAAAAAACTCTCTTTTCAAAAGTCTCTCTTTCTAAAACCCTCATTTTTCAACATTCTTTCTAAAATCTCTACTTTTCAAAATTGTTTTCTAAAAACTCCTCCAAAAATCTATTTTCTAAAACTTCTCCTCTTAAATTCCTTTCCAAAATACTCTCCTCAAAATCCACTTTCTAAAAACTCTTCCTAAATTTCTTTTCTAAAAACTCTCTCCAACAATTTTTTTCTAAAAAAAAATCTTTCTAAAAACTCTCTTCCCAAAATATTCCTTCTAGAAACTCTTTTCTAGGATTCTCTTCTAAAAATCCTCGTTTTCAAAAACACACTTTCCAAAAATCCCTTTCTTTAGAGACCAAGTCAAGCCTTAGAGCCACGATTAGGAGACCCCAATTTTCTTTCCAAAAACATGGTTTTGAAACTTGCCTTAAAACCTAGGTTTCCAAAACCTCTTGTTTTCTACATCAAAACTATGCATATTTTCAAAACTTATTTTCTACGTCAAAACTATACACTTCCAAATCTAGGGTTTCTAAAACTTCCTTTTTCAAAACCATGTCAAATCAAATCTTCCCTCTAAAAAACCAAATCCAATCTTCCTGTTTAGGAAACCAGATCCTATCCTCCGTTTTTTGAAACAAAATCAAATCTTCCCTTTTAGAAACAAAATCCTATCCCTTGTTTTAGGAAATAGGAAACTTAACCCTTCCTAATCTAAATATTTCCTAATTCACCTCTTTTCTAATCTTCTACTTTCCTAAATCTTAAGTTTTCAAAACTTGAACATAAAAATCTTTCCTAAATTTTAAAACTCAACTTCCACATCTTTCCTCATTCAACCCTTTCTTAATTCTATGTCTTTCCAAATCTTAACTTTTCAAATCTAACTTTTCAAATATTTCTTAAACTCAAACCTTTCCTAATCTCAAGATTTTCTAAAACTCAAACTCTAAGACTTTCTAAATCTTAAACTTTTAAATCTCAAATCTTTCCAAATTCAAAGTTTTCTAAATTCAAAACTTTCTTTAGTTAAAACTTTCTAAACCCAAATCTTTCTAAATTTCAAATCTTTCTAAATCTAAAACTTTCTAAATTCAACACTTTCTTATTTTCAAAACCTTTCCTGTTTCAAAAGCCTTCTTAAAATTAAACTTTCTTAATTCAAAACTTTCCTAAGTTGAAATTTTCTTAATTCAAAACTTTCCTAAGTTGAAAATTTCCTAAACCAAAACTTTCATAAAATGAAACTTTCTTAAAATGACACTTTCCTAATTTAAACATTTTCTAATTTGAACATGTTCTAAATCCAATCTTTCCAAATTTTCCAAGTCCAACATTCGAGTTAAATCTTTTCTAAAATCTTCGCAAGTCAAGTCGAATCCTTCTTTTTTTCAAGTTTTTAAGTCTAGGTTTCCTAAAACCAAGTCTTCCAAAACCCAATCTTTTCAAATCTTCCAATCAAAGTCCAAATTTCCTACCTTTCCAATTCCAATTCGAATTCCGACTCCAATTCTCTTCCAAATCAACTCTTCTATCTTCTATCGGACTCTTGTCCGAACTACGACTGACCTGATTCTTTTAAAAGGATACGTAGGCAACCTTCATGGGTGCGGTCTCCACTTTTTTCAAATTTCAAATTCCATAACATTTTTTCAAGTTTCTATTTTCACAAAATCTTTCCAAATCTCCAATCTATTTTTAAATTTCCGATTTCAAATTTCTATTTCCAAATCTCTATTTTCAATTTCCAATACCTTCTTTCCAAATTCAAACTTCTATCTCTTTCTTTTCAAAGCAAATCAAATTCTTCTTTTCAAATCTATTTCCAAATCAAGTCTCCTTTTCTTGCATTTGCATATCATGCATCGTGTTAATTTATTTTCAAAAATTCATTTTTCAAAGTGGATAGGATTGGACATTGGTTAGTTGAAGACTCTCGTAGGTGAATCTAGGGTAGATTGATATGTAGGTACCGAAAGGGTGGGGTAGGGTGATGGCTTAGTGCGTCTTCCCTACACGTAACCAACCTCCGAACCTAGAATCACTGTTTTCATAGACCAAAACGAAGTTATTTAGAAAAAAAAAGGCTAAATGTTTTCCAAAGGTTGCCAAAGAACCCGTTTTCTTAAAAACCCTCTCTTGAGGAGATATTTTCAAAATCGTTTTTTAAAAACCCTAAGTGAAGTCTTTGGATTATTCTTAGTTTGTTGGTCACCTAACTCACTTTAATCAACTTAGGTGGCGATTTTAATCTTTTCTAAAAGCCCTTTATTCAAATCTACTTTCAATTCAAACCTAGTCGCACTCATTCTTCTAGGAGGGTGAGTTTTAACGAGAGAGTACAACATTTTTCCCGCTTGTGTGTGTATTCCTCGAGTGCGAAAAATCTGGGCGCGACAAGTTTTACATAAGAAGTCCTGAACTACTCTTGAGTCTTTGGATTCGCCTTCTCTGGATTTGGTGTCGATGAAGTCGCTGAGAAACCTTGTTGACTGATTGCCCCTTATCATCTTGGCAACCCTATCTCCATGAGCATAGAGCGATTGGAGCCCCGCTTATGGAATGAATTGATGTGCATGTCATGAGTTCATAGGGTTACATGGGAACCCTTAGGGTGTAGGTAGGTTTAATGCAAGGGAGAGTGAACTAGGTGTCACTCTCAATGGATTGAACATATGCATGAGAATGCAGTGACTTGAGTTAATTGGAACTCTTGTCTTGACATGGAATACGGATGCATGAAAATGGATGAATAGAGTATAAGGAGGGAGAATATAGTTAAAGTAAACATGCGTGCATGAGTAGTTAGACAGTAATTATAACAGTAAGAATACAGTCATTATAACAATAGAAATAGATAGGTATAAATGAAAATAAGAGCAGTCGCTCTTTCCTCCATGGTTTTGGAAAACGGTGTGTGTGTCTTAAATCTGGCAGAGGTTCGGCTATGCAAGGTGTCTATATGAGCATGAGGTTGAGGGTTGACTAATGCGTTCTAAAAAGGCTTGGTCCCCGGATCTTCAAACCTAGGCCCACTCCCCGAGGTGGTGCCATGATTGGTTGGTGATCCGAGTGGGGGAAGCATCAAGAGGCCGTAGGCAAAGAAACTAACACAACATCTTGCCCACAACCAATATACCGTTCCCCCTTTCTAACTAGAAGGGTCATATCAGGGTAAAAATGCAAGTATGTAGAATGCAAGTGCACGTGCAGTGTGTGTGTGATTTTTTAAAGTGGAGGAAAAAGCCCAACAACTCCCATTCATCTTGTTCATCACATTCATGCATGGCAGTTAATAAAACAACATTGATAATACAAAGCGCACCTACAAAACAAAGATGCAAGAGTTAGTATGTGGATGGCAAACTTAATACAAGATAATATGAATAAATGTATGTGTTTTTTTTTAAAACAATTTTGAAACTTTGGTTTTGAAAATTTAAAGTGAATATGATTGAACAAGTTAATTGAATACTCTGCATGGGTAAAGGGTGAAGAGACATGACTATGGCCAAACCCTCTAAGCGTCCCCAGCAGAGTTGCCAACTGTCGCGCCAAGATTTTTTGCACTCGAGGAATACACACACAAGCGAAAAAAATACTGTACTCTCTTTTTAGAACTCATCCTCCTAGAAGAATGAGCGTAACTAGGTTTGAATTGAAAACTTAATTTGAATAAAGGGCTTTTGGAAAAATTTTGGAGTCACCACTTAACTTGATTAAGGTGAGTTAGGTCACCTAAAAACTAAGCATAATCCAAAGACTACACTTAGGGTTTTTGGAAAACAATTTTGAAAAACATCCTCAAGAGAGGATTTTTAGGAAAACAAGTTATTTAGCAACCTTTAGAAAATATTAAGCCCTTTTTTTTGAAAAATAACTCCGATTTGGAGGTTGGTTACGTATAGGGAAGATACACTAAGCCATCACCCTACCCCGCCCTTGCGGTACCTACATGTCTATACAGCCTATATTCACCTATAAGAGTTTTCAACTAACAAATATTCAATCCTATCCACTTTAGAAAAAGAATGTTTAAAAAGACATGATGCATGATATGCAAGTGCAAGAAAAGAAAGTTGGAAAATAGATTTGGAAAGAGATTTGAAAATAAATTGATTTGATTTAAAAGGAAATTTGAAAAGATAGATTTAAAATTGGAGAGTTTTAGAAATTGGAAATAGAAATTTGGAATTAGAAGTTTGAAATAGATCATGGAATTAGAAACTTGAAAAATATTGTAGAATTAGAGATTTAAAAGAAATTGTGATCGCACCCATGAGGGTTGTTTACATATCCTTTTGGAGGAATCATGTCAGTCGTAGTTCGGACAAGAGTTCGATAGAAAATAGAAGATTTGATTGGAAGAAATAAATTTTGATTTGGAATTCGAATTAGAAGATTCGGAAATCAGGATTGAACTTAGACCTAGAATTTAACTTGAAAGAGGATTTGGCCCTTGAAAGATGACTTGGACTAGATTTGGAAAGATAGAACTTTGGCAAAACCTAGACTTAGGAAAGATGAGATTGAGAAAAGACTTGAGGTTTAAGAAATATTTGACTCAAATGTTTGACTTGGAAGATTAGGGAAAGATTAGATTTAGGAAAGATTCGGATTAGGAAAGCGTCATTTTAGGAAAGTTCTGTTTTAGGAAAGTAAAATCTTAGGAAAGTCTTGGTTTAGGAAAGTTTTCAAATTAGGAAAGTTTTGTTTTAGGAAAGTTTTGAATTAGGAAAGTTTCAACTTAGGAAAGTTTTAGATTAAGAAAGTTTCATTTTAAGAAAGGTTTTGAAATAGGAAATGTTTCGTTTTAAGAAAGTATTAGAATTGAAAAATTTTGAATTTAGAATGTTTTGAAGTAGGCAAGTTTTGAAAGTAAGAAAGTTTTGAGTTTAGAAAAGTTTTAGATTTGGAAAGATTTGAAGTTTAGGAAAGTTTAGGATTTGTAAAGGTCGGGATTAGGA
The DNA here is from genome assembly GCA_033060915.1 of Euryodendron excelsum. Taxonomy (NCBI): domain Eukaryota; kingdom Viridiplantae; phylum Streptophyta; class Magnoliopsida; order Ericales; family Pentaphylacaceae; genus Euryodendron; species Euryodendron excelsum. The sequence goes on from CM065388.1 coordinate 33,050,228, forward strand.
AAGATTTAGAAGCTTAAAGTTTAAGGAAAGATTTAAACGTTCAAGTTTTGGAAATGTAAGAATTAGGAAAGTATGAGATTAGGAAGGAGTGGATTTAAGAAAGATTTGGAGTTGGAAGGATCGAGATTTGTATTTCCTAAAACAAGGGATTGGATTTTGTTTCTAAATAGAGGTGTTTTGATTTTGTTTCCAAAAATGGAGGATAGGATCTAGTTTCCTAAATGCGAGATTGGATTTGGTTTCCTAACGGAAAAATTGGATTTGATTTCCTAAAGGGGAGTTTGGATTTGGTATGGATTTGGAAGGATAAAGTTTTGGAAATCCTAGATTTGGAAGACTATAGTTTTGACATAGAAAAAAAGTTTTGGAAACTTATGATTTAGGCTAAAAAAGAGATTTTAGAAACCCATGTTTTGAGGCAAGGTTGGAAATCATGTTTTGGCAAGAAGATTAGGGTTTCCTAATTATTGGCTCTATGGCTTAACTTTGACTTTAAGAAAAGAGACTCTTGGAAGGTGAGTTTTTAGAAACGGAGATTTTTGGAAAGAGATCCTAAAAGGAGTTTTTAGAAAGGGATTTGGAAAGAGTTTTTAGGAAGGGATTTTGGAAAGTAAGACTTTGAGAGAGTTTTTTTTTGAAAAGAGAGGTTTTGGAAGGAGATTAGAATCACTTTAAGATAGTGGTTTTGAAAACAACAAGGATTTGAAAATATGGACCTTATTGGTCACTTTAAAAATAACACTTTCCTAAAGCAACCCTAGCCATAGAAAGGCTAGAATCACCTTAGGATTGTGGTTTTGAAAATAAGTTTTGAAAAAGAAGATTTTGATGCAAGTTTTGAAAACAGTTTTGATGCAAGCTTTTGAAAACGAGTTTGAAAATGAATTTTGGAAGAATGTAAGATCATAATATGCACAATGCAAGTTGAGGTCGTGAACATACAAGGTTAAGGTTTCACCACATAATCAAGGGGGCCGAACCCACATGGTCTCCGGTTAGGCTAAAAGAAAGCCCCTGACACGGTGACCCTCCAATAGCCTAATCCTACACATGGACTGGAAAGTCCCTTGTTTCAAGCATGCAATAAAAGGGGGAAGAAGATGGAGGATTAAATAGAAGAAAACCCAAGTGGGTTAGGAGAGAGAAGAGAAGGGAAGATGCGTAAACGTAAATAGGGAGCCTACCTTGTGTCTTCTTTATTTTGCTTTGCTTTGCCCACTTTGTTTTTCTTGCTTTGCTTCGATCTTTGCTGCAGCCTTCGTCTTGATCTTTGAGAGCTTTAATTTGCAGCACTTCAATTTGCAGCACTTCAAGTCTTCAATGGAGGCTAGCATATCAGTGTATGAGAATATGTATGAGTGTATAGGAGGCTAGGGCTTGTGTGTGGAGGCTAGGGTTTAGGGAACCTAAAGGAGACTAGGGTTTTGGGAGGCTACGAGCTCTGTGTATCGAAAAGTAGGGTTTTTAGATTGAGTTTGCGGACCACTTTCACACTGGAGGAGGCTCGTTATTTATAGACAAAGGATTAACCTGGCACCTGTTGCAGTGGCGCTAGACTAGAAAATATATTGGCGCCAGGCTAGAAAATAGATAGTGGCGCCAATCCATTGTTTGGCTTAGCACCACTACTAGTGGCGCCAGCCACTTAGGAAAGCTTTTAAGTTGACAAGCAAGATATCTTCAGAAAATTTGGGCGCCTGTACTAGTAACTGCCATGCAATTTTTAGCTTGGCTTCACTAGTAATGACTCCGGAAGGTCCCGAAAGAATTTAAGAGGATCGGGAATGGCCCGGAGGGCCAAAAAAGGGCAAGAACCCTTAAAATAGGGTCTCGGGGTGTAATGGACTTGAAAAAAGATGTCAGGGTTTGTTAGAGGGGTTGACCGGGCCATTGGGGGCAAAACGGTCAACCGGGCCGAAAAGCTGCCAGGACGGACTCAGAATGTCTCGGAAGAAGACTTGAGATTTGGAAACATTATTTAGAATGTTCCCAAAGGTTGTCGGTATGATACCTAGAGCCGGTGTGGTCGGAAAAGACGACCGGCCCTTCTAGGGGCAAAACGGTCATTTTGTACCGGGTTTGTCGAAACTGACTCGGAATAATCCAGAAAGGTAAAGAAAGGTTGGGAATACTATAAGAAGTATTCTCAGGAGGTTACCGGTTTGATACCTAGAGCCGGTGTGGTTCCCGGGGCATTCGGATGCCTAGGGGCAAAATGGTCATCTTGACTGAAAAGTCTCGGAATTGGCCCGAAACTGACTAGAAGGCACCTAATCATGCTCGATTGCTTTTAAGACAATCTTGGAAGGCTGGACTTACCGTTCTAAGGACTTAGGTATGTTCTCGAGAAATGTGCCAAAAAATGGCCCTATTGGCAGTTTAGTCATTTTTCACCAAAGTGGGCTAGCAGGCACCGGTGTTAACCTGTGTTTTGAGTGTTTCCACCAGTCTGACAGCAGTCCCATGATACAGGGGTTTGTTGGCAATTCCCTATATCAACTTGTTTACGAGTATTTCCACCACTCTAATGGTTGCAATGTTTACGAGTACTTCCAGTACTCAATGGTTCGCGATCATTCCCGAGACTGCTTGATCTTGGAAAGCTGATAAAGGGACTTAGCACCTGAGGAATCAACTTTCACGGAAGTCGTCCCGAAATGGACATTCCTACATTGGTAGGCCAGCAGGCGCCAAAGGTGGATCGTTCCACCATCTAGGGGACTTGGGGTCTCGTCCCAGTCGACGGGTTTGAAGGAACTTACCATTCCGAAGAAAATTTCTTTAGAAAATGTACTGGAAAGGATAGACTTACCATTTTGAGGAATCAACTTTCTCGAGAAAGGGATTGGAATTGGAATTGGAAAAGGGGACTTACCATCTTTAGGAAGATGTGCCTACGGGATTGGAAAGGGACTTACCGTCTTTGGGAAGACGCGCTTATGGGATTGGAAGGGACTTACTGTCTTCAGAAAGACGTGCCTATGAAATTGGACCAAACAATGCCCACAAGGGCATTTTGTTCATTTTGCCTTTATTTGGGCCTGGTAGGCCTGCGCAGCAATGAATTGACTGGATTAGGACTAGAATTCTAGAATATGTCCACGTTCACTTGAACTCAAGTCCGGACGGACTGTAGACTACCGAGCGGTAAAAAATGGGGTGCTCACAACCTTCACAATCAAGTTCCAAGTCTTGCAGATTTCAGATGTCTACAATTTGCTGTTAGGACGGCCTTGGATTCATTCGAAGGGTGCAGCTCCTTCTAGCCTTCATTAGAAAGTCTACTTCATTGTGGCTTCCAAGCTGATTTCTATTTTCGCCGAAAAATAATTCACTGTATACAAAGCTAACATCGTTGCATCTAACACTGAATTGCCATCTTGCTTTCAGTCGTTCGAATATATCATTGTTGTACAGAAAGAAGGTCAAGTGGAGCTGAAATATTTTCAAAACTCTCAGATGATAGTGCGGTACTTTAAAGCAAATGGTTTTCATCCGGGGAAAGGTTTAGGGAGATATTTACAAGGAAGGTATGAGGTCGTAGAAATACTGTCGGCTAAACCCACCTTTGGGCTGGGGTATGAACCCACAATAAAGGAGAAAAGAGAAGCATTGCGGAAGAAGAGGGCTAATAAGAAAGCTATCATGGAACCCTCAAATCGATTCAAGTAGCTGGACATGGGGAAAGGAATGTCTACATTAAATAAGAAGAAGAGGAAAGTCCAAGAAGAAGCACCCGTCATGACAGCTGACACTGGAATAACTCAAGATGGATCCATTTGAGCGATGCTGCCAGGCGAAAATTTGCATAATTGGGCCAGCGAGGACATCATCCGTGCTCGCAAGTTTCGGTACAAAGCTCACCAGAGCGAGATCCCGGAGTAGCTGATTTGCCATAAACAAACTTTGTCCTCTTAATTTAGATGTCTTAACTTTTAAATCAAGTTATTAATGGAAAAATATTCCTTTTGTTTTGATTCATTGCACACTATTTTTCATGCCAGGGACCTTCGCATCTGACGTCTTACTCAACTGATTCAGAGAATGCCAATCCTGACAAACAATGACTTCAACACTGAGTTTAATTACCAACAACTGGTAATTGTAGAGGATGTAAATTATTCAAAAATGGTGCCAGAGGACATTCAGGAACAAATACGAAGACAAAGAACTGTAGTACCCCAAACATTGAGGAAATAGAAGCCGATAATTTGGGGAATAAAGGGGATCCAAAAGAGCTTAGAATCGGTACAGGTCTAGATCAATAGTAGCGGGGAGAATTATTGGAACTGTTACATGCATACCTGGATGTTTTAGCTTGGTCCTAACAAGACATGCCTAGGTTGGATGAATCCATTGTTGAACATAGATTACCCTTAGACTTGCAGATGAAACCCTTTAAGTAGAAGTTGAGAAGATTGAGGCCCAAATGGAGCCTGAAGATAAAGGAAGAAGCGATTAAACAGTTCCAGGCAGGATTCTTGCAAGTAGTAGAATATCCCCAATGGCTGGCTAATATTGTCCCTGTACCCAAGAAAGATGGTAAGGTGCGGATGTGTATTGACTTTCGGGACCTCAACAAGGTCAATCCAAAGGATGACTTTCCTCTCCCACACATAGACTTGCTTGTTGACAACACGGCCGGTCACGAAATGTTTTCCTTCATGGACGGTTTTTCGGGATATAATCAAGTCAAGCTAGCTGAAGAGGAAGGAGAGAAGACTGCTTTCATCACCCCTTGGGGAGTGTATTATTATAAAGTTATGCCATTTGGACTTCGCAATGCAGAGGCAACCTACCAAAAAGCCATGGTAACCTTATTTCATGATATGATGCATCAAGAAGTCGAAATTTACGTGGATGACATAATCGTCAAGTCCAGACAGCGGAAAGACCACCTGTTCAACCTACGGAAGGTGTTTGACCATCTCTGTAAGTATCAGCTTCAGCTAAACCTAGCCAAGTGCACCTTTGGAGTATCTTCAGGGAAGTTGTTGGGGTTTATAGTCAATGAAAAGGGGATAGAGGTTGATCCAGCCAAAGTTAAGTCCATCGTCGAAATGCCAGCACCAAGAGGGGAAAAGGAGGTCCTCTCCTTTCTGGGAAAGTTAAACTTCATCAGTAGATTCATCGCCCAAATGACCCATCTATGCGAACTTATTTTCAAACTCCTTAAGAAAGATGTTCCAAAAGAGTGGGATGATAACTGTCAAATAGTTTCTGAGAAAATCAAAGAATACCTATAGAATCCTCCTGTCCTAGTGGCACCGACCCCAGGGTGCCCTTTGTTGATGTATATGTTAGTGTTAGATACTTCCATGGGGTGTGTTTTGGGACAACATGATGAAACAGGAAGAAAAGAGCAAGCCATTTACTACCTCAGCAAGAAGTTCCTACCATATGAAACAAAGTATTCGGATCTTAAGAAAACCTGATGCGCATTAGCCTGGGCAGCTTGCAGGCTTTGGCATTACATGCTTTATCATACCACCTTCCTCATCTCTCAAATGGATCCTCTCAAGTATATATTTGAGAAACCAACCCTGTCCAACTGAATTGCCCGGTGGCACATGATCCTGTCACAATTCGATATTGTATTCACTACTCGTAAAATAGTTAAGGGGCAGGTGATAGCTAATTATCTGGCTGAGAACCCCGTTGATGATTGTCAGTCCCTGGAACCCCAATTCCCTGATGAAGATATACTATCCACTGATGATGTATTTGAGGAGCAAGCGGGAACTGCATGGAAGATGTATTTTGATAGGGCTGCTAACAAAAGAGGAACTAGCATCAGGGCAGTAGTAGTATCAAGAACGGGCAGTCACTATCCTATTGTGGTTAAGCTACAACTTGAACTATGCACCAACAACATTGCCGAATATAAGGCTTGCATCCTGGGATTGAGGTTGGCATTAGAAATGAAGATTGACGAACTGGTTGTTTTCGGTGATTCAGATCTGGTCATTCAGCAATCCAAGGACGTATACCAAACTTGAGATGCCAAACTCTCCCCATATCATCAACAGGTCAAAGATTTATGTCAGCTATTCGAAAGGGTGGATTTTCATCATGTACCCTGAGCAGAGAACAGTTTTGCCAATGCCTTAGCTATGTTAGCTACAGTAATCAAGGTTGACAGGGGCACCGAGATACCCCCTCTATAGATTTTTACTAGGGATATCCTTTCCTATTGCCTGCACACAACCGTTGAGCTCGACGAGCAACCATGGTTCTATGATATCTAGAGGTACATCCAAGCCAAGACATTCCCCGATGCAGCATCACAATGAGATAGGAAGACCATTTGTAGTTTGGCAGGACATTACTTTATGGCTGGAAATGAGCTTTCCAGGAGATCCTGGTTCAGACCTCTAAGATCATGGAGGAAGTGCACAAAGAAGTTTGCGGTCCCCACATGAATAGCCACACGCTTGCAAACAAGATTCTCTAAACAGGGTATTACTGGTCAATAATGGAGTCAAATTGTATTAGATATGTTCTTCAGTGTCACAAGTGCCAGATACATGGGGATAAGATCAAAGCACTGCCCACTGAGCTCCATTTTATGTCAACCCCATGGCCTTTTTCTATGTGGGGGATAGTTATGATTGGCCCTATCACTCCTAAAGCCTCCAATGGCCATCGCTTCATCCTTGTTGCCATTGATTATTTCACTAAATGGGTGGAAGTCGTCTCCTATGTTCATGTTACCAAGAAGGTTATGAAAAGGTTCATAAAAAATCACATCATTTGCCGATATGGGATTCCCGAGTCACTCATTACTGACAACGCTTCCAATCTGAATAATGAGTTGATATCAAAGCTTTGCTAAACATTTCACATTACGCACTAGAATTCGATCATCTACATGCCTCAGATGAACAGAGCAGTGGAAGTAGCCAATAAGAACATTAAGTGAATACTCCGAAAGATGATTGACAACTACAGAGATTGGCATGAGAAACTTCCTTACGCATTAATGGCTTACCGAACTACTATGATGGTCTCCACCGGAATCACTCCCTTTGAGCTGGTCTATGGTACAGAGGTAGTCATCCCCATCGAGATGGAGATTCCTTCCCTAAGGATCTTAATAGAAACCAAGCTGGATGAAGCGGAATGGATCAAAGACCGGTACGTCCAACTCTGCCTACTAGATGAAAAGCGGCTAGTTGCAGTTTATCATGCTCAATGCTACAGAAGACGAATGGCCCGAGCGTTTGATAAGAAGGTGCGGCCTCGATCATTCCAATCGGGAGATTTGGTGCTTAAAAAGGTATTCCCCCATAAGGAGGCAGCGCAAGGGAAATTTGCTCCAAGCTATGAAGGGCCATACGTGACAAAAAAAGGTCCTGTCTGGAGGAGCTCTTGTCTTAGAGGAAACAGATGGCCAAGAATTCCCTAGTCCGTTGAATTCAGATGCTGTCAAACACTACTACATATGATTCCGATAGCTAGCCTTTGGTTTCTTTGCGGAAGCAATAAAATCTACTTTCTTTAATCTATGCTAATCAGTAGGGTAGGGTTTTAATGGTAAAGCTCTATGGACTAAGCAATTTAATTCTGAGATGATGAGGGGCCCTCGTTTCAATTCCTATACAGTTAAAAAAAAATGACCTTTGTCAAACCCTTAGAGCCGATTACTTTCCTTCAAGAACATTTCCTAACAAAGTGATCACACTAAGTCAAATTAGAAGCACTGGAGATATGCGTTACAAAATAAATAAAAAAAGAAGAAGAAAAAAGAGAAAAGGGGGAATCCTTGAAGTATTACCTTAAGTTTGCACAAGTGTTGTTGTTAACATCGTTATTTCACAGAAAAAAAAAAAAAAAAACAAAGGTGATGAGATATCCAATGAAAGATAAGAATATGCAGAAAAAGTGCTATTAGACCAAAAATCATTGATGGTGATCACTAGTAGAATGGTAGGTTTGAGCCTTTTCCTTTTCTTTCAAAAGTAAAAACCCACACCACAAACCCTAAAAGCCCTCTCAGATCAGAGTTAAATTGTTTAGTCCAAATGAGCCTACTGAAATATGCTATTAGTAAGGAAGCTAGGGGATGACATAAGTAGTATTTAGAAGCTTCTCAACAGAAACCGGAGACCAAGCTAAGGAAAGACAGAGAAAGAGGAGGGAAAATAAGCACGTTCCCGAGGATGCGGTGAAAACCCGCAAGGGCGCCGTAGGTAAAAGAGTAGGTATATGGCGAGATACAAAACTGTTGACCTTAGTGAAAGCCTACAAAGGCGCTTTGGTGCAAAAATGATAGGGTTGGGACTGGTGAAAACCCTCACAGGCACCAGTAGTAAAAATAGCAACAACAAAAAAAAAAAAAAAGGGGGGGGGGGGGGGGGGGGGGTGCACTTAGATGTAAGAAATAGCCCAAGCTATAGCATCCCAAGAAGTTATATGTATGAAAGCAGCAGTGTGAAAGTCAGAAGGTGTCTCGAAAGGCATTCTCCGGCTTAGCCCAGTTAAGGTTAAAGATAGTAGGGGTTTCTTTCGCAGGACAATCAATTAGTCAGAGTATCAAACCAAAGGGAGTTATTTTCTATTAAGCTGCGGCTTTCATTCGGCTTTTCTCAAGTTTGTTATTATACTAACCTTGTAGGAAAATCATATCAAAAGTATAGAAGGCCATAAGTTCATAAGGCAAAAATGTATACAATACTAAACGAAGTATGTTTTTCTACAAATGCAGGAATCAATAGATCTGGAAACGAAGGGCAAAAATATATCGCTCCCCATCATCATCAGAGGAGGAATCGGCTAGCCAAGGATCAATTGGCTCGCCAACCGCAAGAGGAGCACTTGAAGAAGTACCAACTGTAGAAGATCCAAGCCGACCTCACTCGTAGTCTGCATACATGGCCAAAAGCATATCCCTCTTTTAGGTAAGAGACTCCACAGCCTCCCGCAAAGAATAACTATCCATCGCATCGTCCTCCGTGGGAGGGGAATAGTCTAGAATGCCTCGTGGTCGCCTACGTCCCCTCGAGATTCTCAAAGGTGGCCGATCATGTGTTAATCTGGCCGCTGCTAGCTACATCTCCAAAGAAGCTACCTCAGTGCCCTGCACTCTCAACTGGTCATGCAATATCAGAATCAACTGGCAGTTTTGTCACCTATGAGGACGCCCCTAAACAATCATAACTGTCAAGAAGTTGATATACCCTACAGGAGGTAAAGGAGTCTCAATGAGAAGATCCCTAAGTCTACTAAGACCTAGCACGTAGTGCTGAAGCCAATAGTGATAAGTCTTAGTCTCAAGGGGCATGACAGAGAATGGACCTTCGTCGTCTACATGAGGAAGTAAAGATCTCCATGTTTCCATAACTCTCTCCACCAGTGCTCTCGGGAACGATGCCTAAAAAATAAGAGTGAACTCAGCTGCAGATGCCAAATAAGGGATATCTTGACTTCTACCAAGCTGTCGCAGAACCCGAATCCTGAAGAAAGGGGTAATGCCCCGTAAGCCCGCTAAGGGTATGAAGGCCCTCTCGGAAGGCCGAACTATCAAGCAATATATTCCGACGAGTCTCGAATACCACCTGACCGTGCCTGACCTCATGCTCTGGAGGTAGTCAGCCTAGGCTGCAACGGTCTACGAAAATCTCCCCTCATTTGCCATAGCTATCTGAGAGCTCACCAGGGACCATATATGGTCAAGCTCGGGATACCATGTTTGCCGGAATAGTGGAGTAACAAACAAGTGCCCAATCGCTGAAAGCTAGAGGAGAGCAACACATCCCCAAAAATGAGCGTCAACAGTCTTGTTGAATCTCGTAAGACTCACAAAGGTCTCTCCCACAACCATGGGAGCAAAGGAATGCCCCTTACGAATTTGGGCCAGCAATGCACATAGTCGGTAGTAAACTAAATCACCTCCTCGTGGAAACACCAAGTAGTTCAGAAGAAGCAGGGCCAGAGTAACCATACGGAAAACATAGCAATCCTGGAAAGTGTGCCAATCACTTGAGTGGGCTCGTATACCCATGGTCAACTCAAAGCGAGAAAAGAGGAACTCTGCTGGAACATAAGGAAACTGGGACAAAGAAGAAGATGAAAGAACTGCGCATCTGAGTCCAAGCTGGGATGAGACCAATGTAATACAATTGTCAAGAAAGATGGGTCAAACGATGTCGGCAGAATCATCTCAGAAACCAAGAAGAAATTCATACTCGTGAGGAGTAGGGGTAAGCTCGCACTCCCCGAAGCGGGAAAAAGATAAGCCATGCTACCAAAAGGGAATCATTGCCTCCATGAACCCGGGAATAAGCTGCACTGACAGGAGTGAAGCCACCCGACCAAAGGACCGGCAAAAGATTTCCTGCTCATCCGGAGGGTAACTGTCATGCCAAGCCCTCAGTTGACCCAAAATCATATATGCCATCCTAGAAAGGTAAGCAAGGTAAGAGGTGTTAATATACGGTACATATAGTTAAAAATATTAATAAAATAAAATAAATAAATAACCAAAAACCAAAAAAAAAAAGAAAGATTTCAAGTGATAAGTCAAAATGAATTTTGCTACACATTTTGATTCTAAATACTCAAAAGGCTCGTTTCATTTTTCATTAAGTCAACGGTGTCCACAGATATCCTAAAATTTTTCAAAATCATTTCAAATGTTTTCTAAAATATTCCAGCATTTTTCTAAATTTTAAACTCCCTTAATTTCATCACTTTCTCAATTTTCTTCATTTTTGCTATTTTTCTAAGTCATTTTTTCTATTTTTCAAAAAATAAAAAATTCAAAAGTTTTTGAAAAATCATAAAATTTCATGCGGCTGTTAAACACATTTTTCTAAGGCACAAAGTATAAAAATATAGTTGAAAAACGCAACACTTAAGCCTATAGGAACAAGTCTCCAATTCCTGCAGAAACTCCCTTCACATAATCACGCAAAATAACACAAAATTCAATCAAACAAGTACTAAAATGAAAAAATAACATCACCATAGTATTCAAAATATATCAAAACAACAATTTCCATTGTTCACATGACTTAAACGGAATTCTACACGTTCAAATCAACATAAGATAGAACACTCACCTTTCGAAGTTCTCTAGCAAAATCTTCTCTTCCGGCGACTTTTTCGGTGATGTGGTCTACTTCTGGCAATTCCTCGTGGTCTTCAAGAAGCACTCCTTCAATGTCCAAGTCGAATTTCTCATAAAAGCTTTCAGTTTGTCGAAAACTCTTCACCTCCCGTAACCACGTCGAACTAGAAATTTTTCTGGTTTTGATCCTAAGCCAAATTTGCCAAAGGTGCCAGTTCTAAATTTCGGGCAGCTTTGCCTTTTTTCCCGCCAAAACCTGATTTGAAGGCCTTTTAGGCCCAATATTCGTTTCTACAATCCCGTCTTCCAAAATTTCCAAAGTCCGTCCCTTCGACCGTCTCATGGTCAACATGGGACTCTTACTCTATCATTTTCTATCTTCGACAAGCAAAGATAGAAAAAGAAGAGCAGTTGTAAGCACCCTATTTTTACTCATTTGACAGTCTCCAGTCTGTCTAGACTTGTAATCAATTCAATATGGACGTATTCTAATCGAAATCAACTTTCCCAAGTCTAATCCCGTCAATCCATCACTTTGCGGGCCTGCCGAGCCCAAATAAAGGCAAAATGATCAAAATGCCCTTGGGAGTAATGTTCGGTCCAATTCCAACAGGCACGTCTTTCCGAAGACGGTAAGTCGTCTTTTCGAAGATGGTAAGTCATCTTTCCAATTCCATTTTCAATTCTAATTCCAATTCTAATTCCAACTAAATTCAACTCACCTTTTGAGAAAGTTGATTCCTCAAGGTGGTAAGACCCTCTAATCCAGCACTTTTTTGAGGAAACTCTTTGGAACGGTAAGTCCCTTCAAATCTGTCGACCAAGACGAGATCCCAAGTCCCTTAGATGGTAGAACGGTCCATCTTTGCCGCTTGCTAGCCCGCCAATGCAGAAATGTCCGTTTCGGCACGCCTGTGAGAAAGTTGATTCCTCATGCATTAAGTCCAATGAGTAGTTTCCCGAGATCAGGCAGTCTAGGTAATGATTGCGAACCATTAAAGTAGCTGAAGTACTCGTAAACATCGCAACCGTCAGAATAACGGAAGTACTCGCAAACTGGTCGATGTAGGGAATTGCCAATAAACTCCTATATCATGGGACCACCATCAGAGTGGCGAAAATGCTCAAAACTAAGGTCAACACTAGTGCCTGCTAGCCCACTCCAGTGAAAAATGACCAAACTACCCTTAGGGCCATTTTTGGCACATTTCTTGAGAAAGTACCTAAGTCCTCAGAATGGTAAGTCCACCTTTCCAAGATTATCTCAAAAGCAATCCGGTATGATTAGGTGCCTTCTAGTCAGTTTCGGGCCAATTTCGAGACATTTCGGTCAAGATGACCATTTTGCCCCTAAGCATCTGAGCACCCCGGGAACCACACCGGCTCTGGGTATCAAATCAGTAACCTCCCGAGAATGCTTCTTATAGTATTCTTGACCTTTCCTTACCTTTTCGAGTCATTATGAGTCAGTTCTGGCAAACCCAGTGCAAAATAACCATTTTCCCTTAGCGGGCCGGTCGCCTTTTCCGACCATACCGGCTCTGGGTATCAAACTGGTAGCCTTTGGGAACATTCTAAATAATGTTTCCAAATCTCAAGTCTTCTTCTGGGTCATTCTGAGTCCGTCTTGTCATCATTCGAGCCTAGTCGACCATTTTGCCCCTAATGGCCCGGTCGACCCCACTAACAAACCCTATTATCCTTTTTCAAGTCCATTACTCTCAGGACCCTATTCTAAGGGTTCCTGTCCCTTTTCGGCCTTCCGGATCATGCCCGACTCCTTCAAATCATTCTTGGACCTTCCGGAGTCACTCCTAGTGAAGCCATGCTAAAAATTGCATGGTAGTCACTAGTACAGGTGCCCAAATCTTTTGAAGATACGTTGCTTGCTGACTTAAAAACTTTCATAGGTGGCTGGTGCCATTAGTAGAGGTGTCAAGCCAAAATTTGGCCTGGCGCCACTCCCAGTGGCTCCAGAAGGTTTTTTGGCCTAGCGCCACTGCAACAGGCGCCAGGTCATTCATCTCTTTAGAAATACAGAGCCTCTTCTAGCGTGAAAGAGGTCCACAAACTCAGTCTAAAAACCCTACTCTTCGATATACAGAGCTTGTAGCCTCTTTAAACCCTAGTCTCTTTTAGGTTTTCCAAACCCTAGCCTCTGTACACAAACCCTAGCTTCCTATATACTCATACACACTCTCATACATTCATACACTAGCATTCAAAGCCTCCATTGAAGACTTGAAGTGTTGCAACTTCAAAGCTCTCGAAGATCGAAGACAAGTTCTCGAAGACTGAAGCGAAGCAAGGACCGAAGCAAGAAAGCAAAGCACGCAAAACAAAGCAAAATAAACAAGACACAATGTAGGCTTTGTATTTAAGTTTATGCAACTCCCCTCTCTTTGTTCTCTCTTTGAATGCACTTGGGTTTTCTTCTATTTTAATCCCCCATCTTCTTCCCCCCCCCCCCCCCCCCTCCTTGCATACTTGAAACAAGGGACTTTCCGGTCCATGTGTAGGATTAGGCTATTGGAGGTCATCATGCCGGGGGCTTTCTTTTAGTCTAATCGGAGACCACGTGTGTTCGGCCCCCTTGATTATGTGGTGAAGCCTTTAACCTTGTATGTTCACGACTCCAACTTGCATTGTGCATATCATGATTTTGCATCTCTCCAAAATTCATTTTTTTAAACTTGTTTTCAAAAGCTTGCATCAAAATTGTTTTCAAAACTTATGTCAAAATTTTCTTCTTCAAAACTTGTTTTCAAAATCACAATCCTAAAGTGATTTTAGCCTTTCCATGGCTAGGGTTGCTTCAGGAAAGTGTTACATTTAAAGTGACCAATATGGTCCATATTTTAACTCCTTGTTGTTTTCAAAACCACTATCTTAGAATGGTTCTAACCTTCTTATGGTTAGAATTCCTTTAGGAAAGTGAGGTATTTTATATACTTTTTAAAAACTCTCTTTTCAAATCTCTCTTTCAAAAAATCTCTTGTCCATTACACTTTCTAAAAACTCTCTTTAATCTCCTTTTCAAAATTCTTTTCAAATTGCTTTATGAAAACTTCCTCCAAAAATTTATTTTTCAAAACTCCTTTTTTAACTCCTTTCCAAAAAAAAAGCTCTCTTCAAAATTCCTTTTTTAAAAACACTCTCTAAATTTTCTTCCTAAAAAACTCTTTCCAAAAATCTCTTTCCAAAAACTCTCTCAAAGTATTGCTTTCCAAAAAAATCTTTCCAAAATCTCTTTTCTTGAAGCCCAAGTCAAACCCTAGAACTAACGATTAGGAAACCCTAACTTCTTTTCTTAAAACATGTTTTCCAATCTTGCCTTAAAACCTAGGTTTCCAAAATCTATTTTCTACGTCAAAACTATAGTCTTCCAAATCTAGGGTTTCTAAAACTTCCCTTTCCAAATCCATGCCAAATCCAATCTTCCCTTTAGGAAACCAAATCCAATCTTCCCGTTTAGGAAACTAGATCCTATCATCCATTTTTGGAAACAAAATCAAAACACCTCTTTAGAAACAAAATCCAATCTTTCGTTTTAGGAAATAGGAATCTCAATCCTTCCAACTCCAAATCTTTCCTAATTCAAATCCTTCCTAATCTCCTACTTCCCTAAATCTAAAGTTTTCAAAACTTAAACTTTGAAATCTTTCCTTAAACTTTAAGCTTCTGAATCTTTCCTAATTCCATACCTTTCTAAATCTCAACTTTCCAAATCTAAATCTTTTCTTAAACTTAAACCTTTTCTAACTTCAAGTAAATTCTAAAATTTCTAAATTTCAAATCTTTCCAAATCCAAAACTTTCTTAAGTTAAACCTTTCTTCTTTCAAAACTTTCCTAAATCAAAACTTTCCTAAAATGAAACTTTCCTAAAACATAACCTTTCCTAATCCATCTTTCCTAAATTTCAACTTCCCTAATCTTCCAAGTTCAACACTCACGTCAAATCTTTTCCAAGTCTCAAGTATTTCTTAAGTCTAGATTTTCTAAAACCAAGCTTTTCAAAATCAAATCTTTTCAAATCTTCCAATCAAAGTTTAATCTCTCAATCTTCCAATCCAAATTCCAATTTTCAATCTTCTATTCTAAGTTTAAATCAAACTCCTTTTTCCAATCAAACTCTTTTTCAAATCAAAACCTTTTATTTTCTATCGACTCTTGTCCGAACTACTACTGACCTGATTCCTCAAAAATGATACGTAGGCAACCCTCACGGGTGCGATCACAACCTTTTTCAAGCTTCCAATTCCATAATCTATTTAAAACTTCCAATTCCATAATTCTTTTCAAATCTCTTTCCTCGAATTTATTTTCAAAATCAAATCAAATCTATCTTTTCAAGTTTCTTTTCAATTTCTATTTCAAATATATCTTCTCAAGTCTCTCTTCTAAAATGAAATCAATTTCTTTTCAAATCTATTTCCAAATAAAATTTTTCTATTGTATTTACATATCATGCATCATGTTTTTCTAAAAATTATTTTCTAAAGTGGATAGGATTGGACATTTGTTAGTTGAAGACTCTCATAGGTGAATCTAGGGTGAATAGACATGTAGGTACCGCAAGAGCAGGGTAGGGTGATGGCTTAGTGCATCTTCCCTACACGTAACCAACCTCCGAACCTAGGATCACTGTTTTCGAAAGACCAAAATGGAGTTCTTTTCAAAAAAGGGTTTAAATATTTTTTAAAGGTTGCCAAACAACCTGTTTTCCTAAAAACCCTCTCTCGAGGAGATATTTTCAAAATCGTTTTCAAAAACCTTAAGTGTAGTCTTTGGATTATTCTTAGTTTTAGGTGACCTAACTCACCTTAATCAAGTTAGGTGGTGATTCCAAATTGTTTTTCAAAAGCCTTTTATTCAAAATTAGTTTTCAATTCAAACCTAGTCGCACTCATTCTTTTGGGAGGTTGAGTTCTAACGAGAGAGTACAATATTTTTCCCGATTGTGTGTGTATTCCTCAAGTGCGAAAAATTTGGGCGCGACAATACTAACCTAGGTTGGGTTGGCCTAAGGTTAGGGGTGACCTAAGGTTAACTAATTTGAGTTAGGTTAGCCTAGGGTTAAGGTGGCCTAAGGTTAACTAACTAAGGTTGGGTTAACCTAGGGTATGGACAACTAGGGTGAAGTTGGACTACGGTTAATCAACTAGGGTTTGGTTAACCTAGGGTTAAGGTGACCTAGGGTTAATTAACTAGGGTTTCGTTAACCTAGGGCTAAGGTGACCTAGGGTTAACTAACTAAGGTTGGGTCAACCTAGCATTAAGGTGACCTAGGGTTAACTAACTTGGGTTAGATTAACCTACGGTTGGACAACTAGGGTCAAGTTAAACTAGGGTTGGATAACTAGGGTCAAGTTAACCTAGGGTTGGATTAGAAGATGGTTTTGAAAGGCAGTTTTATGCATTTTTTAAAAGGAGGTTTGGAAAACAAATCATGTTATGTAAAGGATTTTGGTAGACAACCCTTTTGAAGATCATTTCCATGAAAATTTGATTCTAGCCAAGAATATGGTTTATATGGTTGGTGCTTGAAAACCATTCCGAAGAGGGTTTTCTAAGGACCATTATAACCTTTATCTTGAAAAGAGTAGGGATTTCAAAAATTAACACAATGATGGCAACTTTTTGAAAAACCATTTCTAATGCAAAGATGCAGAGAATGAACTTTTGAAAACCATTTTTTGAGATGAAGATTTTGAAAACCATTTTTCAAAGGAAACCATTCTAACAAGTTAGGGTTCCTATGGCCAATGTAAAAGGAGTCCACTCAATAGAGGGTTCTGTGAGGCCATTCCAACCACTAAACTTGAAAGAATAACAATCTTAGGGATCAAAGAGTTTGAAAATCATTTTCGTACAAGAATAAAAAGAGAAGGGAATCATCCTAACAATTTAGGGCTCCTATGGCCAATATAAAAGGAAGACCACTCAAGAGAGGGTTCCATGGTGCCATTCCAACCACTAAACTTGAGAGAATAGAAACCTTGGGAATTAGAGAGTTTGAAAACCATTTTTATACAAGTTGGAATGCAACAATGTAAAAAAGTGAGTTAAGAGTTAATAGGGAGATTTTCTAAAGCATGATTTCTTAGAGTCTTATTCTAAGCTTCAAGGAACCAACTCTTAGACCCACTTTGAAACGAATATTGTGCTTGAAAATGGCATGGAAATGAGAATAGTGTAAGTTTTGGAGAACATGGTCATAAATATGAAACTAAAGCCAAGTACACAAACATGAGCAAGATAACCATATGCAAAGAGGGTCATGAATTCATACAAGGCTTTGGGCTACACCACATAATCAAGGTGTTCCAAGGCCATACCATCTTAAAGTAGGCTAGTGAGAGATCCTCCAACATGGTGGCTCTCACCAACTTTCCTCTAGGTATGAGCTAGGAGCTCTCTTGTCTCAAGCATGCAAGAATGGGGGTAGAAGATGGGGATTAAAATAGAATATAACCTAAGTAGGGTAGGAGGGAGAAGAGAGGAGTGGGGGAAGACAAAAATATAAAAAAAAATACCACCGTTTGCCTTTAATACGCTTGCAATCTTCTATGGATGTCTTAACTTGAGCTTGGAGGACTTTAAGTGTGCTTAAGGGGTTGGAAGGAGGGTTCTATGGTGTGTGGGGCTATGTAGGTGAAGTGTATGGGTTAGGGGGAGGTGGAATCTAGCCTAAGTGTTGGAGGTATGAGATATATATAGGAATTCGAGGTTCTAGAGCAGTTTTTGCAAAGCTTTGCTATCAATTTCGAATCAGGATAATGCACAGGGGGAGGCCTGTACTTATAGGCAACCTGGGAGAGGCCTGGCGCATGTGTTGCATGCACCTGACCAAAATTTGCCCTGGCGCATATAGCACATGTGCCAGTACTATTCCATTAACAGAATGACTCGTGGCACCCATTGTACTGGCTAAATCCTGATGGTTGATCGAACTTTGGTCGATTTGATCAAAATTTGGGCGCATGTAGCATACGCTCCGTCACCGGGAGTGTTCGTTTAAACTTTTTCTCGATAATTAAGCCAATCAGGAAGGTTTTAGAGAAATCGACTACATCCATGGTGTTCTCCTAGGGTTTCCCGTGAACTTCTATGTTTTCAAAAAGTTTGAATGGTGTTTAGAAATGTGAGATATCATCTCAGAAAATGTGTGTAAAATTGCATCTTTGTGAAGCGTGTGTGATACGCTTTGTGGGGGTTCAAAAGTAGCTGTTTTTGGGCTATGTGATCGAGGCCTTCGGGAAGCGATTTCTTCGATCTGATCGTACCGATGGAAAGTACTTTGGAAATAATTTTGGGAATTCCCTAATTTACGCATTTCTCAAGTCATTTGACAGTGTGTTTCAATTAGGGAATTGGAGAAAAAGTCAACATTGGCAGAGTGTCTGTGAAACGCTCTAGGGGTTGCTGAAAGTAGTAGTTTTCTAGCTACGCTATGAGGAGCTTCGGGAAGTGATCTATTCGATCAAGCCAGATCGATGGAAAAACCTATGAACAAGCTTTCGGGAATTTCCTGATTTACACATTTCTCAAGTCATTTGACGGTGCGTTATAATAAGGGAATTGGGGGAAAAGGCAATTTTGGAGGAGTGTCTGCGAGACGCTCTAGGAAACTTTTATCAGGTCGGGGGTGTTTAGTGTCGCAAGGTCCTCTCTAGGTTAAATAAGGGTGTATGACAAGATCCACTATTCGAAATTCTAGGACCGGTGTTGTTTTGGGGCGTGCTCGGGTTGTTAGGGGTAAAATGGTCATTTTGGCCGAGTTTGGTTGAAAATGGTCAGGAATGGATCGGAGTGTTATGTTGAGCATGTCGGGTCATTCAGGGATGATCCTGAGAGAGTCTTTCACTGTTCGGTGAGATTTGTGTAGTGCTGTGGCATTTAGGGACAAAACGGTCATTTTGACCGAAGTTAGCTAAAATGGCACCAGAATTGGATCGAATGGCGTGCAGAGTATGCCTAAATGCTTAGTAGCATTTTGGACGGGTGGACTTACCATTTTGAGGGATTTTGAACTTTCTCAAAACGTGTCCGGAGGCCCAAGGGGTAGGTTCAGTCATTTTTCACCGAGTCAAGCTAGCAAGTGCTAGTGTTGACCTAGGTGTTGGTTCCGAGACCGCCCAGTCTCGAGAAACTACCTGTGCGGTGTTGGTCCTTGAAACCACCCGGTCTTAGAGAGCTACTTGTAGGGTGGTGTTGGTTCCTGAGAACGCCTAGTCTTAGAAAGCTACCTGTGAGGGTAGTGTTGGTCTCCGAGAATGCCTAGTCTCGAAGAACTACCGAATGATAGACATTCTACATTGGCGGGCTAGCAGGTGCCAGAAGTGAATCATCTAGAATTTGATGAGGTGTTGATTCCCGAGATCGCCCAATCTCAGGAAGCGACCTAGATGGCGTTGGTTTTTGAGACCGCCCAGTCTCGGAAAGCTGCCTAGAATGCCTAGGGGCATGATGATGTTTATGGCTCCAACGGAACCTTGCAAGCTCAGGAAGCGACCAGTTGACTGGATTGGAGATTGAAAGACCCGTCTTGGGTTTGCATATGTTGTGATGTTTGAATACTGGGTCCCGTCGGGCCAAAGATTGTCGAGTAGGCAAAAATAGGGTGCTTACAACTGCCCCTCTTTTTCTGTCTTGGCTTGTCGAAGGTAGGAAAATAACAAAGTAAGGATCCCTTTTTCGTTGCGAGGTGATCAAAGGGACGATAACCTAGTAGGCTTAAAATGTTTCGGACCCCCGTGGGTTGCTAGTTTAGAAAATTTTGAAATTTGAAAACTTTGTGTTTTGAAAATTTCGATTGGGATTTGAGTTGCCGGTTTGACAAAGTTCGGCCTAGAACACTTGATTTTTGAAAATAAATTTTGAAAGTTTGATTTTCGGCTTTTGAAAGCCTCGAAAATGATTTTTGACTCTCGGGGGATTGAAAATTGGTTGTAGTGGGAGGCTGAAGAGTCGGGCATATATAGCACTTGCACATGGCTTCGGACTACTCTAGCGCATGTAGCACATGCGCCAGTTGGAATTTTCTTCTGCCACATCTACTACATGCACTAGGCCGTGGGTATTAAAATAGAGTAGGTTCGCGTTACTCAGTGCATGTTTCGAGTTTGGGAGTGGTTTGATAGCAACTCTGAGGGATTTGCTAGGGATTTTGGCCAGGGATCGCTAGGGGAGTGTCGGGAGACGTCGGGTGCTCGCCGAAAATCTTCATTGTCGCCGGATTCTCGCCTTAAACTTGTTTCTCGTTGGAGAACCCAAAGGTTAGTTTTCTAGAGATTTTGTTGATTTTGATGCATATGTTTCTGTTTTTTGCAAATGATCAGTGTAAATCTATGCTTTAGGATGTTTAGAACACAATGGGTGGATTGTTTTTGCAATTTGGTGAAGATTTGAGTGTGTTTGGAGTGATTTTGCATGTGTATGAAAATGGGTTTCTCGCAGGGTTGGGAAAATCGTTCTTACAAGCTCAGGTATTGTGTGTTTGGGTGTATTTTTGTACTAGGGACCTTAGAAAAAAGTGTAGAACAACCATATGAAGTTTCGTAATTTTATGAAAAATTTTGAATTTTTTAATTTTTAGAAATTACAAAAAATGCAAAAAATTGAGAAAAATTAGAAAATAGATTGTTGTTGAAGGTTGAAAAATTATAGGACACTTTTGAAAAATTGGGTGATATTCTCGAATGTTTTAGAAATTTTAGTGGAATTTTTGGAAACGAAGATGAAACCGAAAAATTTGGAAAGACTGAAAAATGGGTTTAAAAATTATGTTTGGGAAAAAGATGTGTATTATGCAGGATGTGATTGTTTTGATTGACATTGTTGAAGGTTTGAGGTGTCTCGGACTGTGCTTTGTGGCTTGTTGAACTTTCATGGAGTGACTTTTTAAGGCGAAACCCTGCCGAAGTTTTTTTTTTTTTTTAAATAGTTGAGCCTTTAAAAATTAAGCATCTAACTTTACAAAGAATTTTTTGAAAAAGCAAAAATTTTTTTTTTGAGAATTAGGCTTGTAAAGGTGAAAGCCCAAAGAAACCGAAATTTTAGAAACTTTTGAGGAGTAGGGTTTTCGAAGGAGAAAACCCGAGAAAACCAATTTTAGAGAAATCATAGAAACCTTTTGAACACAGCTTTTGAAGCAGAGAGCCCGGGAAACCGGCTTGAAATTTAGAAGCCAAGATTTTTTAGGAAAAAGCTAGAAAAACCGTGAAAAACTTTCGAATGGGGCTTTTAAGGAGAAAGCCTGAGAAACCAGTTTGAAATTTAGAAGTCAAGCTTTTTAAGAAAAAAGCCATAGAAAACTTTGAAGCAGGGTTTTTGAAGGGAAAGCCTGAGAAACCGGTTTGGAAATTGGAAATGAGGCTTTTGAGGAACAAGCTCAGAAACCATTTGAAAACATTTAGAAACAGGGCTTTAGAGAAGAAAGCCTAGGAAACCGGTTTGAAATTTAGAAGCCAAGCTTTTTGAGAGAAAAGCTTGAAAAACCATTAGAGAATATTTAGAAACAGGGCTTTTGAAGGAGAAAACCTGGCAACAAACTTTTTGACGAAAAGCTTGGAAACCGTTAGAAAAACTTTGAAATTGGACTTTTGAGGAAAAGCCTAAAAACCGTTGGACGATCTTGAAACAAGGCTTTTGAGGGGAAAACCCAGGAAACCAGTTTGAAATTTAGAAACCAAAGTTTTTGAGGAAAAAGCTACAAAAGCTGCTGAAAACTTTGGAACGGGGCTTTTGAGGGGAAAGCCTGAGAAACCGGTTGGAAAATTTTGAAATGAGGCTTTTTGAGGAAAAAGCTCAGAAAATTGTTAGAAAACATTTTCAAACAGGGCTTTTGAGGAGAAAATCCTGAGAAACCGGTTTTCAAATCTTTGAAACCCAGGCTTTTGAGTGGAAAGCCCAAGGAACAGTTTTGAAAATCTTTGAAACCAGGGCTTTTGAGGGGAAAGCCTGGGAAACCATTTTGAAAATTAGAAACAAACTTTGAAATAGGGATTTTGAAGGGAAAGCCCGAGAAACCATTTTGAAAATTTTGACATTCGACTTTTTGTGGGGAAAAGCTCGAAACCCATTGAAAACTTCGAAACAAGGCTTTTGAGGGGAAAGCCTAAGAAACCGGTTAGAAAATTTCAGAATGAGACTTTTTGAGGAAAAAGCTCGGAAAACCATTAGAAAAACATTTAGAAATAGGGCCTTTGATGAGAGAGTTTGGAACACTGGTTTGAAATTTCGAAATGGGACTTGGATGGGACCTTAGCCCCCCCTTTTTTTTCTTTTTTATTCCTTTTTCTCTCTCTCTCTCTCTCTCTCTCTCTCTCTCTTTGTCTCTACCTTTTCTTTTCTTTTTTTTTTTTTGACATATTTATCTTTTTACTTTTTATACATATTCGGTAGCTGATCAATTTTCTAGGGAGGGTGGCGGCAGCAGAAGCAGTTCTGCTCAAGGTAGCAGCGTTGCATGGGGATAGTCTTCCGTTACTTTGGGTGTGCTAGCTGAGGAGGATGCCACAATCATGTCATGACTTCACGATTGGTACGACAGTTATACTGAGGAGGAGCAGCGAATCTTTTGTAAGGCTTTTGGGTATCTAGGATCACTTCTCTCTATACGGCTGGTACTGGGCATGGTCGAGGCCTCTGTTACCCTTTGGTGCCCTGAGCTATGTTTATTCTGTTTTAACGATTTTGAGATGACACCGACCCCTCACAAGTATGTGCGTTTGCTGGGTTTGAGGAGCGGTCAAGTGGGTATCGTGGGTCCAGACTTTCCTCGAGGCTTTATGTCTGTTATTTCTGGCCAGTTGGGACTTAGGCACTAGGTTTTGGATTCAGACTCTCATCCCGCTTTTTCGGTACTGGAGGTTGGCTTTTTACTAGATCATTTTGAGTTTCACACTAGTTAGCCTACTCATCCTAGTGTTTTGCATACTTCTACGGAGTGGCCCATCGCTCGGATGAATGCACTTGCCCTGATTTTGTTGAGCCTTCTAGTGTTTCCTCGATGAGATGGTCGGGTGGATGGTTGATTCTGTTCTTTGCTGTTGTCGATCCGATAGGGATTTCTTATGCTCCATTAGTTGCGGGTGAGACCTATGTGAGTTTTTCTCGATTTCAGAGTGGGGAGGATACTTTCTTTAGGGGGTTTCGACCCCTTTTCAATTGTGGGCTCTCAAGCATCTATTCGTTCATCGCATTACCTGTCACATATGGTATCCAGAGGTTGGCCCTATCTGTACCTTGGTGAGGTCTCAGAAGGAGATCATTGACGGTGTGGACTGCCCTGATTCCTATATGACATGGATGGCGTTCCTCCGAACGAGGAGATCTGATTTAGATCAATGGTTTGTGGGTTTATGTAATGTTGATTCATTGCGAGTAGGGACTTTTGGGCGGGTTTTCATCCCCTTTGTTGGCTTAAGGGGTGTTGCGCCCTTCTTTAGCATTCGAGTTCTCCGCCAGCTGGGTTGGACACAAGACATCCCGTATACTGCCATGGCGACAGGGTATCAGACTTACTTTGGCTATGAGGTATCAAGAGGTGTAGTGACTGAGTTGACAGATTGTGGCAGACTTTGGTAGCACATGATAGCTCAGATGGTCCATTTTCCTTTGTCCCAACAGCCACTACTGATTACGTCAGATGGTTTCAGATGTACGTTATGGGGGACACCACAGTCAAAGATCTTCTCTCGGAGTCTCCCTTACCTCCAATAGGATATGCTGATCTTTTGGCCATTGCTACCATCAGGGTGAGGCACCACAGGAGACTTTATCGTGCCCGATTGAGTGAGTTGGAGGCTCAACTGGAGGCTAGCAGGAGATGAGTGAGTGATTTAGAGGGGTAGTTTGAAGCGGCTCCCAGGGTGAGAGGCTGCCCTTTGGCCGACGTGTCCTGGGGACTTGGGTGCCCTCGGCAGTCTCGAGACACTTTTTTCAGTGGAGGCCGACCCACAAGATGAGTTCATAATTCTATTGAGGGATATGGTGCACACCTATTCATGAGAGAAGGATCGCCTCCTTGATCGATGTTAGTGTCATGGGCTGAGCTAGTTATCAACTTGATCTTTCGGGGCCTCTACCATTGCTGGCCCCTCTGGAGGGAGATTGGTGATGCCACCATTTAGTGAGGTTGGTCCTTCACTTGCTGGCTCTGGTCTCGTAAGTCTCGCCACCAGGGGCTCGAATGAGCACTCATCGGATGGGGACGTGGACCGTTACATCATGGCCCCTCATCCCCGATGTGATTCTTCTATTTTGTCTTCCTTTTCCCTTTGTAGTGTGATTGACTTGCCTCAGGTTGTCTGGGTTTTCTTCTAGGATTACTTGCATTTGTAGATATTATTATATTAGCTTGATTGTCACGATATTGCTGTAACGGATCTTACCTTTCTTTTGGGACGTACCATCACCTACCTATTCTTGCACCATTTTGTTAGTTTAAACATGTATTATAGCAGGAATTATATCTATCTTAAGGTAAAGGCTACTTCCCTAGAATGGGATTATCATCAGGGGGTTCTTGACAAGGACCCGCGTTGTTCCTTCTTCTTGGCCCATTGATTTCGAAAGAATGTCTTTTCCAACGACTATGATTTCTCCCTGTCTTTTCTTGCCATGATCTGGGAATGGTCTACCTGTTGTTTGAGATAGATCTATGAAGGAAGCAAAATTTATTATTATTATTTTTTTGTTTGCCATTTTTTCCATCGGCACCTTTGCAGGTTTTCACTGATCCTAACTCTGTCATTTTTGTGTCTCGGCATCCTTGCGGGTTTTCACCAAACCGACATGTTTGTATCTTGCCATGCCTTCATCTTTTTACTCGCGACACTCTTTCGAGTTTTCGCCGCGCCCTTGGGGTCATGCCTGTTTTTTTTTTTTTTTTTTTGAGCAACGAGGAATTACCCTGTAATTAAGGGAGGACTTGCTCATTAGGGGTGAAGACCTAGGTATTCGGACATTCGTCCCCATTTGAAAATCGCCATCTTTCTTGTGTTGAACTCAGTTTAGATTAGGCAGTTTTTATTGATCAAAGAGGACTTTTTAAGTTAGGCTGTAATGAGGCTAGGTTATGGGGCTTTAAAAGGAAGGGTATGGAAGACCCAAAGTGCTACACTTCTTCCGGGTTTGTTACGGACCGGTGATCACTCTTTCAACATTCCTTCTCTTTGGTTTATAAAATTTTACTCATATAGAGTTCCTTGTCTCTTTTGGTTTTGCCATAACACTGCTATTTGCATTGCGTGTTGAGTTCTCGAGGCACCTCATCATTTCATTTATTTTATTTTTTAAAATTTTTTTTGTTTCTTTTTTTTGAATAATGCATTATCTCCTCCTTTTTCAATGTATAAGGAAGCTTTCTTTCTTCCACATTCTATTTTTCTCATTTTCCTTTCCAAATTTCTTTTCACCCACTGTAGGCGCTGATCACCCGATCAGGTTTGTTGAAGAAATATAATAGGCTCAAAATGGGTTATAGTAAGGGATGTGACATACGGGGTGAAATGAATTGATGGCCTCTTATCATATCAATTTAACCTATCTAAACTTTATGAGTTCTTTCGCAAGAATTCCGATGACTCAGGAAGGGAACACCACATTTTTTCTTTCAATAAAAACTCACAAGCCTCTCTTCATTACAGCGGACTTTCTTGTTGCTCAAAAGAAAATAAGAACTTCCGATTTATACAAAGTAACGCTTGACTGCATCTGAATTTAATGGGTTGGGAAACTCTTGCCTGTCCATCTCCGCTAATATGAGTGTTTCTCCTGTCAGGACCTTCTTGACTATAAAAGGCCCCTCGTAGTTTGGAGTAAACTTTCCTCGAGCTTTTTCTTGGTTGGAAATGATCTTTTTCAGCACTAAATCCCCTGGCTAACCTCCTTTTGTAGCATTGCGCATGGTAAATAGCGGCTAGCTGTTTCTCATCCAGTAGGCACAGTTGTGCATATCGGTCTTTAATCCATTCTGCCACCTCCAGCTAAGTCTCTATTAGTTCCCTTATGAAAGGAACTTCTATCTCGACAGGGAGCATAACTTTGTTGTCATAGACCAACTCATAAGGGGTGGCACCTATAAAGACCCTCATTGTGGTTCGGTAGGCGATGAGTGCGAAAGAGAGTTTCTCATGCCAGTCATTGTAGTAGTCAATCATCTTTCGGAGGATTCTCTTAATGTTTTTGTTGGCGGCTTCTACTGCCCCATTCATCTGTGGCCGGTAGCTCACTGAATTTCGGTGGGCGATTTTGAAGCTTTGACACAACTAGGTCATTATGTCATTGTTCAGGTTGGTAGCATTATCAGTGATAAGTGATTTTGGAACTCCATACCAGCACATAATGTTGTTCTTGATGAATTTGTTCACTACCATTTTGGTGACATGTGCATAGGATGCGGTTTTAACCCATTTTGTGAAATAATCGATAGCAACCAAGATGAACTGGTGTCCATTTGAGGCTTTTGGGGAGATTGGGCTGACCATATCCATCCCCTATATAGAAAAATGCCTCGGGGCCGTCATTGGTTGGAGCTCGACAGATGGGGTTTTGATTATATCCCTGTGTATTTGACACTTGTGACACCGGACAACATACCGAACACAATCTGTTTCCACGGAGATCTAATAATATCCCATCCTGAGAATCTTTTTGGAGAGGGTATGGCCATTTATGTGGGGTCCATAGGTCCATTCATGGACTTCTCTCATGACTTCCCCCACTTTTGCTGCATCAACACACTTTAGGGGCCCTAGGGGGGACCTTTTGAAGAGCTCATTTCGAATTAGAAAATATTGGGCCGCCATCCTCCAGATCATCTTCTTATTGCTTTGTATTGCTTGAGCAAGGAACTCTCCAGTCTGCATATATCTCTTGATGTCGTAGAACCAGGGCCGCCCATCCAGCTCGGTGGAGGTGTTAAGACAGTGAGACGGGGTATCTCGAACAAATATTTGGAGGGTAGGAATTTCGGAATCGTCATCCACTTTGATAGCTACAGCCAAGGTGGCTAAGGCATCGTAAAACTATTTTCGGTTCAGGGAATATGGTAAAAATCTATTTTTTGAAACCTTTGACAAAGGTCCTTGATTTGCTGATGATAAGGGGAAAGTTTGTCATCCCTAGTTTGATACACCTCTATAGTTTGCTGAATCACCAGATCAGAATCCCCGAAGACCATCAATTCCTCAATCTTCATCTCTACTGCCAATCTCAATCCCATAATGCAGACTTCATACTCAGCAATGTTATTGATGTAGAGGTCAAATTTCAGTTGAGATACAATGGGATAATGATTGCCTTTCTCATACACTATGATTGCCCCAATTTCGGCTCCCTTTTGTTTTGAAGCACCGTCAAAATACATCTTCCATCCCAGGTCTTCTTGCTTTTTGGCCTCAGATTCGGTGTATAGGATATCTTCGTCAGGGAAATTGGGCTCCATAGGTTGGTAGTCCTTGATAGGGTTTTCTGCCAGGTAGTCTGCTATGATTTGCCCCTTAATTGCCTTACGGGTTGTGAAGACTATATCAAATTCAACCAAAATCATGTGCCATCTAGCTACCTTGCTGGAAAGAGTGGGTTTTTTGAATAAGTACTTAATTGGTTCCATCTAGGTTATGAGGAATGTGGTGTGATGCAACATGTAATGCCTAAGTTGATGAGATGCCATGCCAAAGCGCAACAAGTTTTCTCCAGCATAGTGTATTTGAGCTCATAAGGTAGAAACTTTTTGCTGATAAAATAGATGGCTTGCTCCTGTCTCCCAATTGTCACGCCCAGATTTTTCGCACTCGAAGAATACTCACCCAAGCGGGAAAAATGCTGTAGTCTCTCGTTAGAACTCACCCTCCTAAAAGAATGAGTGCGACTAGGTTTGAATTAAAAACAGGTTTGAATAAAGGGCCTTTGAAAAAGATTCAGAGTCGCCACCTAACTTGATTAAGGTGAGTTACGTCACCTAAAAACTAAGAATAATCCGAAGACTACACTTAGGGTTTTTGAAAAACGATTTTGAAAATATCCCCTTAAGAGAGGGTTTTTAAGGAAAACGGGTTGTTTGGCAACCTTTGAAAAACATTTAGCCCTTTTTAGAAAAATAACTCCTTTTGGTCTTTGAAATCAGTGATCCTAGGTTCGGAGGTTGGTTACATGCAGGGAAGACGCACTAAGCTATCACCCTACCCCGCCCTTTCAGTACCTATATGTCAATCTACCCTAGATTCACCTATGAG
Organism: Euryodendron excelsum; assembly: GCA_033060915.1. NCBI lineage: Eukaryota > Viridiplantae > Streptophyta > Magnoliopsida > Ericales > Pentaphylacaceae > Euryodendron > Euryodendron excelsum. The sequence goes on from CM065388.1 coordinate 33,078,543, forward strand.
AGTCTTTAACTAACTATAGTTCAACCCTATTCACTTTAGAAAAACAATGTTTGAAAAATATGATGCATGATATGCAAGCAATAGAAAAGAATTGAAAAATAGATTTAAAAGGAGATTGCTTTGATTTGAAAATAGATTTGAAAGAATGGAATTGAAATTGGAAATTTTGAAAATTTGAAAATAGAAATTTGAAAATGGAAAGTTTGAAAATAGATGGGAATTTGAGATTTGAAAAGATTTTGGAAACCGCACCCATGAAGGTGGAATGGAAAGTTTGAAAAATATTGTGACCGCACCTATGAAGGTTGCCTACGTATCCCTTCGGGGGAATCAGGTCAGTCGTAGTTCGGACCGGAGTCCGATTGAAAATAGAAGGTTGAAGTGAAGAAGGAAATTGAATTGGAAATTGAATTTGATTTGAAATTAGAAAAGGAGATTTGAAATTGGAATTGAGAGGATTGGACTTGCTTTGGAAAGATTGATTTTGGAAAGACTTGGTTTTGGGAAGAAGGAGGTTTAGGAAACCTAGAGTTGAGATTAAGAAAGATTGGATTGGAATGTTGGATTTGGAAGATTTTGAAAGATTTGGAAACTTGGAATTTAGAAAAGATTTGGATTAGGAAAGTTTCGAATTAGGAAAATGTTATTTTTGGAAAGTTTTATTTTTGGAAAGTTTTAGGTTTAGGAAAGTTTCAACTTGGGGAAGTTTTGAATTAGGAAAGTTTTCAAATTAGGAGAGTTTTGAATTTAGAAATGTTTGAAAGAGGGAAGTTTTGATTTTGGAAAGTTTTGAAAACAAGGAAGTTTTGAAAATAAGAAAGTTTCGTTTTAGGAAAGGTTTGAAAAAGGAAAGTTTTCAATTTAGGAAATGTTTGAATTAAGAAAGTTTTGAGTTTAGAAAAGTCTTAGATTTGGAAAGATTTGAAGTTTAAGAAAGTTTAGAGTTTAAAAAGTTTTTAGGTTTAGAAAGATTTAACTTAAGAAGGTTTCAAATTTAGAAAGTTTAGAATTTTAGAAAGATTTGAAATTTAGAAAGTTTATGATTTAGAAAGTTTTAGAGTTTGAATTTTAGAAAGTCTTGAAATTAGGAAAGGCTTGAGTTTAGGAAAGGTTTGAAAACTTAGGTTTAAGAAGTTAAGATTTGGAAAGGGGGTTGCATTAGGAAAAGGGTTGAATTAGGAAAGATTTGAAAGTTGAGTTTTAAAATTTAGGAAAGATTTTTATGTTCGAGTTTTGGAAACTTAAGATTTAGGAAAACAGAAGTTTAGGAAGGACTTGAATTAGGAAAGATTTGGATTTTGAAATTTAAGGAAAGATTTAAAATTTAAGTTTAGGAAACTTATGGTTTAGGAAGGAATTGAATTAAGAAAGGTTTGGATTAGGAAGGGATTGGATTTGGTTTCTAAAAGAGAAAGGTTGGATTTTGTTTCCAAAAACGGAGGACGGGATCTAGTTCCCTAAACGAGGAGATTTGATTTGGTTTCCTAAAGGGAAGATAGGATTTGGCAAGGATTTGGAAAGGGAGACTCTAGAAACCCTAGATTTGTAAAATTATAGTTTTGACGTAGAAAATGGGCTTTGGAAACACGTATAGTTTTGATGTAAAAAAACGAGAGATTTTGGAAACCTAGGTTTGGGGCAAGGTTTGAAAACCATGTTTTTGGAAAGAAAAATTAGGGTTTCCTAATTATGGGTTCTAGGGTTTGATTTGGGCTCTAAGAAAAAAAGATTTTTGGAAAGTGCATTTTTGGAAACGAAAGTTTTCTAGAAGGAAAATCCTAGGGAGGAGTTTTTGGAAAGTGTGTTTTTGGAAACATAGATTTTGGAAGGAAATCCTAGAGAGGAAATTTCTAGAAGGAAGATTTTGAAAAGAGAGTTTTTTAGAAAGATTTTCGGAGAGAGTTTTTAGGAAGGTGAATCTAGGGAGTGTTTTTAGAAGGTGAATTTTGAGGAGAGGATTTTGGAGAGGAGTTGAAAAAGAGAGTTTTGAAAAATAGATTTTGGAAAGGGAGTTTTTGAAAACAATTTTGGAGAGAAGAGTTTTAGGAAAGTATGTTGAAAAAGAGATTTTTAGGAAGAGATTTTTAAGGAGAGTTTTTAGAAGGTGTAAAAATATCTCACTTTCCTAAAGCAATTCTAACCATAAGAGGGCTAGAACCACTTTAGGAAAGCGGTTTTGAAAACAACAAGATTTGAAAATGTGGACCGTATTGGTCACTTTTAATGTAACACTTTCCTAAAGCAACCCTAGCCAAGGAAAGGCTATAATCACCCTAGGATCGTGGTTTTGAAAACAAGTTTTTGAAAAAGAGATTTTGATGTAATTTTGAAAAAAAGTTTGAAAACGTTTTGAAAAACAACTTTGAAAATGGTTTTTGGAAGATGCAAGACTATGATATGCACAATGCAATTTGGGGTCGTGAACATACAAGGTTGAGGCTTCACCACATAATCAAGGGGGCCGGACCCACGTGGTCTTTGGTTAGACTAGAAGAAAGCCCCCGACACGGTGACTCTCCAATAGCCCAATCCTACACATGGACCGGGAATCCCCTTGTTTCAAGCATGCAAAGAAAGGGCGGGAAAAAGATGAGGGATTAAAATAGAGAAAACCCAAGTGGGTTAGGAGAGAGAAGAGAGAGGGGGGAATGCGGAAATTTAAATAGGGAGCCTACCTTGTATCTTGTTTATTTGCGCGCCGTGCGGTCTTCAATCTTCGGTCTTCGTCTTGACCTTCGTCTTCAACCTTCAAGAGTTGTCTTCAAGCTTTGGATGGCAGCTCTTCAAGTCTTCGAAGAAGGGTTGAAGTTTGGTGTATGAGTGTATGGGGGAGTGTATGAGTCTAGGGTTTGTGTATGGTGGCTAGGCTTTGAAAAACCTAGGGAGGCTAGGGTTTTTGGAGCTGCTCCAGCTCTGTATATCGAATTGTGTGATTTCTAGGTTAAGTTTGCAGACCCTTTTCACGTTGAACGAGGCTCTGTATTTATAGAAGTTGGACAAGCCTGGCGCCTGTTGCAGTGGCGCCAGGGCAAAAGTTACACTAGCGCCACTAGTAGTGGCGCCAGGCCATTTTTTAGCTTGGCGCCACTACTAGTGGTGCCAGCCAATTAGGAAAGATTTAAGGTCGGCAAGCAACGTATCTTTGACTAGATTTGAGCGCCTGTACTAGTGACTACCATGCAATTTTTAGCCTGGCTTTACTAGGAGTGACTCCGGAAAGTCCGGGAATGATTTGAAGGAGATGGGGATGACCCGGAAGGCCGGAAGGGAGCAGGAACACTTAAAATAGTGTCCTGGAGGTATTTGACTCGAAAAGTGAGGATAAGATGTGTCGGAAAGGTTGACCGAGCCTTTAGGGGCAAAACGGTCAATCGGGTCGGAAAACTGCCGGGGCGAACCCGGATTGTCCCGGAAAAAGACTTGGGATCTGGAAACATTATTTAGAATATTCCCAGAGGTTGCCGGTTTGATTCCCAGAGCCGGCGTGGTCGGAAAAGGGGACCGGCCCACTAGGGGCAAAATGGTCATTTTGTACCGGGTTTGCCGGAACTGACTTGGAATGATCCGGAAAGGTAAAGGAAGGTTGAGAATACTATAAAAAGTATTCTCGGGACATTACCGGTTTGATACCCAGAACTGGTGTGGTTCCCGGGGCATTCGGATGCCTAGGGGCAAAATGGTCATCTTGACCGGAAAGTCTCGGAAAAGGTCCTAAGGGTAGTTTGGTCATTTTCCACCAAAGTGGGCTAACAACCACTGGTGTTGACCTAGGTTTTGAGTGTTTCCGCCACTCTCACGGTGTGAGTATTTCCGCTACTCAGACGGGTTTTGATGATTTGTGAGTATTTCCGCTACTCGGACGGGGTTGATGATTTGTGAGTATTTCCGCTACTCGGAAGGGGTTGAGTATTTCCGCTACTCGAACGGGGTTGATGATTTGGGAGTATTTCCGCTACTCGGACGGGGTTGATGATTTGGGAGTATTTCTGCTACTCGGACGGGATTGAGTATTTCCGCTACTCTAACGGGTTTGTGAGTATTTCCACTACTCTAACGGTTCTGTAAGTATTTCCGCTACTCTAATGGTCCTGTGAGTATTTCCGCTACTCTAACGGTTCTGTGAGTATTTTCGCTACTCCAACGGTTCTGTGAGTGTTTCCGCCACTCTAACGGTTTTGTGAGTAGTTTTGCTACACGGACCATCTCGAGGAATGAACTGTCTCGAGAGAGGGATTGGAAAGGGGTCTTACCGTCTCCGAAGAGACGTGCTTGGGTTTTGAGTGTTTCCGCCACCCTAAGGGTTTCATGAGTATTTTCACTACTCTAACGATTTTGTGAGTAGTTTTGCTACTCGAACCGTCTCGAGGAATAAACTGTCTCGAGAGAGGGATTGGAAAGGGGTCTTACCGTCTCCGAAGAGACGTGCCTGGGTTTTGAGTGTTTCCGCCACTGTAACGGTTTTGTGAGTATTTTCGCTACTCTAAAGGTTCTGTGAGTATTTCCGCTACTCTAACGGTCCTATGAGTATTTCCGCTACTCTAACGGTTCTGTGAGTATTTCCGCTACTCCAACGGTTCTGTGAGTGTTTTCGCCACTCTAACGGTTTTGTGAGTAGTTTTGCTACTCGGAGCATCTCGAGGAATAAACTGTCTCGAGAGAGGGATTGAAAAGGGGTCTTACCGTCTCCGAAGAGACGTGCCTGGGTTTTGAGTGTTTCCGCCACCCTAACGATTTCATGAGTATTTCCGCTACTCTAACGGTTTTGTGAGTAGTTTTGCTACTCGGACCGTCTCGAGGAATAAACTGTCGCGAGAGAGGGATTGGAAAGGGGTCTTACCGTCTCCGAAGAGACGTGCTTGGGTTTTGAGTGTTTTCGCCACTTTAACAGTTTTGTGAGTATTTCCGCTACTCTAACGGTTTTGTGAGTATTTCCGCGACTCTAACGGTTTTGTGAGTGTTTCCGCCACTCTAACGATTTTGTGAGTGTTTCCGCCACTCTAACGATTTTGTGAGTAGTTTTGCTACTCGGACCGTCTCGAGGAATAAACTGTCTCGAGAGAGGGATTGGAATTGGAATAAGAAAGGACAATGCCCCTAAGGGCATTTTGGTCATTTTGCCTCTATTTGGGCCTGACAGGCCTGCGAAGCGATGGAAAGACGGAATTTGGACCTAGAGAATTGGTTTCTATTGGAATATGCCCAAAATGACTTGAAAACAAGTCTGGATGGAGTGTAGACTGCCAAGCAATCAAAAATGGGGTGCTTACACCAATTTCATCGTGCAATCCCAAAACGCATCCCATCGAAGTCTCAAGAACTGTTAAATACATTAGGAGGGGTCTCCTCGAAGTTGGAGGTACTAGGATCGGAGGTTTTAGGAGGTACTCCTTGATTCTTTCAAAAACTTGTTGACAGTCTTCGTTCCATTCCTTAAGGGTATCTTTTTTGAGCAATTTGAAAATTGGTTCACATAGGTGGGTCATCTGATAAACAAATCTGCTAATAAAATTTAATTTACCCAAAAATGATCTAATTTTGGTTTCCCCCTTTGGGGGTGGCATCTCAGTGATGGACTTAATCTTGGCAAGATCTACTTCTATCCCTCTCTTGTTGACAATGAACCCTAGCAGTTTTCCGAACGAAACAAAGAAAGTACACTTGGCAGGGTTGAGCTTGAGCTAATACTTAGGGAGCCGATCAAATGCTTTCCACAGATTGATGAAATGGTCTTCTTGGTCTCTTGACTTGACTATCATATCATCCACGTAGATCTCCACTTCTTTATGCATCACATCATGAAAAGAGAGTGATCATGGCTTTTTGATAGGTTGCCCCAGCATTCTTCAGTCCGAAGGGCATTACCTTGTAACAATATACTCCCCATAGGGTAATAAAACCTGTCTTTTCCCGATCTTCTTCGGCTATTTTGTTCTGGTTATATCCTGAAAACCCATCCATAAAAGAGAACATCTCATGGCCTGCAGTGTTGTCTATCAAGATATCTATATAAGGTATGGGAAAATTATCTTTTAGGCTTGCTTTATTGAGATCTCAAAAATCAATACACATTCAAACCTTTCCATCCTTTTTCGGAACTGAGACGATGTTGGCCAACCATTGAGGATATTCGACCACTTGTAGGAACCCAACATGAAACTGCTTAACCACCTCCTCCTTCACTTTCAAACTCCATTCGGGTTTAAGCCTTTGGAGCTTTTGCTTTATAGGCTTGATTTGTGGATCCAGGGGCAGTGGGTGCTCGATAATGGACTCATCCAATCCTGGCATATCTTGGTAGGACCACGCAAAGATATCAATATAGGCTGTCAGCAATTCCAACATTTCTCGGTGCTACCAATGATCTAATCCTATCCTGATCTTGACCTCTTTAGGGGATTCCTTGCTTCCCAACTTAATTGTCTTGGTCTCTTCAATATTAGGAGTTTTGCAGTTATCATGCTTCTCTAATTGCTCCAAAATCTCCTCCGAGGCCTCATCAGTGTTGTTTACGTCAAGTTCAATGCCCAAGAGCTGGTAGTCAAATTCAGTTTCAAAATCGTGATCAGTCATAATAGTCATTCTTTTGATTAATTGGCTGAGATGTTGGATATGCGGGTTGCTGATTAAAAACAACAAGGAGAATCATTCAAAATAGGGAAGTAACCCTTTTTTATAGATGGATATTTCTTCTACAGCTTTTGATTGAAAATTGAAACAACAACAGAAAGATAAACAGATGACAAAGTTTTAAAGAGTTACAAACGCATGGAATGCCCCAGTAACCTTGTACCGAAAGTTACGCACTCAAATGAGGTCTTCACTGTCCCTGTTATCGAGATTTTCTCTAGGAAGAGTAGGCTTGATTGTGTTATTTTCTGATACTTCCATGTTTGAGAATGAAGGTACATCGATCATCAGGGCTTCTTGAAACAGATTGGCTTAGCCATTAGCCTCCCTTTTCCCCCTCTTAAGACCTTTGTTATCTTCCGTTAAGCAAAGCTCTTTGAGTTGGCGTGTCATCTTTTCCTCTTCTCCCTTCCCTTGTGTGATCCTTTACTGTTTTCTCTTCTAGGCCTGCCCCTTGATTTCCTTCCTTGTCGGCTTGTACCCCAGGCCAAAAGTATTTTTTGGGATGGTATGTCTGGAATTTTGGGGATCCCTTGCAACATTTTTTGTAGCCCTTTGCTTGGCTAATATCTATTCTTTTGAAAGTAGTGGGCGATCATCTGTGCATTGTCTGAATACCTTAGCTCAACCATATCTCCCTCATGTATTGCGGTGACATACTCTAGGGACTGGAGACAGGATGGAGCAGCCAATTCGGTGTAAGGAACGACGTCTGTTTTGTAAATTGCAAACTCCTTTTTGGCATAGATGGAAATTAGCTTAGCCTTGATTATGAATTTGACCTTCTGATGGAGACTGGACTGCATTGCCTTGCTGAATGAATCCAAGGTTGTCCAAGCAACGTATTATAGGCCGAAGGTATTTACAAAACTTGGAATTTGATGGCAAAGGTGACAGGCCCTATCTCAACAAGTATCTCAATTTCCCCCATTATTTCTCTTCTAGACTCGTTGAAGGCCCGTAAGACAATACTGCTGCGGTTTAAGTGAGATTGGTCCATCCCCAGTCTTTCCCAGGTTGGGTAAGGGCAAACATTCAGAATTGATCCATTGTCCACTAGCACCCTTCACACAATCATCCCTTTGGTCTTGACTGTCACAAGTAGGGCTTGTGTATGACCGGTCCTATCCGCGGGGATCTCATCGTCAGTAAAAGTGATGACATTTGTCTCCATGATGAGTCCTACCATATTTTATAGATTTTCGAGGGTAAAACTATCTAGCACGTGGGCTTCTTTTAGAACCTTAAGCAAGGCATTGCGAAGAGTTTTGATGTAAGAAGCAGTCCTAACATGGAGATGTGGGAAGGGGTTTTCTTGAGTTGCTCATCACATTGTAGTCGTTCTTCTTTAGTGCCTTGGCAAACTCAGAGATTTTGTGTTTTGTTAAGGGGTTGGAACATTCTCCCTCCTTGTCCTTCCCTTTTCTTCCCCTCTCTATCTCCTTTGAAGTGTAGCATCGGGTAGACCTAGTCATTCCCTGAGTTTCTACAATGGACTCCTCTGTAGTTTGGGTCGGAGTTGGGGGGTAGTTCCAAGGTACCCTATGCAAGTCGGTAACAGGCGATTGGGATAGCAGTGGTAGGGTCGTTTTTCTAGGTACTAGTAATGAAACGGGTTCTGGTTTTTCCATTTTGGAGAAGAAAGGTAAGGTGACAGGCGACAGAGGAATGCTTGGAGGTGCAGGAGCATATATGGCAGGTAGGGGCCTCATGTCTCGTCGAGGGTCTGTGTGTGGGACGAACCCAGCCATTACAACCATGGGCTCTGGTACTTCTAGTTCTTGGTAGGAGATGAGAATGATACGGAAGTACAGAGGGTAGGGTAATGCTTCTATGGTTAGAATTAGACTGGCCTGTATAGGCCGGATGATTAGAAAAGGTTCTAGTGCTGCGGTCTTGGGAAGGTTAGTCATTTGGACTTTGACTTGGAGGGTGGTTCCTTTCAGGATGAGAATTTCTTGGAGGCCCTTGGGTAGTTGCTCAAGAGTTAACCAAGCTTCATTGGGGTTCCATCCTTTTCTGTCATCCTAGACTATTTTCAGTAACTTGTCAACCATGACCTTCAGGGTTACAAAAATGTCGCTCAATTTTCCCTCTAGCTATCTTAGATCGATGGCCTAATTAGTTGGCGGGATAGTCATCTTCTCCATCGGATCCATTACCTCTTGCATTGGCTGTTTCCCTTATTTTATGGCGAGGATCCATGCGGTATTGTTCGTACGGTTTTGTTGATCAGGAGCATCACCTTCACTTGACATTTGTGCTACTTGCCGTCGGGTAAGGACTGGTGTTCAAAGTATAGGGGGCACTCATGTTCCTTTTTTTCCTTTTTTGAGAGTAATGGTGACATAAAATGCAAGCAGTCTCACCATAAACTATTACTAGTATTTTGGCGAGATGAGAAGGGGAAATAGAAAATGAGGAAAACAAAATAAAAGGATTATATGTTAGGTTCTGGATTAGAAAGATTTTATGCAATGCATTGCCTAAGGGTGCCCCTGCCTTTTGAGGGGAACTAAACATGATGTGTTGGTTCACGTCTGGAGATAGGGGGTTGCCCATGTATGCAATTCTATACCTGTGCCTGCAATTCATTTATTCGTACATTCACTCATTTGACAGTAATGACAACTTTATTGAGTTGAATTCTCTTTGTACATAGAATTTTTAAAAAATACATCGAAATGTGGAGAGGGAACATTTTTCTTAGAACTTCTGCCTATTCTATATTTACATCATGGGATCCTAAACTACTGTCGAGTCTTCGGATTCACCTTCTTAGATGGACGTCGATGAGAGACGTTTGATTTGAATTACCCCTTCGTCTTCCTAGCAGCCCTATCTCCACGAGCGAAGAGGGATTAGGCCACTCCTTATGAGATGATTTTTTATGTGTGTCATGAATCCTTAGGGTCCCTTGGTACCCTTAGGAGTTTTTGGGGTTGGCTTGATTTGAGTGACAAGGTCTTTGGGCCTTTCTCTAGGGGTTAATTGGATGCATGAATGATGCAATGACTCGAGTTACTTTGAGAACTCTTGTCTTTAAATGAATTTCGATGCATGAACAGTTATGATGCACAAAGATGTATACATAGCATGCTGATGAAGATTAAGCATGACCTCATAAATAGAAAGTAAAGGAAAGTAAAGCGGTCACCCTTTCCTCATTGGTTTTGAAATTGACGCATGTGTCCTAAATCCGGCAGAGGTTCGGCCATGCATAGGGTGCTATATGAGCATGAGGTTGGGGGTTTATGAAGGCTTCCTAAGAAAGCTTGATTCCCGAAACCCTCAAACCTCCGGTGTCCACCCCCGAAAGGGTGAACTCCATTTTTGGTTGGTGGTTCGAACATGAGAACTATCAAGAGACCGTAGACGAAGAAACTGACACAGCATTTACCCACAATCAATATATTGTTCCCCCTTCTATTTAGAAGGGTAGTAACTAGGTAATATATGCAAGATGCAAATGTAAGTGAGTGCACCAACTGTGTGTGGAGTTTTCAAAAATGGAGGAAAGGACCTAACAACACACATCACATCCTGTCCATTCATATACATAGCAATAAATTATGACATAAAATAAAATGTGAATAAAGGTCCACCTACAAAAGAAAAATGTAAAGAGTTAGTAACTTTTCGAAAAACTCAATGCAAGGGCAAATGGATGGTCAATGCAAGAGCATGAATGTAAACAATGAATGCAAGTGAATACACTTATTCGAAAACTATTTTGGAAACTTAGACAAATTCGAAAAGTGGATAAAACTGGACAAAGTAACCGGAGATTTTGAGTGAGTAAAAGGAGAAGAGACATGTCAATGGCCTAACCCTCTAAGTGTCCCCAGTGGAGTCACCAGCTGTCGCGCCCTAATTTTTTGGACCACCAAGTCCTTTCGGGTCGGGAAAATATAGAACTCTGTCATTAAAGCTTATCCTCATTAGAGCTCATCCTCCTAAAAGGACGAGTGCAACTAGGTTTAAACTTGAAATTGGTTTGATTAAAGGCTTTTTAGAAAAATAGGAATCGCCACCTAACTTGATTAAGGTGAGTTAGGTCACCTAAAACTAAGTATTAATCTAAAGATTAAACTTAGGCTTTTTTAAAAAGGTTTTGAAAGACTCCCTCGAGAGAGGATTTTTAAGAAAATAGGTTGTTTGGCAACCTTTGGAAAGATTTAAGTTCTTTTTAAAAATAACTCTATTTTTGGTCTTTTGAAAACAAAAATCTATGGTCCGGGGGTTGGTTACGTGCAGGGAAGATAACCTAAGATCATCACCCTACCCCACCCTTTCGATACCTACATGTCTAATGACCCTTAGTTCACTCACTAGAATAACCGGTTACCATTATCTAGTTAATATCCACTTTAGATTCTGAAAACGGGATTTAGTCATCATTTTTTGGATGAATGATGCATGATGCAAGTTTTGGAAGAAGTTTGAAAACATAAGAGTTTTGAAAGGGTTTGAGATAGAAACTTTGAATCGACAGAAATTTTTGAAAAGAAGGGTTGAAATAAAAGTTATGACTGCACCATTTTAGATTGCCGACATATCCCATTTGGCGAGAATCAGGTCATTCGTAGTTCAGGTAAGAGCTCGATGGAAAATAGGCGCATTAGGGCCTTTGGAATGTTTTGAAGACATATTGAGGTCTTTAGAAAGTTTTTTAATATACTTTGTGGACTTTGGAAAAAGATAACTTGAGAGTTTTAGAAAAAGGCCTTTAAAATAGGACTTGAAATGTTTGGAATGTTTTGAATTGGATTTTAAAATGATTTTGGATGTTTTTGAATTTGAATCAAGGGGGTTTTGGGGTGATTTTGAAACAACTCAAGGGAGCTTTAGAAAAGTTTTGGAGTCTTGTTTTGAAAACTTTGGAGGTAGAATTTTGAAGTGTTTTAATAAACTGGTCTTTGAAAAGCTTTCGAAAGTGGTTTTTGAAAACACTTAGGACTTTGGAATCTTAATATGGACAACCTTAGAGGTTGTTCTTGATATATCACCTTCCTTTAGAATCCCTAACCGTAGAAGAGGTAGAGACACCTTATGGTTGTAAGTTCTTGAAAACATTCTTGAAATAATTTAAAGATAGAGGGTAGGAGTATTAGAAGAGGTTATGGAGTTAGTTTTGAAATTTCAAGAGAGTAGGAGGTTTTTGGAAAAATGAGTTATGAGAATAGTTTTGAATTGAAAGATCATATCAAGGGGTCCATGAGTTGGAACCTTATAGTATACTAACCTAGGTTGGGTTGGCCTAAGGTTAGGAATGACCTAAGGTTAACTAACTTAGGTTAGGTTAACCTAGGGTTTGGACAACTAGGGTGAAGTTGGACTAGGGTTAATCAACTAGGGTTTGGTTAACCTAGGGTTAAGGTGACCTAGGGTTAATCAACTAGGGTTTGGTTAACCCAGGGCTAAGGTGACCTGGGGTTAACTAAGGTTGGGTTAACCAAGGCTTAAGGTGACCTAGGGTTAACTCACTTGTGTTAGGTTAACATGGGGTTGGACAACTAGGGTCAAGTTAAACTAGGTTGGATAACTAGGGTCAAGTTAACCTAGTGTTGCATAACTAGAGTCAAGTTAACCTAGGGTTGGATTGGAAAATGGTTTTCAAAGGCAGTTTTATGCATTTTTTAAAGGAGTTTTGGAAAAAAAATCATGTTATGCAAAGAACTTTGGTAGACAAAGCTTTTGAAGATCATTTCCATGAAATTATGACTCTAGCTAAGAATATGGTTTATATGGTTGGTGCTTAAAAACTATTATGAAGAGGGTTTTCTTAGGACCATTATAACCTTTATCTTGAAAAGAGTAGGGATTTCAAAAATCAACACAATAATGACAACTTTTAAGAAAACCATTTTTAATGCAAAGATGGAGAGAATGAACTATTGAAAACCATTTTTTGAGAAAAAGATTTTGAAAATCATTTTTCAAAGGAAACCATTCTAACAAGTTAGAGTTCCTATGGCCAATGTAAAAGGAGACCACTCAAGAGAGGGTTCTATTGGCCCATTCCAACCGCTAAACTTGAAAGAATAACAATCTTAGGGATCAAAGAGTTTGAAAATCATTTTCATACAATAATAAAAAGAGAAGGGAACCATCCTAACAATTTAGGGCTCCTGTGGCCAATATAAAAGGAAGACCACTCAAGAGAGGGTTGTAAGCACCCCATTTTTGCCCACTCGACAGTCTCCAGTCTGTCTAGACTTGTATTCAAGTTAATACAAACATATATCAATTTAAATCATCTTGCCAAGTCTAATCCCGTCAATCAATCGCTTCACGGGCCCGCCGGGCCCAAATAGAGGATAAATGACCAAAAGGCTGTTGGGGACATTATCGGTCCAATTCTAGTGGGCACGTCTTCTCGAGGACGGCAAGTCCCCTTTTCAATTCAATTCTAGCCCAATTCTAATTCCAATTCTAGTTAAATTTGGCACGCCTTTCGAGATAATTGATTCCTTAAGGTGGTAAGTCGATCCTATTTGGCACATTTTCTAGAGAACTCTTCGAAACAATAAGTCCCTTCAAATTCGCCAACCGGGATGAGACACCAACTCCCCTAGATGGTAGAACGGTCCATCTGCGGTGCCTGCTAGCCTGCCAATGAAAAAATGTCTGTTTTGGCATGCCTTCCGGGAAACTTGATTCCTCAAGTGATAAGTCCACTTAGCAGCTTCCCAAGATTAGGCAGTTTTTGGAATGATTGTGACTCGTTAGAGTAACGAAAATACTCGTAAACATGGCAACCGTTAGAGTACCGAAAACACATAAACAGGTCGATATAGGGAATTGCCAACAAACCCCTATGTCACGGGACCGCCGTCAGAGTAACGAAAACACTCAAAACCCAGGCCAACACCAGTGCCTGCTAGCCACTCGGTGGAAAATAACCAAACTGCCCCTAGGGCCATTTCTGGCACGTTTCTTAAGAAAGTACCCAAGTCCTCAGAATGGTAAGTCCACCCTTCCAAGATTATCTTACAGACAATCCGGCATGATTAGGTGCTTTCAAGTCAGTTTTGGGCCGATTCCGAGACTCTCTGATTAAGATGACTATTTTTACACTTAGGCATCCGAGTGCCCCGGGAACCATACTAGCTCTGGGTATCAAACCGGTAACCTCCCGGAAATGCTTCTGATAGTATCCCGGCCTTCCAATACATTTTTGGATCATTTCGATTCAGTTCTGACAAACCTAGTACAAAATGACCGTTTTGCCCCTGGTGGGCCGATCGCCTCTTCTAACCACACTGGCTTTAAGTATCAAACCGGTAACCTCCAGGAACATTCTAGGTAATGTTTCCAAGTCTCGAGTTTTCTTCCGGGATATCCCTAGTCCATCCCGGTAGCTTTCCAGCCCGATTGACCGTTCTACCCCCAATGGCCCGGTTAACCCCTCCGACACATCTCATCATCATTTTTTAAATTTACTACCCCTGAGACACTATTCTACAAGTTCTTGTTCTTTTCCGGCCTTCTGGGCCATTTCCGGCCCCTTAAATCATTCCCAGACCTTCCAGAGTTACTCCTAGTGAAGCCAGACTAAAAATTGCATGGTAGTCACTAGTATAGGCTCCTAAATCTTCTAAAGATACATTGCTTGATGACCTTAAAACTTTCCTAAGTGGCGAGTGGCGCCAGAACAAAATTTTGCCTGGCGCGCCACTGCAACAAGTGCCAGGTCAATCCTCTATCTATAAATACAGAGCCTCCTCCAGCGTGAAAATAGTCCGCAAACTAAGTCCAAAAACTCTATTCTTCAATACACAGAGCTCGTAGACTTTCCAAGCCCTAGTCTCCTTTAGGTTTTTCAAACCCTGGCCTCCATACACAAATCCTAGTTCCCATACACTCATACATTAGCCTCCAAAGCCTCTATTGAATACTTGAACTGCTGTAACTCCGAAGCTCTCAAAGATCCAAACAAGTTCTTGAAGATCAAGGCGAAGACCGAAGCAAAGCAAGAAAAACTAAGTAAGCCGAGCAAGCAAATAAACGAAGATACAAAGTAAGCTCTCTATTTACGTTTCCGCAATTCCCCCCTCTCTCTTCTCTCTCTTAACCCACTTGGGTTTTCTTCTATTTTAATCCCCCATCTTCTTTGCCCCCTTTCTTGCTTGCTTGAAACAAGGGACTCCTCAGTTCATGTGTAGGATTAGGCTATTGAAAGTCATCGTGTCAGGGACTTTCTCTTAGTCTAACCAGAGACCGCGTGGGTTCGGCCCCCCTGATTATGTGGTGAAGCCTTTAACCATGTATGTTCATAACCCCAACTTGCATTGTGCATGTTATAATCATGTATCTCTCCAAAATTCATTTTCAAACTTGTTTTCAAAACTTACATTGAAAACCATTTTCAAAACTTGTGTTAAAATTTTCTTCTTCAAAACTTATTTTCAAAATCACAATCTTAAGATAATTCTAGCCTTTTCATGGTTAGAAAAGTGTTATATTTAAAGTGACTATTGTAAGCACCCTATTTTTGCCCGTTCGGCAGTCTCCAGTCTATCCAGACTTGTACTCAAGTCAACATGGACGTATTCCAATCGAAATGAACTTTTCCAAGTCTAATCCCATCAATCCATTACTTCGCAGGCCCGTCGGGCCCAAATAGAGGCAAAATGATCAAAATGCCCTTGGGGGTAATGTTCGGTCCAATTCCAACAGGCACGTCTTTTCGAAGACGGTAAGTCCCCTTTCCAATTCCAATTCCAATTCCAATTCCAATTCTAATTTCCATTAAATTCGGCGCATCTTTCGAGATATTTGATTCCTCAATATGGTAAGACCCTCCAATTTGGCACGTTTTTTAGTGAACTCTTTGGAATGGTAAGTCCCCTCAAACTAGTCGACCGGGACGAGACCCCAAGTCCCCAAGATGGTAGAACAATCCACCTTCGGCGTCTGCTAGCCCGCCAATACAGAAATGTCCGTTGTGGCACGTCTTTTGAGAAAGTTGATTCCTCAGGCATTAAGTCTATTTAGCAGCTTCCCAAGATCAGGCAGTCTCGAGAATGATCGCGACCGTCAGAGCAGTAAAAGTACTCGTAAACAATGCAACCATTAGAGTAGCAGAAGTACTCGCAAACAGGTCGATATAGGGAATTGCCAACAAACTCCTGTATCACGGGACCGCCGTCAGTGTGGCGGAAACACTCAAAACCCAGGTCAACACCAGTGTCTGCTAGCCCACTCCAGTGAAAAATGACCAAACTGCCCCTAATGCCATTTTTTACATGTTTCTCGAGAAAGTACCTAAGTCCTCAGAATGGTAAGTCCGGCATGATTAGGTGCCTTCTAGTCAGTTTCAGGCCAATTCCGATACTTTTCGGTCAAGATGACCATTTTGCCCCTGCATCCAAACGCCCCAAGAACCACACTGGCTCTGGGTATCAAACCGGTAACCTCCCGAGAATGATTCTTATAGTATTCCCAACCTTTCCTTACCTTTTTCTAATCATTCTGAGTCAGTTCCGGCAAACCCAGTGCAAAATAACCGTTTTGCCCCTAGCGAGCCGGTCGCCTTTTCCGACCACACCGGCTCTAGGTATCAAACCGGTAACCTTTGGGAACATTCTAAATAATGTTTCCAAATCTCGAGTCTTCTTTCGGGACATTTTGAGTCCGTCTTGGTAGCTTTCTGGCCCGATCAACCATTTTGCCCCTAATGGCCCGATCGACCCCTCCAACAAACCCTGACATCCTTTTTCAAGTCCATTACCCTCGGGACCCGAATTTAGGTTCCTGTCCCTTTCCGACCTTCCGGGTCATGCCCGGCCCCTTCAAATCCTTACTGGACCTTCCGGAGTCACTCCTAGTGAAGCTAGGCTAAAAATTGTATGGTAGTCACTAGTACAGGCGCCCAAATCTTCTAAAGATACGTTGCTTGCCGACTTAAAAACTTTCCTAAGTGGTTGGCGCCACTACTAGTGGCACCAAGCCAAAAATTGGCTTGTGTGGCGTCCGAAGTTTTTTTGGCCTAGCACCACTGCAACAAGAGCCAAGTCATTCTTCTCTCTATAAATACAGAGCCTCTTCCAGCGTGAAAGAGGTCTAAAAACTCAGTCTAAAAACCCTACTCTTTGATATATAGAGCTCGTAGCCTCTCCAAACCCTAGTGTCCTTTAGGTTTTCCAAACCCTAGCCACTATACACCAAACCCTAGCCTCCTATATATTCACATACACTCTTATACACTTATACACTAGCCTCAAAGCCTCCATTGAACACTTCAAGTGCTGCAACTTCAAAGCTCCCGAAGATTGAAGACAAGTTCTCGAAGACTGAAGCGAAGCATGGATCGAAGCAAGAAAAGCAAGCAAGGAAAACAAAGCGTGCAAAACAAAGCAAAATAAAGAAGACACAAGCTAGGCTTTCGATTTAAGTTAACGTAACTTCCCCCTCTCTATTCTCTCTCTGAACTCACTTGGGTTTTCTTCTATTTTAATCTCCCATCTTCTTTTCTTCCTTTCTTGCATGCTTGAAACAAGGGACTTTCCAGTCCATGTGTAGGATTAGGCTATTAGAAGGTTATCATATCGGGGGCTTTCTTTTAGTCTAACCGAAGACCACGTGGGTTCGGCTCCCTTGATTATGTGGTGAAGCCTTTAACCTTGTATGTTCACGACCCCAACTTACATTGTGCATATCATGGTTTTGCATCTCTCCAAAATTCGTTTTTAAACTTGTTTTCAAAAGCTTGCATCAAAATTGTTTTCAAAACTTGCATCAAAATCTTCTTTTTCAAAACTTGTTTTCAAAACCACAATCCTAAGGTGGTTCTAGCCTTTCCATGGCTAGGGTTGCTTTAGGAAAGTGTTACATTTAAAGTGACTCATACGGTCCATATTTTCAAATCCTCATTGTTTTCAAAGCTACTATCTTAAAGTGGTTGTAATCTTCTTATGGTTAGAATCGCTTTAGGAAAGTGAGATATTTTATATACTTTATAAAAACTCTCTCCAATCTCCTTTCCAAAATTATTTTCAAAACTCCCTCCAAAAATCTGTTTTTCAAAAACTCTTTTTCAAACTCATTCCCAAAACACTCTCCTCAAAGTTTAGTTTCTAAAAACACTCCTTAAATTTCTTTCCAACAATTTCTCTTTAACAATCTCTTTCCAAAACTCTCTTTCCAAAAAACTCCTTCCTAAAAATTCTATCCAAAAATTCCTTTCTAAAAACTCTCTCCTCAAGTTCACTTTCTAAAAACTACTCTCTAGGGTTGCCTTCCAAATATCTTCCTTTCTAAAAATTTACTTTCCAAAAACTCTTTCCTTAGACCCTAAGCTAAACCCAAGAGCTAACGATTAGGAAACCCTAACTTCTTTTCTTAAAACATGTTTTCCAATCTTGCCTTAAAACCTAAGTTTCCAAAATTTATTTTCTACGTCAAAACTATAGTCTTCCAAATCTAGGGTTTCTAAAACTTCCATTTCCAAAATTTTCCTAAATTGAAACTTTTCTAATTCGAAACCTTTCCTAAACCAAAACTTTCCTAAAACGGAACTTTCCTAAAATGACTCTTTCCTATTTTGAAACTTTCCTAATTCTAATCTTTCCTAAATTCCAATCTTTCCCTAATCTTCCAAATTCAACACTCGAGTCAAATCTTTCATAAGTCTCAAGTTTTCTTAAGTCTAGGTTTCCTAAACCAAGCTTTCCAAAATCAAATCTTTTCCAATCTTCTAATCAAAGTTCAATATCTTAATCTTCCAATCTAAATTCCAATTCAATTTCTTTTTCCAATGAAATCTTCTATTTTCAATCGGACTAGTGTCCGAACTACGACTGACCTGATTCCTCAAAAAGGATACGTAGGCAAGCCTCATGGGTGCGGTCACAACCTTTTTCAAATCTCCAATTCCATAACTGCTTTCTAATTTCCAATTTTATATTCTATTTCCAACTTCCAATTCTAAAAATCTATTTTCAATCTGCAATTTCAAAATATTAAACTTTCTTTCCAATTTCAAACTTCAATTCTTCTTTTCCAAATCTATTTTTCAACTCTCTTTTTCTTGCATTTACATATCATGCATCATTCTTTCAAAAAATTCTTTTCTAAAGTGGATGGGATTGAACATTTGTTAGTTGAAAACTCTCATAGGTGAATCTAGGGTGAATAAACATGTAGATACCGCAAGGGCGGGGTAGGGTGATGGCTCAGTGCATCTTCCCTACACGTAACCAACCTCCGAACCTAGGATCATTGTTTTCAAGGACCAAAATGGAGTTATTTTTCTAAAAAGGGCTTAAATATTTTCTAAAGGTTGCTAAACAACCTGTTTTCTTAAAAATTCTCTCTTAAGGAGATATTTTCCAAAATCGCTTTCTGAAAACCCTAAGTGTAGTCTTCATATTATGCTTAGTTTTTAGGTGACCTAACTCACCCTAATCAAGTTAGGTGGTGACTCCAAATTGTTTTCCAAAAGCCCTTTATTCAAATCAATTTTCAATTCAAACCTAGTCGTACTCATTCTTCTAGGAGGTTGAGTTCTAATGAGAGAGTACAATATTTTTTCCACTTGTGTGTGTATTTCTCGAGTGCAAAAAATCTGGGCGCAACAGTTGGCGACTCCGCTGGGGACACTTAGAGGGTTAGGCCATAGTCGTGTCTCTTCACCCTTCACCCTTCACCCACGTAGAGTCTTCAATTAACTTGTCCACTTACTTTCAATTTTCAAAACCAAATTTTCAAAATTGTTTTAAAAAAAAAACATGCATTTATTCATATTATCGTGTATAAAGTTTGTCATCCACACACTAACTCTTGCATCTTTGTTTTGTAGGTGCACTTTGCATTTACAATATTATTTTATTAACTGCCATGCATGAATGTGATGAACAAGATGAATGGAAATTGTTGGGCTCTTTCCTCCACTTTCAAAAATCACACACACACTATTCCTATTGTTATAATGACTGTATTCTTACTGTTATAATGCTTGTCTAACTACTCATGCATGCATGTTTACTTCAACCGTATTCTCTTTCCTTATACTCTATGCATCCATTTTCATGCATTCTATATTCCATGTCAAGACGAGAGTTCCAAGTAACTGAAGTCACTGCATTCTCATACATATGAGCAACCCATTGAGAGTGGCACCTAGTTCACTGTCCCTTGCATTAAACTTGCCTAAACCCCAAGAGTGCCCATGTAACCCTAAGGACTCATGACATGCGCATCAATTCATTCCATAAGAGGGGCCCCAATCCCTCTATGCTGATGAAGATAGGATTGCCAAGAAGACAAGGGGCAATCAGTCAACAAGGTTTCTCAGTGACTTCATCAACACCAAATCTAGAGAAGGTGAATCTGAAGACTCGAGAGCAGTTTAGGACTTCTTATGTAAAACTAGATAGGTGTAACCCCAAGGGAAAATGTTCCCCCTCCCCTTGTTAAAATGTATTCCAATTCTTTTGTATCATAAACCTAAGTTAAAATGTATTTCTCTATTTTCGGAGCAAATGGATGGATGAATATATGGATGGATGAATATGTGAATGGATGAAATTCCCCACTTAACGATCAAGTATCTGCATACCGGGGCAAATCCCCTATCTCCAAGAAATGAGCCAATTCACCATGTTTAGCTTCCCTCCTAAAAGAGCGGCACCCTAGGGCATGCATTGCATAGAACTCTCCAAGAACCCAACTATAACTTGCAACTGTTGTCCTTATTTTTATAGGCAAGGGAAATGAATACTAGTCCAATATCTTTCGTAATAGTGAAGGCCATGGTTCACAAGCTTTAGGAGAATATACCGTTGGAAAGCAGGAATGTTAGTAGAGGCACCCTATGCAACCCACTTGTCATAATTCCAGAAGGGACAACTTATACCCTAGAGGAACTCGAATACCAAGACCATTCCTTCCTAACCAAGCAATCTCACCAACCCGACATGAACCTAACCATAAAAACCTCACTTAGCCCCCCCTCATTATCGCCTTATCCTTACTCCATTGTTTGAACCTAAACCTATGGTCGTTGTGGCTAGGCCTGAACCTCAAGCCAACACCCAAGGAGTCGTACAACCTATGTTACCCTTAGTCTTGCCAAAGAAACCAATTATGCCCACCACCTTACCCATCCTCACCAACCCTTCACTTATGGTAATCCCTTTGCCCATAAACCTAAGGATAACTCTTCCCATTGTAACCCAACCGCCAATATTCAATCTTCATAGTGTCCCATGGAATTACCCACCTAATAAGGGCACCGGAGAGCCCATAACAGAAATGGGAGGGATGACTCGATTAGGGCGACTCTACACCTCTATTGAAGTGGAAAGAAAAAGAAAAGGGAAGGATAAAGAGGGAGAAAGCTCCAACCAACCGACAGATGAAGAGATGTCAGAATTCACCAAAGCTCTTGGAAAGGTCAACTACAACATCATGGAATAACTTAGAAAAGCCCCAGCCCATATTTCAATGTTAGGCTTGTTGCTCACTTCTGAAGTACACCGGGATGCTTTGATGAAGATCCTCAAGGATGCTCATGTGCCTGAGAGTTTCACGCCAGATAACCTACATAATATGATGAGCCTCATCATGGCCCCAAACACCATTACCTTATCCGATGACGAGATTCCTGCTGATAGAATAGGCCATAACCGGGCTCTGCATATCGTTGTAAGAATAAGAGGAAAAATGGTAGCCAATGTATTGATAGATAATGGGTCAGCTTTGAATGTGTGCCCGTATTCTACCCTAGAAAGGCTTGGAATGGACCAAACTTATTTGAAGAACAACAATATGGTCATTCGCGCCTTTGATGGTTCCCAGAGGGAAGCTATAAGGCAAATTGAAATGCCCGTAGAGATAGGACCAGTAACCTTCACAATCAAGTTCCAAGTCTTGCACATTTCAGTTGTCTACAATTTGCTATTAGGATGGCCATGGATTCATTCGGTGGGTGCTGTTCCTTCTAGCCTTTATCAGAAAGTCAAGTTCATCATGGGCTCCAAGTTGATTTCTATTTTCGATGAAAAAGAATTCGTTGTATACAAAGTTGATATCATTGCATCTAACACTGAATTGCCCTCCTGCTTTCAGTTGTTTGAATATATCACTATTGTGCAAAAAGAAGATCAAGTGGAGCCGAAATATTCCCGAAACTCTTAGATGATAGTGCAGTACTTTAAAGCAAATATTTTTCATCCGAGAAAAGGCTTAGGGAGATATTTACAAGGAAGGCCTGAGGTTGTAGAAATACCGTCAGCTGAACCCACCTCTGGGCAGGGGTTTGAACCCATAAGAAAGGAGAAAAGAGAAGCAGCGCGGAAAAAGAGGGCTGATAAGAAAGCTATCATGGAACCCTCGGATCGATTCAAGTAGTTGGACATGGGGAAAGGATTGTCTACATTAAATAAGAAGAAGAGGAAAGTCCAACAAGAAGCACCCGTCACGACAGCTGACACTGGAATAACTCAAGATGGATCCATTCGAGCGATGCTGCTGGGCAAAAATTTGCATAATTGGGCCAGCGAGGACATCATCCGTGCTCGCAAGTTTCAGTACAAAGCTCACCAGAGCAAGATCCCGGAGCAGCTGATTTGCCATAAAAAAAACTTTGTCCTCTTAATTTACCTGTCTTAACTTTTAAATCAAGTTATTAATGGAAAAATATTCCTTTTTGTTTGATTCATTGCACACTATTCTCCATGCCAGGGACCCTTGCATCCGACGTCTTACTCAACTAATCCAGAGAATGCCAATCCTGACAAACAATGACTTCAACACCAAGTTTGATTACCAACAACTGGGAATTGTAGAGGATGTAAATTATTTTGAAGAGGTGCCAGAGGATATTCGGGAACAAACAGGAAGACATGAGAACCATAGTACCCCAAACATTGAGGAAACAAAAACTATTAATTTGGGAAATAAAGGGGATCCAAAAGAGTTTAGAATTGGTACAGGTCTAGATCAATGACAGCGATGAGAATTATTGGAACTATTGTATACATACTTGGATGTTTTCGCTTGGTCCTATCAAGACATGCCCGGGCTGGATGAATCTATTGTTGAACATAGATTACCCCTAGATCCGCAAATGAAACCCTTTAAGCAGAAGTTGAGAAGAAGTGATTAAATAGTTTCAGGCAGGATTCTTGCAAGTAGTATAATATCCCCAATGACTGGCTAATATTGTCCCTGTACCCAAGAAAGACTGTAAGGTGCAGATGTGTATTGACTATCGGGACCTTAACAAGGCTAGTCCAAAGGATGACTTTCCTCTCCCACACATAGACTTGCTTGTTGACAACACAGCCGATCACGAAATGTTTTCCTTCATGGACAGTTTTTCGGGATATAATCAAATCAAGCTAGCTAAAGAGGATCGAGAGAAGACTACTTTCATCACCCCCTGGGGAGTGTATTGTTATAAAGTTATGCCATTCGGACTTCGCAATGCAGGGGCAACCTACCAAAAAGCCATGGTAACCTTATTTCATGATATAATGCATCAAGAAGTAAAAATTTATGAGGATGACATGATCGTCAAGTCCAAACAACGGAAAGACCACATATTCAAACTACGGAAGGTGTTTAAACGTCTCCGTAAGTATCAGCTTAAGCTAAACCCTGCCAAGTGCACCTTTCGAGTATCTTCAGGGAAGTTATTGGGGTTTATAGTCAATGAAAAGGGGATAGCGGTTGATCCTACCAAAGTTAAGTCCATCGCCGAAATGCCAGCACCAAGAGGGGAAAAGGAGGTCTGCTTATTTCTGGGAAAGTTAAACTTCATCAACAGATTCATCGCCCAAATGACCCTCTGTGCGACCCTATTTTCAGACTCCTTAAGAGAGACGTTCCAAAAGAGTGGGGTGATAACTGGCAAATAGTTTTTGAGAAAATCAAAGAATACTTATGGAATCCTCCTGTCCTAGTGGCACCGACGTCGGGGCACCCTTTGTTGATGTACATGTCAGTGTTAGATACTTCTATGGGGTGTGTTTTGAGACAACATGGTGAAACAGGAAGAAAAGAGCAAGCCATTTACTACCTTAGCAAGAAGTTCCTACCATATGAAGCAAAGTATTCGAATCTCGAGAAAACCTACTGCGCATTAGCCTGGGTAGCTCACAGGCTTCGACATTACATGCTTTATCATACCGCCTTCCTCATCTCTCAAATGGATCCCCTCAAATATATATTCGAGAAACCAACCATGTCCAGCAGAATTGCCTGATGGCACATGATCCTGTCAGAATTCGACATTGTATTCACTAACCGTAAAACAGTCAAGGGGCAGGTGATAGCTGATTTTCTAGCTGAGAACCCCATTGATGATTATCAGTCCATGGAACCCCAATTCCCTGATGAAGATATACCATGCACTGATGATGCATTTGAGGAGCAAGCGAGAACTAGATAGAAGATGTATTTTGATGGGGCTGCTAACAAAAGAGAAGCTGGTATCGGGGCAGTAGTAGTATAAAAAAAGGGCAGTCACTATCCTATTGTGGTTAAGCTACAACTTGAACTATACACCAACAACATCGTCGAATATGAGGCTTGCATCCTGGGATTGAGGTTGGCATTAAAAATGAAGATTGATGAACTGGCTATTTTTGGCGATTCAAATCTGGTCATTCAGTAATCCAAAGACGTATACCAAACTTGAGATGCCAAAATTTCCCTGTAGCATTAATAAGTCAAAGATTTGTGTCAGCTATTGAGAGGCGTGGATTTTCATCATGTACCCCTGGCAGAGAACAGTTTTGTCGATGCCCTAGCTACGTTAGCTGCAGCAATCAAGGTCGACAGGGGCGTCGAAGTACCCCCTCTATAGAGTTTTACTAGGGATATTCCTTCCTATTGCCTCACACAATCGTTGAACCCGATGAATAACCATAGTTCTATGACATCTAGAGGTACATCCAAACAAGGAAATTCCCTGATGCAGTATCACAATGAGAAAGGAAGACCATTTGCTGTTTGGCGGGACAATTCTTTATAGATGGAAATAAGCTTTTCAGGAGATCATGGTTCAGACCTCTAAGATGCATCAATGCCATCGAAGCCAAGGTTATCATAGGGGAATTGCTCGAAGGAGTTTGCAGTCCCCATATGAATGGCCACATGCTTGCAAAGAAGATTCTCCGGACAGGATATTACTGGTCAACAATGGAGTCAGATTATATTAGGTACGGTCTTTGGTGTCACAAGTGCCAGATACATAGAGATAAGATCAAAGCACCGCCCACTGAGCTCCATTCCATGTCAGTCCCTTGGCCTTTTTCTATGTGGGGGATAGATATGATTGGCCCTATCACTCCTAAAGCTTCCAATGGCCACCGCTTCATCCTCGTCGCCATTGATTATTTCACTAAATGGGTTGAAGCCGCCTCCTATGTTCATGTTACCAAGAAGGTCGTGGAAAGGTTCATAAAGAATCACATCATTTGTCGGTATGGGATTCCCGAGTCACTCATTACTGACAATGCTTCCAATATAAATAATGAGTGGATATCAAAACTGTGCCAAACATTTCACATTACGCATTGAAATTCAGTCACCTACCGGCCTCAGATGAATGGAGCAGTGGAAGCAGCCAACAAGAACATGAAGAGAATACTCCGAAAGATAATTGACAACTGCAGAGATTGGCATAAGAAACTTCCTTTTACATTGATGGCTTACCGAACTACTATGAGGGTCTCAACCAGAAGCACTCCCTTCGAGCTGGTCTACAGCACCGAGACAATCATCCCCATCGAGATTGAGATTCCTTCCCTAAGGACCTTAACAGAAACCAAGCTGGATGAAGCATAATGGATCAAAGAGCGGTACACCCAACTCTGCTTGCTAGATGAGAAGCGGTTAGCTGCGGTTTATCATGCTCAATACTATAGAAGACGAATGGCCCGGGCGTTTGATAAGAAGGTGTGGCCTCGATCATTCCAACCAGGAGATTTGGTGCTCAAAAAGGTATTCCCCCATCAGGAGGCAGCACAAGGGAAATTTGCTCCAAACTATGAAGGGCCATCCGTGATAAAAAAAAAAAGGTTCTATCTGGAGGAGCTCTCATCTTAGAGGAAATGGATGGCTAAGAATTCCTTAGTCCGTTGAATTCAAATGCTGTCAAACACTACTACAAATGATTCAGAAAGCTTGACCTTTGGTTTATGTGCGAAAGCAATAAAATCTACTTTCTTTAATCTCTGCTAATCAATAGGGTAGGGTTTCAATGGTAAAGCTCTATGGACTAAGCAATTTAATTCTAAGATGACGAGGTGACCTTGTTTCATTTCCTATACAGTTAAAACAAAAAAAATAAAAATGACCTTTGTCAAACCCTTAGAGCCGGTTACTTTCCTTCAAGAACATTTCCTAACAAAGTGATCACGCTAAATCAAATTAGAAGCACTGGAGATATGCGTTACAAAAAAAAAAAAAAAGAGAGAAAGGGGAAATCCTAGAAGTATTACCTTAAGTTCGCACAAGCATTATTGTGAACATCTTTATTTCAAAAAAAAAAAAAAAAGGTGATGAGATATCCAAAAAAAGATAAGAATATGCAGAAAAAGTGCTATTAGACCAAAAAATCGTTGACATTGATCACTAGTAGAATGGTAGGTTTGAGCCTTTTCCTTTTCTTTCAAAAGTAAAAACCCACACCACAAACCCTAAAAGTCCTCTGAAATTAGAGTTAAATTGTTTAGGCCAAATAAGCCTACCGAAATATGCTATCGGCAAGGAAAGCTGGGGGATGGCATAAGTAGTATTTAGAAGCTTCTCAACAGAAACCAGAGACCCAGCTAAGGAAAGAGAGAGAAAGAGGAGAGAAAAAAAGCACCTTCTCGAGGATGCAGTGAAAACGCGCAAGGGCGCCGTAGGTAAAAGAGTAGGGATGTGGCAAGATACAAAACTGTTGACCTCGGTGAAAACCTGCAAAGGCGCCTTGGTCCAAAAATAACAGAATTGGGGCTGGTGAAAACCCTCACAGGCACCAGTAGTAAAAATAGCAAAAAAAAAGGGGGGGTGGAGGAAAGAGGCTTAGATGTAAGAAATAACCCAAGCTATAGCATTCCCCTAGAAGTTATACGTATGAAAGCAGCATTGTGAAAGTTAGAAGGTGTCTCGAAAGGCATTCTCTGTATTAGCCCAGTTAAGGTTAAAGGTAGTAGGGGGTTTCTTTTGCGGGACAATCAGTTTTTCAGAGTATCAAACCAAAGGGAGTTATTTTCCATTGAGCTGCGGTTTTCATTCGACTTTTCTCAAGTCTGTTGTTATGCTAACCATGCAGGAGAATCATATCAAAAGCATGGAAGGCCATAAGTTCATAAAGCAAAAAGGTATACAATACTAAACAAAATATGTTTTTCTACAAATGCAGGAATCAATAAATCTGGGAACGAGAGACAAAAATATATCGCTCCCCATCATCATCGAAGGAGGAATCAGCTAAGCAAGGATCAACTGGTTCGCCAACCGCAAGAGGAGCACTCGAAGAAGTACCAGCTATTAAAGATCCAAGCCGGCCTTGCTCGTAGTCTACACACCTGGCCAAAAGCATATCCCTCTCTCGGGTAAGGGACTCCACAGCCTCCCGCAAAGACTAACTATCCGTCGAACCATCCTCTGAGGGAGTGGAACAAAATCGAATTCCTCGTGGTTGCCTATATCACCACGAGACACTCAAAGGTGGGCGACTATGTGTCGATTTGGCCGCTGCTAGTTGTATCTCCAAAGAAGCTACCTCAGCGTCCCTCACTTTCAACCGGTCATGCAATATCCGTATCAACCAGCGGTTTTGCCGCTTGTGGCGACGCCCCTGAACAATCATAGCTATCAAGAAGTCGGTGTACCCTACGGGAGGTAAAGGAGTCTCAATGAGAAGATCCCCAAGTCTACTAGGACCCAGAACATAGCGCCAAAGCCAATAGTGATAAGTCTCAGTCTCAAGGGGCATGACAGAGAATGGACCACTGCCGTCTACGTGAGGAAGCAAAGATCTCCATGTATCCATAACTCTCTCCACCAGCGCTCTCGGGATCGATGCCTAAAAAACAAGAGTGAACTCAGCTGTAGATGCCGAACAAGGGATATCCTGACTCCTACCAAGCTGTCGTAGAACCCAAATCCCAAAGAAAGGGCCAATGCCCCATAGGCTTGCTAGGGGCATGAAGGCCTTCTCGAAAGGCCGAACTCTCAAGCAATATCTACTGACCAGTCCTAAATACCACCTGACCGTGCTTGACCTCATACTCCGGAGGTAGTCAACCCAGGCTGCAACGGTCTGCGAAAATCTCCCCTCATCTGTCATGGCTCTCTGAGATCTCGCTGGGGAATTTATATGGTCCAACTCGGGATACCATGTATGTGGGAATAAATGAGTAATAAACAAGTGCCCAATCACCCAAAGTTGGAAGAGAGCAACGCATCCCCAGAAATGAGCGTCAACAGTCTGTTGGAATCTCTTAAGACTCACAAAGGTCTCTCCCACAACCATGGGAGCATAGGAATACCCCTTACGAATCTGGGCCAGTAGTGCACATAGTCGCCAGTCAAATAAATCATCACCTCGTGGGAACACCAAGTAGTTTAGAAGAAGCAGGGCTAGAGTAACCATACGGGAAATAGACCAATCCTAGGAAGTGTGCCAATCACTTGAGTAGGCTCGCATGCCCGTGATAAACTCAAAGCGAGAAAAGCAGAACTGTGCTGGAATGTAAGAAAACTAGGAAAAAGAAGAAGATGAAAGAACTGCGCGTTTGAGTCCAACCTAGGATGAGACCACTGTAATACAACCGTCAAGAAAGATGGGTCTTACGATGTCGACAGAATCATCTTCGAAACCAAGAAGAAATCCATACTCGTGAGGAGTAGGGGTAAGCTTGCACTCCCCGAAGCGAAAAAGAGATAAGCCAGGCTGCCAAAAGGAAATCACTGCCTCCATGTACCCGGGAATAAGCTGCACTAACAGGAGTGAAGCCACCTGACCAAAAGACTGGCAAAGGATATCTTGCTCATCCGGAGGGTAACTATCATGTGAAGCCCTCAGTCGACCCAAAATCACATCTGCCATCCTGGAAAGATAAGCAAGGTAAGAGGTGTTAATATACAGTACATGCAGGTAAAAATAATAATAAAATAAAATAAACAAATAACCAAAAACAAAAAAAAAAAATATTTCAAGTGATAAGTCAAAATAAATTTTCCACACATCTTGATTCTAAATATATTTCTAAGTCAAAATGAATTTCCTACACATTTTGATTCTAAATACAATTCTAAGTCAAAATGAATTTTCTACACATTTTGATTTTAATCTTCTACGTCAAAATGAATTTCCTGCACATTTTGATTTGTCAACTTCGAGTCAAAACAAGTTTTCTAAAATTTCAAGGGTTTTTTGTCTTTTTCCTTCAAAAAGATTTTATTTCACAAACTTTTCCAACCTTTTTCCTAAATTTCAAAATTTTTTTTGGCAAAGTTCTATTTAAAAACGGTCCCTACCACGCCTTCAACATCAACACAAAACACAAGTCATGAACTCTACAAACACCACCATCAATACCACCAACACTCGCACAAACTTTTTAAAATTTTCAAACTTCCCAAAAGACTCGTTTCATTTTTCAATAAATCAATGGTGTTCAAAGATATCCTAAAATTTTTCAAAATCATTTCAAACATTTTCTAAAATATTTCAACATTTTTCTAAATTTTAAACGCCCTTAATTTCATCACTTTCTCAATTTTCTCCATTTTTCCTATTTTTCTAAGTCCTTTTTCTATTTTTTAAAAAATAAAAAATTCAAAAGTTTTCAAAAAATCATGAAATTTTATACGACTGTTAAACACATTTTTCTAAGACACATAATATAAAAATCTAGCCGAGAAACTCAACACTTAAGCCCGTAAGAACAAACCCCCAATTCTTGCAGAAACTCCATTCATATAATCATGCAAAATCACTCAAATTCAATCAAACAAGCACTAAAATGCAAAAAAAACTTAACCACAGTGTTCAAAATATATCAAAACATCAATTTTCACTATTCACACAACTTAAACGAAATTCTACACATTAAAATCAACATAAACTAAAAAACTCACCTCTTGGAGTTCTCCGGTGAAAACTTCTCTTCCGACAACTTTTTCGATGACAGCATTCACTTCCGGCAATCCCCCATGGTCACTAAGAAGCACTTTTTCAGTGTCCAAGTCGGTTTCCTCGCAATGCCTCTCGGTTTTGCAAAAATTTTCCAAAATCCTACAAGTGCTCGAACCAGAAACATTTTTGGTTTTAATCCTAGGCCTAGTGGCATCAAGCCATTTCTTCCAAAGCAGTGGTGCCAGTTGCAAATTATGGGTAGCTTTGCCCTTTTTCTTGCCAAAACTCAATTTCAAAGGCCTTTTGGGCCCAATATTCGTTTCTACAATCCCATCTTCCAAAACTTTCAAAGTTCATCCCTCCGCCAGCCTCACGGTCAACATGGGACTCTTACTCTATCGTTTTTTGTTTCGACAAGCAAAGACAGAAAAAGAGGGGCAGCTGTAAGTACCCTATTTTTGCCCGTTCAGTAGTTTCCAGTCCATCCAGACTTATACTCAAGTCAATATGGACGTATTCCAATCGAAATCAACTTTCCCAAGTTTAATCCCGTCAATCCATTGCTTCGCGGGCCTACTGGGCCCAAATAGAGGCAAAATGACCAAAATGCCCTTGGAGGTAATATTCAGTCCAATTCTAACAGGCAAGTCTTTCTGAAGACGGTAAGTCCCCTTTCCAATTCCATTTCTAATTCCAATTCCAATTCTAATTTCAATTAAATTCGGCGCACCTTTCGAGAAAGTTCCAATCTGGCACGTTTTTTAGTGAACTCTTCGGAACCGTAAGTTCCTTCAAACCAGTCGACTGGGATGACACCTCAAGTCCGCAAGATGGTAAAATGGTCCACCTTTGGCGCCTGCTAACTCGCCAATGCAGAAATGTCCATTTCAGCATGCTTTTTGAGAAAGTTGATTCCTTAGGCGTTAAGTTCATTTAGCAGTTTCCCAAGATCAGGCAGTCTCGGGAATGATCACAAACCATCAGAGTAGCGGAAGGGCTCGTAAACGTCGCAACCATCAGAGTAGCGGAAGTACTCGCAAATAGGTCAATATAGGGAATTGCCAACAAACCACTGTATCATGGGACCGCCGTCAGAGTACCGAAAACACTCAAAACCCAAGTCAACACCAATGCCTGCTAGCCCACTCCGGTGAAAAATGACCAAACTGTCCCTAGGGCCATATTTGGCACGTTTCTTAAGAAAGTATCTAAATCCTCAGAATGGTAAGTCCACCTTTCTAAGATTTCCTTAAAGGCAATCTGGCTTGATTAGGTGTCTTTTAGTCAGTTTTGGGCCAATTCTGAGACTTTCTGGTCAAGATGACCATTTTGCCCCTAGGCATCCGAACGCTCTGGGAACCACACCGGCTCTGGGTATCAAATTGGTAACCTCCCGAGAATAATTATAGCATTCCCGACCTTTCCTTACCCTTTCGAGTCATTCCGAGTTAGTTCCGGCAAACCCGGTGCAAAATGACCGTTTTGCTCCAAGCGGGCCGGTCGCCTTTTCCGACCACACCAGCTCTGGTTATCAAACCAGTAACCTTTGGGAACATTCTAAATAATGTTTCCAAATCTCGAGTCTTCTTCCAGGACATTCTGAGTCCGTTTTGGCAGCTTTCCGGCGTGGTCGACCGTTTTGCCCCTAATGGCCCGGTCGACCCTTCTAACAAACCCTGACATCCTTTTTGAAGTCCATTACCCTCGAGACCCTATTCTAGGGGTTTATGTCCCTTTCTGGCCTTCTGGGTCATGTCTGGCCCCTTCAAATCATTCTCGGACCTTCCGGAGTCACTCCTAGTGAAGCCAGGCTAAAAATTGCATGGTAGTTACTAGTACAGGAGCCCAAATTTTCTGAAGATACGTTGTTTGCCGACTTAAAAACTTTCCTAAGTGGCTGATGCCACCACTAGTGGCACCAAGCTAAAATCTAGCCTGGCCCCACTCCTAGTGATGCCAGACGGTTTTTTGGCCTGGCGCCACTGCAATAGACGCTAAGTCATTCTTCTCTCTATAAATACAAAGCCTCTTCCAGAGTGAAAGAGGTCTGAAAACTCAGTCTGAAACCCATACTCTTTGATATACAGAGCTCGTAGCCTCTCTAAACCCTAGTCTCCTTAATTTTTTCCAAACCCGAGCCACTATACACCAAACCCTAGCCTCCTATATACTCACATACACTCTTATACACTTATACACTAGCCTCAAAGCCTCCATTAGAGACTTCAAGTACTGCAACTTCGAAGCTCCAAAAGATTGAAGACAAGTTCTCGAAGACTGAAGAGAAGCAAGGACCGAAGCAAGAAAAGCAAGCAAGGAAAACAAAGCGCGCAAAGTAAAGCAAAATAAAGAAGATACAAGGTAGGCTTTCTACTTAAGTTTACGCAATCCCCCTATCTCTCTTCTCTCTCTAAATCCACTTTAATTTTCTTCTATTTTAATCCCCATCTTCTTTTCCTCCTTTCTTACATGCTTGAAATAAGGGACTTCCCAGTCCATGTGTAGGATTAGGCTATTGGAAGGTCACCATGTCTGGGGCTTTCTTTTAGTCTAACCAGAGACCACGTGGGTTCGGCCCCCTTGATTATGTGGTGAAACCTTTAACCTTGTATGTTCATGACCCCAACTTGTATTGTGCATATCATGGTTTTGCATCTCTCCAAAATTCATTTTTAAACTTGTTTTCAAAAGCTTGCATCAAAATTGTTTTCCAAACATGCATCAAAATCTTCTTTTTCAAAACATATTTTCAAAACCACAATCCTATGGTGGTTCTAGCCTTTCCATGGCTAGGGTTGCTTTAGGAAAGTGTTACATTTAAAGTGATCAATACGGTCCATTTTTTCAAATCCTTGTTATTTTCAAAACCACTGTCTTAAAGTGGTTGTAATCTTCTTATGGTTAGAATCGCTTTAGGAAAGTGAGATATTTTATATACTTTCTAAAAACTCTCTCCAATCTCCTTTCCAAAATTGTTTTCTAAAACTCCCTCCAAAAAACTATTTTTCAAAAACTCTTTTTCAAACTCATTCTCAAAACACTCTCCTCAAAGTTCACTTAATAAAAACGCTCCTTAAATTTGTTTCCAACAATTTCTCTCTAACAATCTCTTTCCAAAACTCTCTTTCCTAAAAACTCCTTCCTAAAAATTCTTTCAAAAAATTCCTTTCCAAAAACTCTCTCCTCAAGTTCACTTTCTAAAAACTCCTCTCTAGGATTGCCTTCCAAAAATCTTCCTTTCTAAAAATGCACTTTCCAAAAACTCTTTCCTTAGACCCTAAGTTAAACCCTAGAGCTAACGATTTGGAAACCCTAACTTCTTTTCTTAAAACATGTTTTCCAATATTGCCTTAAAACCTAGGTTTCCAAAATATATTTTCTATATCAAAACTATAGTCTTCCAAATCTAGGGTTTCTAAAACTTCCTTTTCCAAATCCATGCCAAATCCAATCTTCCCTTTAGGAAACCTAATCCAATCTTCCCGTTTAGGAAACTAGATACAATCCTCCATTTTTTGAAAAAAATCAAATCACATCTTTAGAAACAAAATCCAATCCCTTGTTTTAGGAAATAGGAATGTCAATTCTTCCCAGTCTAAATCTTTTCCAATTGAACTCTTTCCTAACTCCATACATTTCCAAATTTCAACTTTCCAAATTCAAATCTTCAAATCTTTCTTAAACTTAAAACTTTCCTAACTTCAAGAATTTCTAAAACTCAAACACTTTCTAAATTCTAAACTTTCCTAAATTTCAAATCTTTCCAAATCTAAAACTTTCTAAATTCAAAACTTTCTTACTTTCAAAACTTCCCTATTTTAAAACATTACAAATTCAAAACGTTCTAATTTCAAAACTTTCTTAAAACGAAACCTTTCTTATTTTAAAACCTTTGTTAAAATGAAACTTTCTTCATCCAAAACTTTCCTAAATTGAAACTTTTCTAATTCGAAACCTTTCCTAAACCAAAACTTTCCTAAAACGGAACTTTCCTAAAATGACACTTTCCTATTTTGAAACTTTCCTAATTCGAATCTTTCCTAAATTCCAATCTTTCCCTAATCTTCTAAGTTCAACACTCGAGTCAAATCTTTCATAAGTCTCAAATCTTTCTTAAGTCTAGTTTTCCTAAAACCAAGCTTTCCAAAATCAAATCTTTTTAATCTTACAATCAAAGTTCAATCTCTCAATCTTCCAATCCAAATTCCAATTCAATTTGTTTTTCCAATCAAATCTTCTATTTTCAATTGTACTCTTGTCCAAACTACGACTGACCTGATTCCTCAAAAAGGATACGTAGGCAATCCCATGGGTGCAGTCACAACCTTTTTCAAATCTCCAATTCTATAACTGCTTTCCAATTTCAAATTTTATGTGCTATTTCCAACTTCTAATTCTAAAAGTCTATTTTCAATCCTCAATTTCAATTTCTAAACTTTCTTTCCAATTTCAAACTTCAATTCTTCTTTTCCAACTCTCTTTTTCTTGCATTTGCACATAATGCATCATTCTTTCTAAAAATTCTTTTCTAAAGTACATAGAATTGGACATTTGTTAGTTGAAGACTCTCATAGGTGAATCTAGGGTGAATAGACATGTAGGTATCACAAGGGCGGGGTAGGGTGATCGCTTATTGCGTCTTCCCTACACGTAACCAACCTCCGAACCTAGGATCACTTTTTTCAATGACCAAAATGGAGTTATTTTTCTAAAAAGGGCTTTAATATTTTCTAAAGGTTGCTAAACAACCTGTTTTCTTAAAACCCTCTCTTGAGGAGATGTTTTCCAAAATTGTTTTCTGAAAACCCTAAGTGTAGTCTTCGAATTATGCTTAGTTTTTAGGTGACTTAACTCACATTAATCAAGTTAGGTGGCGACTCCAAATTGTTTTTCAAAAACCTTTTATTCAAATCAATTTTCAATTCAAACCTAATCGCACTCATTCGTGTAGGAGGATGAGTTCTAACGAGAGAGTACAATATTTTTCTCGCTTGTGTGTGTATTTCTCGAGTGGGAAAAATCTGAGTGCAACAACTATTACGGTCCATATTTTCAACTCCTT
Organism: Euryodendron excelsum; assembly: GCA_033060915.1. Classification (NCBI taxonomy): domain Eukaryota; kingdom Viridiplantae; phylum Streptophyta; class Magnoliopsida; order Ericales; family Pentaphylacaceae; genus Euryodendron; species Euryodendron excelsum. The sequence continues at coordinate 33,113,321 of CM065388.1, forward strand.
CTAGTTTTCAAAACCACAATCTTAGAATGGTTCTAATCTTCTTATGGTTAGAATCACTTTAGGAAAGTGAGATAGCTTTAGAGACTTGTAAAAGTCCATATTCAAATCCCTTTTCAAATTGCTTTTCAAACTTACTTTCCAAAATCTCTTTTTGGATCATCTCCAAAATCTCTTTTCACATCTACTTTCTAAAATCTCTTCTCTAATATACTTTTTACAAACTCTCTCCAATCTCCTTTCCAAAAATTGCTTTCTAAAACTTCTCTTCACAAAATTCACTATCCTAAAAACTCTTTTCCAAAAAGCTCACTCCGAAATTCACTTTCTAAAAGCACTTCTTAAGTTTCCTTCCTAAAAACTCTTTCCAAAAATCCATTTCTAAAAACTCTCTTTTCAAGTTTACTTTCTAAAAACTCCTTTCTAAGATTTCCTTCAAAAAATCTTCCTTTCCAAAAGCCTACTTTCTAAAAAACTCTTTACCTTGGAGTCCAAGTCAAGCCCTAGAGCCAACGATTAGGAAACTCTAATTTTCTTTCCTAAAACATTTTTACATCAAAATCATAAATTTTCAAAAACCTATTTCCTACATCAAATCATAGACTTCCAAATGTAGGGTTTCTAAAACTTCCCCTTCCAATTCCTTATCAAATCCAATCTTCCCTTTAGGAAACCAAATCCAATCTCCACATTTAGGAAACTAAATCCTATCCTCCGTTTTTGGAAACAAAATCAAATTATCTTTCTTATAAACAAAATCCCAATTTTTCCTATATTCAAATCCTTTCTAGTCTCATACCTTCCTAAACCTTAGCTTTCCAAAACCTAAACTTTTAAATCTTTCCTTAACCCTTAAGCTTTTTAATCTTTTCTAATTGAATCCTTTCCTAATTCCATACCTTTCCAAATTTTAACTTTCCAAATCTAAATTTTTAAATCTTTCTTAAACTCAAACCTTTCCTAATTTCAAGTATTTCTAAATTCTAAACTTTCTTAAATTCAAATCTTTCCAAAATTCTAAACTTTCTAAATTCAAATATTTCCAAATCCAAAACTTTCTAACTGCAAAATTTTTCAATTTCAAGACATATTCTGCTTTCCTAATTCGAAATCTTTCCTAAAATGAAACTTTCCCAAAACAAAACTTTCCTATTTTGAAATTTTTCTAATTCGAACCTTTCCTAAATCCGATCTTTCTTAAATTCCAACTTTCCTAATCTTTCAAGTCTAACATTCGAGTCAAATATTTTCTAAGTCTCTTCCAAGTCAAGTCAAATCTTTCTTAAATGTTGAGTATTTTCTAAATCCTATATTTCTTAAGTCTAGGTTTCCAAAATCTCAATCTTTTCAAAACAAGTCCAAATCCTTCTTCCAAGTTCTATCTTTCCAAATCAAAGTCCAATCTTTTCAATTCCAAATTTTAATTTTCAATCTTCTATTCTAAGTTCAAATCAAACACTTTTTTTCAAATCAAAACATATTTTTCAAATCAAACTTTCTATTTTCTATCAGACTCTTATTCAAACTATGACTGACCAGATTTATCAAAAGGGATACATAGACAACCGTCATGGGTGCGGTCATAACATTTTTCAAATCTCTAATTCCACAACTCTTTTCAAACTTCCAATTCCAAAAATCTATTTTCAATCCTTAGTTTCAATTTCTAAAACTTTCTTTCCAATTTCAAACTTCAATCCTCCTTTTCAAATCTATTTTCAAAATCAAATCTTTCTATTGCACTTGCATATCATGCATCATGTTAAATTTTTTTTTTCAAAATTCTTTTCTAAAGTGGATAGTTTTGGGCATGTATTAATCAAAGACTCTAATGAGTGAATCTAGGGTGAATGGACATGTAGGTACCGCAAGGGCGGGGTAGGGTGATGGCTTAGTGCATCTTCCCTACACGTGACCGACCTTCGAACCTAGATCACTGATTTCGAAAGACCAAATGGAATTATTTTCAAAAAAGGGCTCAAATTTTTCTAAGGATTGCCAAACAATCTATTTTCTTAAAAACCCTCTCTTGAGGAAGTATTTTCAAAAAACCTTTTTTAAAAACCCTAAGTGTAATATTCGGATTGTGTTTAGTTTTTAAGTGATCTAACTCACCTTAATCAAGTTAGGTGGCAACTCCAAATTATTTTCCAAAAGCACTTAATCAAATCAATTTTCAATTCAAACCTAGTCGCACTCGTCCTTCTAGGAGGATGAGTTCTAAGAAGAGAGTACAGTATTTTTCCGCTTGGGTGTGTATTCCTCGAGTGCAAAAAATCTGGGCCCGATAGCTGGCGATTCCACTAGGGACACTTAGGGGGTTAGACCATAATCATGTTTCTTCACCCTTCACCCATGTAGAGTCTTCAATTAACTTGTCCAATTCTATCCACTTTAAATTTTCAAAATCAAATTTTCAAAGTTGTTTTCAAAAATGTGCATTTAACTCCATTCATATTATCTTGCATCAAGTTTGCCATCTACATACTAACTCTTGTACCTTTTTTTTGTAGGTGGGCTTTTTGCTTACAATATTATTTTATTAACTGCTATGCTTGAATGTGGTGAACAGGATGGATGGGAATTGTGGGGCCCTTTCCACCACTTTAAAAAATCACACACACACTGCACGTGTACTTGCATTCTGCATACTTGCATTTTTACCCTGATCTGTCCCTTCTAGTTAGAAGGGAGAACAGTATTTTGGTTATGGGCAAGATGCTGTATCGGTTTCTTCGCCTACAACCTCTTGATGGTTCCAGCACTCGGATCACCAACCGATCTTGGCACCACCTCAGGGAGTGGGCCTAGGTTTGAAGATCCGAGAACCGAGCCTTTTTAGGACGCATTAGTAAGCCCTCAACCTCATGCTCATATAGACACCATGCATAGCCGAATCTCTGCCGAATTTAAGACACGCACACTGTTTTTCAAAACCATGGAGGAAAGGGCAACTGCTTTTACTTTCCTCTATATATGTTTATTCTTGTGGTTATAATGACTGTATTTTTACTGTTATAATGCTTGTCTAACTGCTCATGCATGCAGGTTTACATCAATTGCATTCTTTCTCCTTATACTCTATGCATCCATATTCATGCATTCAATATTCCATATCAAGACAAGAGTTCCAAAATAACTCAAGTCACTGCATCTCCATGCATATTATCAACCCAAATAGAGTGACACCAAGTTCACTCTCCATTGCATTAAACCTACCCAAACCCTAAGCGTTCTCACGTAACCCTAAGGACTCCTGGCATGCACAACAATTCATTCCGTAAGAGGGGCCCCAATCCCTATATGCTCACAGAGATAGGATTGCCAAGAAGACAAGGGGCAACCAATCAGTAAGGTCTCTCAGCGACCTCCTCAACGTCGAATCCAAAGAACGCAAATCCGAAGACTCAAGAGTAGTTTAGGACTTGATATGTAAAATTAGATAAGTGGAAGTCTAAAGAAACATATTCTCCCTCCCTCTATTAAAGTGTAATTTGTCTCTTCTATTTTAAACCCAGAAATTCAATGTACCTCTTTTCCGTGAATGAATGAATGTAAGGATGAGTATAGATTGCGGGATCAATGGTAGGGCACTCGTATACAGAGGCAAAACCCCTATCTCCGAAAGTGAGCTAAAGTCATCATATTTAGTTTCCCTTTGAAATAGGGACACCCTAGGACATGCATTGCATAGAGCTCTTTAAAAACTAGAAACTGACTTGCAATTTGTATTCTTGTTTTTCTGTCTCTTTCTTTTTCATTTACAGAAATCACCCTGCACTGAGTCAACATTGCTCCCAAGAAGGGTCAACCTCCACCTAGGGACCCCATTATCACCTGGCAAAGAGCATCACTTATGGCTGCCAACCTCGAAGCATTGTCCCAAGTCTCTCGAGAAGAGGTCAACAAAATGAGGACTAGGATTAATGAAATGTTTAAGCTCATCCAACCCTTGGCCATAAAGGATTCCAGCGCACTCCCGTCGTCATCTATGACTTCATCCAAAGACCCTGAACCTGCCAACCCGAGGATCGTGCTTCAATCTAACAATGCTAGGAGGAATAAGGAAGATGCCAAGGGGATCAATACTGAAGAGGAGGAAACCATATTGCTCTCACTTGCCATAAAGAGGACTCCCCTAGACCCTCTCAGTCTGAAAATCCAAGGGCTAGAAGATTCACTCCGAAGTCTCCGTGGCCATGACACTTACGGTTTCACTTCCTACAATGAGCTATGTTTCTTTCCTCACCATCCAAGACCTACTAAGTTGAAGATGCCTGACTTCCAGAAATATGATGGCACTAGTAACCCTATCGCTCATCTTCATCTTTATATTGGGGCACTAAGTGGTCATGAGAATGATCCGAAACTCCTCATGCAGTTGTTCCAACACAGCCTCACTGGGTCTCCTCTACAATGGTTTGCCCATCTGGACCTAAGGAGGATAATGTAAGCACCCCATTTTTGACCGCTCGGCGGTTTACGGTCCGTCCAGACTTATATTCAAGTCAACGTGGACATATTTTGAGTCAAGTCAACCTTTTAAGTCTAATCCCATTAACTCATCGCTTTACGGGCCCACCAGGCCCAAATGGAGGCAAAATGACCAAAATGCTCGTAGGAGCATTGTTCGGTCCAATTCCAAATCAAGCACGTCTTTCCGAAGACGGTAAGTCCCCTTTCCTATTCCCATAGGCGCATCTTTCCAAAAGACTGTAAGTCCTCTTTTCCAATTCTATCAGGCACGTCTTTCCAAAGACGGTAAGTCCACTTTCTATATTCCCTTAGACGCGCCTTTCCAAAGACAGTAGGTCCCCTTTCCTATTCCCATAAGCATGTCTTTCCAAAGACAGTAAGTTTCTTTTTCCAATTCCAATAGGCGCATCTTTCCGAAGACGGTAAGTCCCCTTTCCAATTCTAATAAGCACGTCTTTCCAAAGACGGTAAGTCCCCTTTCCAATTCCTTTTTCAACTTCAATTCTAATCCCTCTCTCGAGAAAGTTGATTCATTGAGACGGTAAGTCTATCCTATCTGGCACATTTTTCAAAGAAAGTCTCTTCGGAATGGTAAGTCCCTTTAAACCTGTCGACCAGGACCAGACCCCAAGTCCCCAAGATGATAGAACGGTCCACCTTTGGCGCCTGCTAGCTCCCCAATGCAGAAATGTTCATTTCAGCACGCCTTTCGAGAAATTTGACTTCTCAGGTGCGAAGTCGCTTTAGCAACTTCTCGAGATCAAGCAGTCTCAGGAATGATCGCGAATTGTCAGAGTAGCGAAAGTACTCACAAACATCGCAACCGTTAGAGTAATGGAAATACTTGCAAGCAGGCCGATATAAAGAATTGCCAACAAAACCCTGTATCACGAGACCACCATCAGAGTGGCGGAAACACTCAAAACCGAGGTCGACACCGGTCCCTGCTAGCCCACTTCAGTGAAAAATGACCAAACTACCCCTAGGGCCATTTTCTAGCACGTTTCTTGATAACACACCTAAGTCCTCATAGTGGTAAGTCCACCCTTCCAAGATCGTCTTAGAGACGATCCGGCATGATTAGGTGCCTTCTAGTCAGTTTCAGGCCAATTCTGAGGCTTTCCGGTCAAGATGACCATTTTGCCCCTAGGCATCCGAATGCCCCGGGGACCACACTGGCTCTGGGTATCAAACCAGTAACCCCCGGAGAATGCTTTTTATAGTATTCCTGACATTCATTTATCTTTCTAGATCATTCCGAGTCAGTTTCGGTAAACCCAGAGTAAAATAATAGTTTTGCCCCTAGTGGGCTGGTCGCATTTTCCGACCACACCGGCTCTGGGTATGAAACTAGTAGTCTTTGGGAATATTCTAAATAATGTTTCCAAATCTCGAGTCTTCTTCTGGGACATTCTGAGTCCGTCCCGATAGCTTCTCGGCCTGATTCACCATATTGCCCCTAATGGCCTGATCAACCTTTCTGACAATTCTTGTTATCCTTTTTCAGGTCAAATACCTCCGGGACCCTATTCTAAAGGTTCCTGACCTTTTCTAGCTTTTCGGGTCATTCTCAGTCCCTTAAATGCTTCCTAGACCTTCCAGAGTCATTCCTAATGAAGCCAAGCTAAAAATTGCATGGTAGTCACTACTACATGTGCTCAAATCTTCTCAAAATACGTTGCTTGCCGACCTTAAAACTTTCCTAAGTGGCTGGCGCCACTAGCAGTGACGCCAAGCCAATATTTGGCCTAGCGCCACTCCTTGTGGCGCAAGAAGCATTTTTGGCCTGGCTCCACTGCAACAGGCGCTAGGTCATTCCCTTGTCAATAAATATAGAGCCTCCTCTAGCATGAAAAAGGTTTGCGAACTCAGCCTAAAAACCCTACTCTTCGATATACAGAGCTTGTAGCCTCCTAAAACCCTAGTCTCCTTTAGGTTTTCCAAACCCTAGCCTCCATACATAAGCCCTAGCCTCCTATACACTCATACACTCTCATATACTCATACATTAGCCTCAAACCCTCCATTTTTAGCCTGGTATCACTGCAACAGGCGCCAGGTCATTCCCTTGTCTATAAATACAAAGCCTCCTCCAGTGTGAAAGAGGTCTGCAAACTCAGTCTAAATACCCTACTCTTCAATATACAGAGCTCGTAGCCTCTCAAAACCCTAATCTCCTTTAGGATTTCCAAACCCTAGCCTCCATATACAAACCCTAGCCTCCTATACACTCATACACTCATACACTCTCATATACTCATACACTAGCCTCAAACCCTCTATTGAAGGCTTGGATTGCTGCAACTACGAAGCCTTGAAGATCGAAGACAAACTCTTGAAGACTGAAGCAAAGACCGAAGCGAAGCAAGAAAAGCAAAGCGCGCAAACCAAAGCAAAATAAACAAGACACAATGTAGGTTTTCTCTTTAAGTTTACGCATCCTCCCCCTCTCTTCTCTCTCCTAACCCACTTGAGTTTTCTTCTATTTTAATCCCCCATCTTCTTCCCCCCCTTCTTGCATGCTTGAAACAAGGGATTTCCCGATCCATGTGTAGGATTAGGCTATTGGAGAGTCACCATGTCAGGGGCTTTCTTTTAGTCTAACCGAAGACGATGTGGGTTCGGCCCCCTTGATTTTGTGGTGAAGCCTTAACCTTGTATGTTCACGACCCCAATTTGTATTGTGCATATCATGATTTTGCATTCTTCCAAAATTCATTTTTAAACTTGTTTTCAAAAGCTTGCATTAACATCATTTTCAAACTTGCATCCAAATCTTATTTTTCAAAACTTGTTTTCAAAATCACAATTCTAAGGTGATTCTAGCCTTTCCATGGCTAGGGTTGCTTTAGGAAAGTGTTACATTTAAAGTGACCAATATGGTTCATATTTTCAAAACATTGTTGTTTTCAAAACCACTATCTTAAAGTGTTTCTAAATTTTTTATGATTAAAATCGCTTTAGGAAAGTGAGAAATTTTATACACTTTCTAAAAAATCTCTTCTCAAAAATCTCCTCTTAAAAATCTCTTTTCCAATATGCTTTCTAAAAATTCTCGCCAATCTCCTTTCCAAAGTTGTTTTCAAAAGCTCCCTCCAAAAATCTATTTTTCAAAAACTCCTTTTCAACTCCTTTCCAAAACACTCTCTTCAAAATTTCTTTCCTAAAAACACTCCCGAGTTTTCCTTCTTAGAAACCTCTCTCCCTAAATCTCTTTCTTAAAAACTCTTTCCAACAATCTCCTTCCAAAAATTCCCTTCCAAAAACTCTCTCTTCTAAATTCACTTTCTAAAAACTCCTCTCTAGGGATTCCTTCCAAAAATCTCCCTTTTCTAAAAACTCACTTTCCAAAAACTCTTTCCTTAGAGCCTAAGTTAAATCCTAGAACCCACGATTAGGAAACTCTAAAATTCCTTCCCAAAAACATGATTTCTAATCCCTTATTTTTGCCTCAAAACCTAGGTTTCCAAAATCTCTTGTTTTTGGCATCAAAATTATATATATTTCCAAAACCCCTTTTCTACATCAAAACTGTAGTCTTCCAAATCTCGGGTTTTTAAAACTTCCCTTTCCAAATCCATGTGAAATCCAATCTTCCCTTTAGGAAACCAAATCCAATCTCCCCTTTAGGAAACTAGATCCTATCCTCCGTTTTTGGAAACAAAATCAAAACATCTCTTTTAGAAACAAAATCCAATCCTTGTTTTAGGAAATAGAAATCTCAATCATTCCTAGTCTAAACCTTTCCTAATTTACTCTTTCCTAATCTCATACCTTCCTAAACCATAGTTTTCCAAAACTTTCAAATCTTTCCCTAAACATTAAGCTTCCAAATATTTCATAATTCAACCCTTTCCTAATTTCATCCCTTTCCAAATTTCAACTTTCCAAATTCAAAACTTCAAATCTTTCCAAATCTAAAACTTTCTAAACTCAAAACTTTCTTACTTTCAAAACTTCCCTATTTCAAAACATTCCAAATTCAAAACTTTGCAATTTCAAAACTTTCTTAAAACAGAAACTTTCCTAATTCAAAATATTTCCTAAACGGAAACTTCCCTAATTCAAAATATTTCCTAAGTTGAATCTTTCCTAAATCCAATCTTTCTCCAATCTTCCAAGCCCAACATTCGAGTCAAATCTTTCCTAAACCTCGAGTCCTTCCTAAATCCTATCTTCCTAAGTCTAGGTTTCCTAAATCTCAATCTTTCCAAAACAACTCCAAATCCCTCTTCCAATTTTTATCTTTCCAAATCAATTTCCTATTCCTTCAATTCCAATTTCCAATCCTCTATTCTAAATTCAAATCAAACTCCTTCCAATCAAACTCTTTTTCGAATCATACCTTCTATCGGACTATTGTCCGAACTATGACTGACCTGATTTCTCAAAAAGGATATGTAGGCAACTCTCATGGGTGCGATCACAACTTTTTTCAAGCTTCTATTTCCACAATCTTCTTTCAAATCTCCAAATTCCATAATCTATTTTCAAGTTTCCAATTCCAAAAATCTGTTTTCGAATCTCTCTTTCCAATTTCTAAAACTTTTCAATTTCAATTCTACCTTTTCAAATCTATTTCCAACTCTCTTTTTCTTGCACTTGCATATCATGCATCATGTCAATTTCTTTTAAAAAATTCTTTTCTAAAGTGAATAGTTTTGGACATTTGTTAATTGAAGACTCTCATAGGTGAATCTAGGGAGAATAGACATGTAGGTACCGCAAGAGCGGGGTAAGGTGATGGCTTAGTGCGTCTTCCCTACACGTAACCAACCTCCGAACCTAGGATTACTGATTTCGAAAGACCAAAATGAAGTTTATTTTCAAAAAAAGGCTTAAACGTTTTCTAAAGGTTGCTAAATAACCTGTTTTCCTAAAAACCGTCTCTTGAGGAAGTATTTTCAAAATCATTTTCTGAAAACCCTAAGTGTAGTCTTCGGATTGTGCTTAGTTTTTAGGTGACCTAACTCACCTTCATCAAGTTAGGTGGTGACTCCGAATGTTTTCCAAAAGCCCTTTATTCAAACCAATTTTCAATTCAAACCTAGTCGCACTCATTCTTCTAGGAGGCTGAGTTCTAACAAGAGAATACAACATTTTTCCTACTTGTGTGTGTATTCCTCGAGTGCAAAAAATCTGGGCGCGATAGATCACCACTTGGATTGAGCTAGTCAATGCATTCAAAGCCCAATACCGTCACAACAATAACCTTACTTCCGATCGATGGTCCCTGATGACGATGAGTAAAGGTGAAAAGAAAAGCTTTAAGGGCTATGCCCTAAGATGGAGGGAAGTCACTCCACAAGTCAATCCCCTACTAGAAGAAAAGGAGTACATGCAATTGTTTGTGCACACTTTTCACGGCATATACTACGAAAAACTTTGCACCAGCCTAGGGAAGAGGTTCTCTGAACTCAACATGCAAGGAGAAATGATAAAGAATGGCCTTAAGACGGGGAGGATTATGGACCCCTATGCAAAGACTGGAGAAAGTTCTGCCAATATAGCTAAGAAGGTGGCTACTACAAGGGGAATAATCAAGAAAGAAAGCAAGGTGTTTGCCATTCTGCTTGGCCAACCACCCCAATACTGTCCACCACTACAATCACACCCTGTCCTACCCTTACCCACTATAACCATGCCTACTCCAACCCCTAACTATGGCCCTGCTGGGGCATGACCTAACTTTAATAGACCTACCCAATGCATCCGTACCTTTGATACCTTAGCCTGCACCCACACTGAGGCCTACCACAACCTTCTGAAGAACAATATCTTGAAATCCATACCTGCTCATCCATTGCAGAGCCCTCTACCCCCAACCTTCAATGCCACCCTCACTTATGAATACCACTCGGGTGGCCAAGGGCATGACACTAAAAGCTGCTTCTCTCTCAAGCATAAGATCCAAGACTTAATCGACAACAAGACTATTGATCTTCAACTGGTGAATCCAGCTCTAACCCCTAATGTGACCACCAACCCTTGGCCAGACCACGCTGTCAATATGATACGAATATAAATAGAAGGCAATGGAGAGTTCGACAGGCCCATGGCTAAGGATTACGAGGAAGATTGGGAGACTGATGACTGGGAGGAGGATCTCCCATTATGCCCGATCTATCTCTATAACCCTAATAAGGTGTCGTATTCTTCTGATTGACCAGTGGAGGAGCCAATGCTTCTGAAGGAGGCTCTCACTAAAACCATAGATGTTAATGGATGGGGTGCTGAGTTTTTTCACCCAAAGTATACCGCGGCAGAACGTCACTTATTAGAGAACCCTTAGCCAGTGACTGAGTGCGACTATGAGGACATGGGTTAGGAGCTAGAAGAGCCAAAGGCACCAACAAGGCCATTCGAGTTAGAAGGAGGCGAGTTAGCCATCCTGTTTATGGAAGAACCTGCCACAAAGAACAACAAGGAAGTTAACGAGGCTGACAACTGTGCCATCACTGTCAACATGTCCGGAGCTTTAGAAGAAGCCTTTGCGCGTCTTGCCTTGGCCAAGGACCCAAATCATGAATAGAGTATTAAAGATGTGGGCATTGCCCCAAGGCCTTACTGAAATGGTTTCTTTTCAAAAAGCGCACAAGAAAGGGGTGTCCCCGCTCACTTTCTTTCTATCTCTTTTACTTTCTGTCTTTAAATTAAATGTTTGCACTTTCACTTTAAAAGACCCTTATGTTTTTCATTAAGTAGCGAAATATCAATTTGTGCCATTACCTTACATTAATGTTATCTTATTTTCTCTTATGAATGGTGACTACTTCCTACGCAAGTGTAAGCGACCCATTTTTGACCGCTCGGTGGTCTCTACTCCGTCCAGACTTGTGTTCAAGTCATTGGGGGCATATTTTAATCCAAATTAACTTTATAAGTCTAATCCCGTCAATTCATAGCTTCGCGGGCCTCACCGGGCCCAAATAGAGGCAAAATGACCAAAATGCCCCTGGGGGCATCATTCATTCTAATTCCAACAGGCACGTCTTTCCGAAGACGGTAAGTCCCCTTTCCATTTCCAAATTAGGTGCATCTTTCCAAAGACAGTAAGTCCCCTTTCCAATTCCAAATCAGGCGCGTCTTTCCAAAGATGATAAGTCCCCTTTCCATTTTGAAATTAGGCACGTCTTTCTGAAGACGGTAAGTCCGTTTTCCAATTCCAAATCAAGCGCGTCTTTCTGAAGACAGTAAGTCCCCTTTCCAATTCCAAATCAAGCACGTATTTCCTAAGATGGTAAGTCCCATTTCCAATTTCAATCCCTCTCTCAAGACAGTTTATTCCTCAAGACGGTCCGGCGGGTTTTTCAAAGAAAATCTCTTCAAAACGGTAAGTCCCTTTAGACCTGTCGACAGGGACCAGACCCTAAGTCCCTTAGATGGTAGAACGGTCCACCTTGGGCGCCAGCTAGCCCGCCAATGTAGAAATGTCCGTTTAGGCATGCCTTTCGAGAAAGTTGATTCTTAGGCACTAAGTCCCTTTAGCAGCTTCCCGAGATCAGGTAGTCTTGGGAATGATCGCAAACCGTCAGAGTAGCTGAAATACTCGCAAACATCACAACCGTCAGAGTAATGAAAATACTCGCAAACAGGTCGATATAGGAAATTGCCAACAAACCACTGTATCATACGACCGCCGTTAGAGTGGCGAAAACACTCTAAACCCAGGTCAACACTAGTGCCTGGTAGCCCACTTTGGTGAAAAATGACCAAACTGCCCCTAGGGCCATTTTCCGGCACGTTTCTCGAGAACACATCTAGATCCTCAAAACGGTAGGTCCAGCCTTCCAAGATTGTCTTAAAGGCAATCCGGCATGATTAGGTACTTTCTAGTCAGTTTCAGGCCAATTCCGAGACTTTCCAATCAAGATGACCATTTTGCCCCTAAGCATTCGAATGCCCCGAGAACCACACCGGCTCTGGGTATCAAACCGGTAACCTCCCGAGAATACTTATAATAGTATTCCCAATCTTACTTTACCTTTCCGGATTATTTTGAGTCAGTTCCGGCAAACTCTATGCAAAATGACCGTTTTGTCGTTGGAGGGGCCAGTCGCCATTTCTAACCGCACCGGCTCTGGCTATCAAACCGATAACCCCCTGAGATTGCTTTTTATAGTATTTTTAACTTTCTGTTATCTTTCTGGATCGTTCTGAGTTAGTTCCGGTAAACCTGAGGCAAAATGACCGTTTTACCCCTGGTGAGCAGGTCGCCTTTTCCGACCACATCGGCTTTGGGAATCAAACCGGCAAGCCTTTGGGAACATTCTGAATAATGTTTCCAAATCTCTAGTCTTTTTTCGAGACATTCCGGGTCCGTCCCGGCAACTTTCCGGCCCAGTTGACCATTTTGCCCCTAACGGCCCGATCAATCCTTCTGACACATCGTATCCTCATCTTTCAAGTCAAATACCTCTGAGACTCTATTCTAAGGGTTCCTGTCCCTTTTCAGCTCTCTGGGTCATTCCCGGCCTCTTCAAATCCTCCCCAGACTTTCCGGAATCACTCCTAGTGAAGCTAGGCTAAAATTTGCATAGTAGTCACTAGTATAGGCGCCCAAATCTTCCCAAGATACATTACTTACCGACTTAACAAACTTTCCTAACTGACTGGCGCCAAGGGGAATTTTGGCCTAGCGCCACTGCAACAGGCACTAGGTCTATCCCACCTCTATAAATACAGAGCCTCTTTCAGTGTGAAAGGGGTCCGCAAACTCAATCTAAAAACCGTAATTTTCAATACACAGAGCTCGTACACTTCCTAAAACCTAGCTTCCTTACGTTTTCCAAACCCTAGCCTCATATATACTTACACACACCCCTATACACTTATACACTACCCTCCAACCCTCCACCCTGCAACTACGAAGATTTGAAGACCAAGACAAAGCTCTCAAAGACTGAAGCGAAGACTGAAGAAAAAGCAAGAAAGCAAGGCACGCAAAGCCAAGCAAAATAAAGAAGACACAAGGTAGGCTTTTATTTAAATTTCTGCACTTCTCCCTCTCTCTTCTCTCTCCTAACCCACTTGGGTTTTCTCTATTTTAATCTCCCATCTCTTTCCCCCCCTTTCTTTGCATGCTTAAAACAAGGAGACTCCCGGTCCATACGTAGGATTAGACTATTGGAGAGTCACCGTGTCGGGGGCTTTCTTTTAGTTTAACCGGACACCAAGTGGGTTCGGCCCCCTTGATTATGTGGTGAAGCCTTAACCTTGTATGTTTACGACCCCAAATTTGCATTGTGCATATCATGATTCTTGCATTCTTCCAAAAGTTGTTTTCAAAATCGTGTTCAAAATTGTTTTCAAACTTCTTTTCAAAATTGCATCAAAATCTCCTTTTTCAAAACCTTGTTTTCAAAATCACAATCCTAGGGTAATTCTAGCCTTTCCATGGCTAGGGTTGCTTTAGAAAAGTGTTACATTTAAAGTGACCAACATGGTCCATATTTTCAACTCTTTATTGTTTTCAAAACCACTTGCTTAAAGTGGTTCTAGCCTTCTTATGGTTAGAATTGCTTTAGGAAAGTGAAATATTTTATACCTTCCAAAAAACTCTCTTTTCAAAAGTCTCTCTTTCTAAAACCCTTCTTTTTCAACATGCTTTCTAAAATCTCTCCTTTTCAAAATTGTTTTCTAAAAACTCCTCCAAAAATCTATTTTTTAAAACTTCTCCTCTTAAATTCCTTTCCAAAATACTCTCCTCAAAATCCACTTTCTAAAAACGCTTCCCAAATTTCTTTTCTAAAAACTCTCTCCAACAATGTTTTTCCAAAAAAAATCTTTTTAAAAACTCTCTTCCCAAAATCTTCCTTCTAGAAACTCTTTTCTAAGATTCCCTTCTAAAAATCCTCGTTTCCGAAAACACACTTTCCCAAAATCCCTTTCTTTAGAGCCCAAGTTAAGCTGTAGAGCCCCGATTAGGAAACCCTAATTTTCTTTCAAAAAACTTGGTTGTCAAACTTGCCTTAAAACCTAAGTTTCCAAAACCTCTTGTTTCCTAAAACCAAGTCCTTCAAAACCAAACTTTTAAAATCTTCCAATCAATGTTCAATCTCTCAATTTTCCAATTCAATTTCCAATTCAATCTCTTTCTTCTAATCTTACCTTCTATTTTCAATTGGACTCTTATCCGAACTACGACTGAGCTGATTCCTCCAAAAGGATACGTAGGTAACCCTCATGGGTGCGATCTCCACTTTTTTCAAATCTCAAATTCTATAACATTTTTCAAATTCTAATTCTACAACTTCTTTCCAATCTTCAATTCTACAATCTTCTTCAAGTTTCCAATTCTATGTTCTATTTCTAATTTCCAATTCCAAAAATCTATTTTCAAATCTTAATTTCCAAATTCTAAAACTTTCTAATTTCAAATCCATCTTTCCAAATCTTTTCTAAAATCAAATCAATTTCTTTTCAAAATATATTTTCAAATCAAACCTTCCTCTTGCATATGCATATCATACATCATATCTTTTGAAACATTCTTTTTCAAAGTGGATAGGATTGGACATTGGTTAGTTGAAGACTCTCGTAGGTGAATCTCGGGTAGATTGATATGTAGGTATTGAAAGGGTAGGGTAGGGTGATGGGTTGGTGCGTCTTCCTTACACGTAACCAACCTCCGAGCCTAGGATCACTCTTTTCGAAAGACTAAAACGGAGTTATTTTCAAAAAAGGGCTTATGTATTTTTCAAATATTGCCAAACAACCTGTTTTCTTAAAAACCCTCTCTCGAGGAGATATTTTCAAAATCGTTTTCCAAAACCCTAAGTGTAGTTTTCAAATTATTCTTAGTCTTTAGGTGACCTAACTCACCTTAATCAACTTAGGTGCTGGCTCCAAATCTTTTCTAAAAGCCCATTATTCAAATCTATTTTCAATTCAAACCTAGTCACACTCATTCTTATAGGAGGGTGAGTTCTAACGAGAGAGTACAATTTTTTTCCCGCTTGTGTGTGTATTCCTCGAGTGCGAAAAATCTGGGCGCAATAGTAAGTGGTATGGTTTATTTTATGGAATGATCTGACTTGAAGGAGTGGTAGCATGAGTTAACCACTCGCTAAATGATTAGCTTTCCGAAGAAAGAGAAGATAAGGATGAGTGAGGAAATTATCCACAGGCAAAACTTACAAGATATCGAAGCTAAGCAATGTGTGGCCGGATTATCAAAATGAAGAGGAATCGTCTTTCATTTTTCCCATAAAAAAAAAGAAGTGTTTATATTCCCTTTGCTTAGCCCCTAGTGCCTCATGACAAGCAAAATTTTCCTTGTCAACCTCGTTCTAAGACTGTCCCCCTACATTGGGGCAGACAATAGTCGAGAACTCTAAGGATAGTATCCATGCTCTATCGTGCTAGGGTAGCATTGAAGGCTCTATGGATCAAGAAGTCTAGTTCAAAGGGAAGAGAGACCCTCATTTCATTTCCCATACAGTCAGAAGCAACTCCCTTGCCAAACCCATTGAGCCATTTATCTTTTTTGAGAAAAATCCCAACCAAAGGATCACCGCCCACATTAGGTTAGATTGAATTGTTAAAGAAAAGGTCTAAGGAAAAAAGGATTGTAGAATTGTTCGTTTCATAAAAGAAAAGAAAAGAGATAAAAAGGAAAAAGAAAAGCGAGGGAAAAGAGTTGCCAAGGGGCAAGAGAGAGAAAAAAAAATTATATCTCAGAAAAAGGCCTAAAGAAAGTCATGATTGTGCCATCTTGAAAAGCGTAATAGAAAAGCTAAAAGATAAGAGAGTCATGTTTATCCCGAAAAGCATATAGAAAGGGCGAAAGAAAAGAGTCATTTTCACTCTAAGAAGTATATAGTAAGAGAAAGGAGGAAATTTAAAGGTGATCCCAGGTGATAAAGAAGCCTAGTAGAAACAACAGGTTTGAGCCTTTACCCTTTCTTGCAACAACCCGAAACCATGGCCTACATTACAACCCTACTGAAGTCCACTCTGATTGAAAATGGATTGTTTGGTCTAAATGAGCTGAACACGCTGCCAAAGCTAAAGAAGGATGCTAACCCTACTGGGAAAAATAGTCGAGGATGGTATGGATCTAAACCCTGCTGAAAGTAACATCGAATTTAAGCTTATATATCCTGTTATTTTGAAAACCCCATAATCTAGCCTACATTACGATCCTAAAGCAAAGTCTCCTCAGATTGAAAGATTGGTCATTTATCGCTTTGCTAAAGGTTAAGTAAGCTGCTGCTGAAGCCCCGAGAGTTGAGCGTTTCAGCCCAATAATCTTATACACTAACCCCGAGGTAGAGAATTGTAGACGGTCAAAAGGTTGAGAAAGGTACGAAATGCTATCATCCAGTCAAGGTAAGGTTGAGCCAAAGGAGCGGCTACGCCCTCGAAAAGGAAGGAGTTACCATTCCAAATATACTAATTTTGAGAGCACCCCTTGTCATTCCATTAACTAGAATATTTCTAATATGTACATGTATTTTCTTAAAAAAAAAATGTGGGCATGAGCTTTGCATAGATAGAACATAGCTCCCTGTAGAAACAGAAGTCACCAACACAGTTTAATATCAAGCCATGAAATAAATATACATCTTCATCACTTCTACACATGCATCTGATCATATACTTAGCTATAAGAATCAATAATATCTTTACCTGCCCATGCATCTAACTATCATAAACATTCATCTTTGTACAAAATTTACAAAATAAAATGTCCAACATAAACACATCTCCAGGATAGGGGCAAAAGAAGATCAAGGTCTACGGTAAGGGGCATCTATCAAAGGTCAAAATCGATATCTTCTGGATTGAAATCTCTGAAACCCGGCATCTGAAGAGGTGGATAACTACTAAAAGCACCAGCATCCTGCGAAGAAGGCAAAACCAGAATCAGCAAAGTAAAAGAATAACTAAACAATAGCAGAGTAAAAAGAGGAAGGAAGGAAAGGATAAGATACCCCATCGCCTCCCATTTGGGCTAATCGAGTTGTCAAGGAAGCCACCTCTACCTGATACTGATCCCGCTCCATTTGGTACTTGTCCCTCTAGTCTCTCACGGCTGTAAATTCAGCCTGGGGTACGTATCCCCAGGCATGGTGACACAAGTCGTCGACTTCCTGGCCAACAATATATCCGTCGACTACTTCCTCAAACCGGATGAAGGCACTGACGGAATGAGGCCCAAAGTGTGCAGCATAGTCTGCATTTGGAGGAAGCAGGAAACCGACACCCGGCTAGCGCTCCTGATAAGGGATAGGAACTCCTTCCACCAAGGCTCCAAACATATACTCCGATGGATCTCCTGCTGACCTGAACTCCTCGTGAAACTGGTGCCAGTGTCGATTTCCAAGGTAGGACTCCCAAGAATCATTGCTAGGAAAGGAAGCCCTCGACAGGGACAGTGGGACCAAGTACCTCACCGTCTCATCATGAACTGATCCAATGAAGGGTTGCCAAGTCACGTCCCTTGCCTTAATCAGCTTCAGGTTTGCCTGAAGCGTCACAAAATCAATGATCTCCAATCGTTGGGCTACCCGGTCACGAACCCACCTCAAAGCATGATGATAAAGGTCATCCTCGATGACTGCAGGGTGATGAACTGGTAGGTACTCGTAGCTCCACCAAACAAGAAAAGGCCAGAAACCAGTTATGCTTCCCCAGCGGGAGGAAGTCCAGACTCGCATCGATCGAAGGAAGCAGCTGAAGGAGAAGGAACCCCAATCCAGCTCAAGCAAGGCCCCAAGATTAGCTACTATGCTCACTAACCAAAAATGCACGAGCGACTTGTTGTTGTTGCAGAAGCAACTAAAGATGATGCACAAAACAAGTCGCCGCCTCATAATGTCTCACCGGGCAGGTGGTGGCTTAATGACAAAGGTACTGCCATCTCAACTGAGCTAGGAGACTGGGAAAGCAGAAAGCTCACGAGGGGGCAGGTCCAACAAAATACACGCGTCAGCCTACTGACTGACTGCAAGGTGATCCACCGACCGACGAAGGAAAGCCTTGTGATGATTGCCCAATCCAAAGGAGTAAGTCCTAACTCGAAGCGAACAAAATGGAAGGTCCCCGTCTCTCCGAACCACCTCTTGATAAGTGCTAGCACTAGATGTCGATTCAAGCGGTTAGCTTGTAATCCCATGAAAGCTCAAACCCAATCTATGCCAAAAAAGCCCGGTAAGATGGAGCGGCCCGTTGTATGGTCACAAAGACCTGATGGACAACCCCTCGGAAAGCTGTGTGTACGCGTGGAGGAGGCAGGTGTTGTCTGGAATACACACTAGGATGATAAGATGGATCCCCTAACAATGGAATTTCTGGTACCTCTAAGTCACCTAAATTAGCATCCGTCTATCTATGTCCAGAGGAGACCCTCCCGTAACCAGTCACCTGATCGCCAACACCCGGTACCTCATCCACTGCGTCAATCTCCTCCTCAAAGGCCTACTCAACCGAAGGGAAGGGGTCTACTAGAGGTCTATTCCCCCGTCCGCTCTGACTAGAAGATGCACTCCCAGCAGATCGCTGACTACCCCTGGATTAACTGGAACTGCTGACAGAGTCCGTCTGAGCCGCCTTGCCAGAGTGACGTCTCCTCTCAGAACTGTCATTACCCGCATCTACCATCTTGAAAATGTAAGAAGTGGTGATATATGGTATATGCAGATAAGAAATAAAAGCAAACAAAAAATAAAGTAAAAATGATAACCAAAGATAGAAAAGCACACATCTAATATTAGATCTTGCTGTAGCTTACTCAAAAGGTTTTTAAAACTCAACTCTCAAAAAGTTTCTTAAATTCAGTTTCTCAAAGGGTTTCTTAACCTTTTTCTCAAAATTTTTCAAAAAACTCTATCTTCCAAAGATTCTTTTTCAAAAGATTTTCTAATTCCCTTACAGTTCAAAATTAAATCTCGAAAGTCAATTCCTAAAATATTTATCTTTCCAAAAATCCATTCTAGGAGTCGTAATCTAAAATCTCAAAGTTTCATTTCAATGCTTTTCTAATTTTGACAATATTCCAGATTTTTCAAAAATTCTTCCCTAAAAGGTTTTCAAGGTTTCGATATAAAAAATTCCTATTCCAAATTTTCTGTCAAGTTCCAAAATTTTCAGTTATCTTCAAAAAATCTAGTCATCAAGTCAAAACGAATTTCCTACACATTTTGATTTTTAAAATCCCGCTTTCAAGTCAAAATGAATTTCTTGCACATCTTGATTTTCTAACTTTGAGTCAAAATGGATTTTCTAAATCTCTAGGGTTTTCTGTCTTTTTCCTTCAAAAAGATTTTATTCCAAAATTTTTCCAACCCTTTCGCTAAATTTCTAAAAATTTCAATAGAGTTTCACTTAAAAATGGCCCCTACCACTCTCGTGACATCAATACAAAATACAAACCATGCACTCTACAACATCACAATCGCATAGCATCAACACTAGCACACTTTTCAAATTTTTAAAATTTTCAAAAGATTGTTTTACTTTTCAACAACTCAATGATTTTCAAAGTTATCCCAAAATTTTTGAAAATCACTTTAAATGTTTTTTTAAAATATCCCTATATTTTTCTAAACACTAAACTCCAATATTTTCTCAATTTTTCTATTTTTCTAAGTATTTCTTTATTTTTCAAAAAATCACGAAACTTCACACGGCTGTTAAACACATTTTTCTAAGGCACACTGCATAAAAATTTAGCCGTAAAACTCAATACCCGAAGCTGTAGGGATAAACCCCCAATTCCTGCAGAAACAGCCCTTCACATAATCAAGTAAAATCACTCAAAGTCAATCAAACATGCACTAAAATGCAAAAATAACCTCACCACAGTGTTCACAACTTATCAAAACATTAATTTCCACTGTTCACATGGTTCAAATGGAATTCTACACATTAAAATCGACATAAAATTAAAAACTCACCTCTTGAAGTTCTCTGGCAAAGTCTTCTCTTTCGGCAACTTTTCCAGCGATGATGTTTACTTCCGAAAATCCCTCGCGATTCCTATGAAGCACTCTTTCAATGTCCAAGCCAGTTTCCTCGCAAAGCCTCTCGATTTTTTGAAAATTTGTCAAATCTCGCAGCAGCGTCGAACCAACAGTTTGCTAGTTTTGATCCTAGGCCAAGCCAATTTTAACAAAGGCGTCACTAGTAGTGGCGCCAACTTCCAATTCCGGGCAGTTTTGCCTTTTTTCATACCAAAACTCGATTTGAAAGGCTTTTTGGGCCCAATATCCATTTCCAAACTCCCGTTTTCCAAAATTTCCAAAGTTGGTCCTTCTAACCGCCTCACGGTTAATATGGGAGTCTTACTCTATCATTTTCTATCTTCAACAAGCAAAGATAGAAAAAGAGGAGCAGTTGTATGTACCCCATTTTGGCCTGCTCGGCAGTCTCTAGTCCGTCTAGACTTGTATTCAAATCAATGTGGACATATTCCAATTTAAATCAGCTTTCCAAATCTTATCCCGTCAATCAATCGCTTTGCAGGCCCGTCAAGGCCAAATAAAGGCAAAATGACCAAAATGCCCTTAGGGGCATTGTCTGTCCACTTCCAGTGGGCACGTCTTCTCGAAGATGGTAAGTCTTCTTTTTAATCCACTTGCAGTCCAATTCTAATTCCAATTCCAATTAAATTTGGCACGCCTTTTGAGATAGTTGATTCCTCAAGGCGATAAGTCCATCATGTCCGGCACGTTTGTGAGAGAACTATTCGGAATTTTAAGTCCCTTCAAACCTGTCGACTAGAATGACACCCCAAGTCCCCTAGATGGTAGAATGGTCCACCTTTAGCGCCTGCTAGCCCACCAATGAAGAAATGTCCATTTCGGCACGGCTTCCGAGAAAATTGATTCCTCAAGAGATAAGTCCACCTAGCAGCTTCCTGAGACTAAGCAGTCTCTAGAATGATCGCGACCCATTAGAGCAACAAAAATACTTGCAAACATTGCAACCGTCAGAGTGACGAAAACACTCGTAAACAAGTCGATATATGGAATTGCCAACAAACCCTTATGTCACGGGACAACCATCAAAGTGACGAAAACACTCAAAACCAATGTCAACACCAGTGCCTGCTAGCCCACTCTGGTGAAAAATGACCAAATTACCCTTAGGGCCATTTACGGCACGGTTCTTAAGAAAGTAATTACTATGTCCTCAGAACTATAGGCCCACCCTTCCAAGATAGTCTTAAAGATAATCCGGCATGATTAGGTGCCTTCCAGTTAGTTTCGAGCCAATTCTGAGACTCTCTGGTCAAGATGACTATTTTTGCCACTAGGCATCTGAGCGCCCCGGTAACCACACCGGCTTTGGGTATCGAACCTGTAACCACCCGGGAATGCTTCTGATAGTATCCCCAGCCTTCTAATACATTTCTAGATCATTCTGAGTTAATTCGGACAAACCTGGTACAAAATGAAAGTTTTGCCCCTAGCTGGCCGGTCGTCTCTTCCAACCACACCGGCTCTTGGAATCAAACCAGTAACCGACTAGAACATTCTAGGTAATGTTTCCAAGTCTCGAATCTTCTTCTGGGATATCTCGAGTCTATCCTGGTAGCTTTCCGGCCCAATTGATCGTTTTGCCCCTAATGGCCCAGTTAACCCCTTCAACACATCTCGTCATCAGTTTTCAAGTCTACTACCACTGAGACACTATTCTAAGGGTTTTTGTCCCTTTCTAGCCTTCTAGGCCTTTCTAACCTTCAACCCTTTCCTAATTCCATACTTTTCTAAACTTTAACTTTCCAAATATAAATTTTCAAATCTTTCTTAAGCTCAAATCTTTCCTAATTTCAAGTATTTCTAAAACTCAAACGTCGAATCTTTCTAAATTCTGAACTTTCTTAAATTCAAATTTTTCCAAAATTCTAAACTTTGTAAATTCAGATCTTTCTAAATCCAAAACTTTTTAAATTCAAAACTCTCTAAAGTCAAAACTTTCTAACTTCAAAACTTTCCAATTTCAAAATATTTCCTACTTTCCTAATTCGAAATCTTTCCTCAAATTGAACTTTCCTATTTTGAAACTTTCTTAATTCGAACCTTTCCTAAATCCAATCTTTCTTAGATTTCAACTTCCCTAATCTTCCAAGTCCAACATTCAAGTCAAATATTTTCTAAGTCTCTTCCAAGTCAAGTCAAATCTTTCTTAAACCTCGAGTCTTTCCTAAATCCTACCTTTCTTAAATCTAGGTTTCCTAAATCTCAATCTTTCCAAAATAAGTCCAAATCCTTCTACCAAGCTCTATCTTTCCTAATCAAAGTCTAATCTTTTCAAATCCAAATTTCAATTTCCAATCTTTTATTCTAAGTTCAAATCAAACCCTTTTTTCAAATCAAACTTTCTATTTTCTATAGGACTCTTATCCGAACTACAACTGACCTAATTCCTTAAAAGGGATACGTAGGCAACCGTCATAGGTGCAGTCATAACCTTTTTCAAATCTCTAATTCCATAACTCTTTTTAAACTTCCAATTCTAAAAATCTATTTTCAATCCTTAATTTCAATTTCTAAAACTTTCTTTCCAATTTCAAACTTCAATTCTCCTTTTTAAATCTATTTTCAAAATAAAATCTTTCTATTCCACTTGCATATCATGCATCATGTTAAATATCTTCTTCAAAATTCTTTTCTAAAGTAGATGGTTTTGGGCATGTGTTAATCGAAGACTCTAATGAGTGAATCTAGGGTAAATAGACATGTAGGTACCGCAAAGGCGGGGTATGGTGATGGCATAGTGCATATTTCCTACACGTAACCAACCTCTAAACCTAGATCACTAATTTCGAAAGACCAAATGGAGTTATTTTAAAAAAAAGGGCTTAAATTTTTCCAAGGGTTGCCAAATAACCTATTTTCTTAAAAACCCTCTCTTGAGGAAGTATTTTCAAAAAACCTTTTTCAAAAATCCTAAGTGTAATCTTCGGATGGTGCTTAGTTTTTATGTGACCTAACTCACCTTAATCAAGTTAGGTGGCGACTCCAAATTATTTTTAAAAGCCCTTAATCAAATCAATTTTTAATTCAAAACTACTCACACTCGTCCTTCTAGAAGGATGAGTTCTAACGAGAGAGTCAAGTATTTTTCTTGCTTGGGTATGTATTCCTCGAGTGTGAAAAATCTGGGCACGACAAAGGTTCCATGGGGCCATTCCAACCACTAAACTTGAGAGAATAGAAACCTTGGGAATTAGAGAGTTTGAAAACCATTTTCATGCAAGCTGAAATACAAAGATGTAAAAATGTGAATTAGGGGTTAATGGGGAGATTTTCTAAGGCATGATTTCTTAGAGTTTGATTCTAAGCTTCAAAGAACCAACTCTTAGAACCACTTTGAAAATAATATTGAGCTTGAAAATGGCATGGAAATGAGAATAGTGTAAGTTTTGGAGAACATGGTTATAAATATGAAATTAAAGCCAAGCACACAAAACATAAGCAAGATAACCATATGCAAATGGGGTCATGAATTCATACAAAGCTTTGGGCTACACCACATAATCAAAGTGCTCCAAGGCCATACCGTCTTAAAGTAGGTTAGTGAGAGATCCCCCTATACGGTGGCTTTCACCAACTTTTCTCTAGGCATGAGCTAGGAGCTCTTTTGTCTCAAGCATGCAAGAATGGGGGTAGAAGATGGGGATTAAAATAGAGAATAGCCTAAGTAGGATAGGAGGGAGAAGAGATGAGTGGGGGAAGACAAAAATAGAAAAGAAATACCATCCTTTGCCTTCAATACACTTGCAATCTTCTATGGATGTCTTGACTTGAGCTTGGAGGACTTTAAGTGTGCTTAAGGGGCTGGAATGAGGAGTTTTATGGTGTGTAAGGCTATGTAGGTGAAGTGTATGGGTTAGGGCGAGGTGGAATCTAGCCTAAGTGTTGGAGGTGTGAGATATATATAGGAATTCGAGGTTCTGGATTAGTTTTTGCAAAGCTTCGCTATCAATTTTGAATCTGGAATATGCAAAAGGAGAGGCCTATATTTATAGGCAATCTGGGAGAGGCCTGGCGCATGTGCTACATGCGCCTGGCCAAAATTTGCCCTCGCACATGCGCCTGGCCAAAATTTGCCCTGACACATGTAGCACATGCGCCAGTACTGTTCCATTGCCAGAATGCCATGTGGCACCCATTATACTGGCTAAATACTGACGGTTGATCGAACTTTGGTCGATTTGAACAAAATTTGGGCCCATGCAGCATATGCTCTGTCATCGGGAGTGTTCGTTTAAACTTTGCCTCGATAATTGAGCCAATCCGGAAGGTTTCAGGGGGATCGGTTGCATCCACGGTGTTCTCCTTGGGTTTCTTGTGAACTTTCATGTTTTTTAAAAGTTTGAATGGTGTTTGGAAACGTGAGATATCATCTCGGAAAATGTGCATAAAATTGCATCTCTATGGAGTGTTTGTGATACACTCTGTGGGGGTTCAAAAGTAGCTGTTTTTGGGCAGAGTGATGGAGGAACATATTGGATTAATTCTGTTTTAAAGTAATTAAAGATCTTATGAGAATTCAAGAACTTATTCACTATAAAGACCCTCGATCCTCATAGCCATATCAATCTACTAAAACATTATATAGCTTAAATACGTTTTCAAAGCATTATGAAAAAAGCACAAAAAAAAGGAGGAGCAAGTTTCTATTTTAATATATTTGTGACTTAAAGCTTATCACATTGAAATTATTGAAAAACTTGTGCTGAGAAGTTTGTTAAGAAGGATTTGAAGGTTGATGAGCATGATGGCTTGACATATTCAACAAGTTCATCCTATACATTGAAGATATTCAAAAGATGAAAGAGATCGGCAACAAGTGCTTATACCTTCTACATTGAAGACTCAATGATAAAAAATCACAAGACTTAAAAGTTTCATTGAAGATTATGTTGAAGTTTTGAATGGATGGAAGAAGCTATATTGATTGAAAAATCTTAGAATAAATCAAGTTGATAAAGACCAAGTAAAGTGATTGAAGATGTTGAAAGAATGATATAAGATCAGTTGAACAAAAGTGATCTCAAGTCTTACAAGCTCTCTTGAAGATTTTGAAGAAGACTTAGATCAATGGAAGAAGTGATGTTGATTGAAGAACTCTACAAGTAATCAAAATAGAGTGAATTTATCTCGAAGAGATTGAAGGTGTTCTTGAAGTCAACATACCTTAAAGAAGTGTTTTCAAGCCTTAGAAAACTTATTTGGATGACCCTTGAAAATTTGAAAAATAATGCAAAAGATTGGACAAAATCTACAAAAATCAATTTTTCTAATACAAGGTGTCGACACATGAAGTGAGTGACCAAATACAACTGCATGTGTTGACGCATGGGTTTAAGGTGTCGACGCATGAAGCCAGTGACCAAATACATGCACGACGTGTCAACACATGAAACTAGGTGTTGACACCTAGCCTCTAACGACTCTATTTTTTAACGTTATACTCTGTCGTTTTTGTATCAAATGGTCTCCCAACCACCACCAACAGCTATAATCAACTCAAGGCTATATATAGATGATCCCCAACACATATATGTAGTAGAAAAACACAAGATCAAGTGCTAGAAAGAGAGATTTAATATTATATATCTTATACTCTGTTTTTATTCATTTAAGGGGTTCTTGTGTGAGCTGAAATTTGCTTATCTACTTTTTGAGAGAGAGTTGTTCATTGTATAACTTTCATCTATTGTTCGGTGGGTTTGTGAACTTGTAAGTCTGAGTGAAGCCTGGATAAAATTAGTTGAGATTTTGAGAGCATGGGAAGAGCTCTTGTAAGAGTGAGATGGGCACTTAGAGCAAAACCAGCAGTTGTGCAAGGGAATTTTACATAATGAAATACCTTCGAGAGGATCGAGGAAGAGAGGACATAGGTAAGAGTTGGCTG
This sequence comes from Euryodendron excelsum, assembly GCA_033060915.1. NCBI lineage: Eukaryota > Viridiplantae > Streptophyta > Magnoliopsida > Ericales > Pentaphylacaceae > Euryodendron > Euryodendron excelsum. The sequence continues at coordinate 33,139,667 of CM065388.1, forward strand.
AACCTCTGTAAAATTCTTATGCCTTCATTCTTCATTTCTTGCTTTGTTTTTCTTCCTTGCTCATAACACTTGCTTGCATTGCATTTTATTATTTGGTTGCTTGCCTCTTCGTTTGATTACCCACTGCTACATTACTTGATAAGTTTTTTAATTGCATTATTTGCTATTAATTTCATAAAACCCAATTCACCCCCCTCTTGGGTTGCCCACTTGGGCCAACAATTGGTATCAAAGCTAGTGCTCTATTTCAAAGGCTTAAAATCCTTAGAGTTGAAGTGCTCTAGGTGAGGGTCAGTCTACTGGTAGACCACCTTTGTTCAGTGGAACAAATTACAATTATTGAAAGAACCATATGAGAATCTATATTCAATCTGTAGATTATGAGTTACGGAGGATTATTTTAAATGGTCCTAAGATCCCTATCAAAACAATAGAAATAATGGTTGTTATCAAACTAGAAAATGAATGGGATGAAATTGATCTAGAAACCATGCAAATGAATGCTAAGGCTATGAATTTATTATATTATGCATTAGATGTTGCAGAATTTAATAGAATATCTTCTTGTAAATCTACTGAAGAAATATGGGACAGATTAGAGGTTACTCATGAAGGTACCAACTTGGTTAAGGAGTCTAAGATTAACATTCTTGTACATAATTATGAAATGTTTATAATATTATCCAAAGAATCCATTACTAAAATGTTTACACGATTTACTGATATTATTCATGGATGAAAATCTCTTGGAAAAATCTATTCAAACGGTGAGCAGGTGAAAAAGATTCTTAGAACTTTGCCAAATGATTGGGAAGCTAAGGTGACTGTTATACAAGAAGGAAAGGATCTCAACACTTTGCCACTTGAGGAATTACTTGGTTCACTCATGACATAATAACTGACCTAAAGACAGAATGTTCAAGCAGATGACGAGAAGAAGAAGAGGGTCATTGCATTCAAGTCTACAACTACTGAAAATGAATCTGACAGTGATGAAGAAAATGAAAAAGAACTTGCTATGCTTACAAGGAAGTTCAAGAAATTTATGAAAATAAAATGGAAATGAGGAAAGAAGTACGAACCTAAAGGAGAATCCAGCAATGAGGATTCAACCATTATTTGCTTCAAATGTAACAAGCCTAGACATTTCAAGTCTGAATGTTCACAATTTGAAAAGAGATGGAAGAAGGGCAAAGAAGCAAAGGCTCTAGCTGCAAAATGGAGTGAAAATGAAGATTCAAGCTCGGATCAATCTGAAACTAAAGAAATGGTCAATCTATGTCTAATAGCTCATGGCGATGATGAAGAAAATGAGGTAACAAATTTTGATTATACTTTTGAAGAGTTGTAAGATGCTTTTGATGACTTACTTGTTGAATTTAAAAATATAGGCATAAAAAACTATCTTCTCAAAAAGATGGTATCCACTGTCACCAAGTGTAAGCACCCCATTTTTGCCCGCTCGGTAATCTCCGGCCCGACTAGGCTCACTTTCACACATCACATGCATATTCAAACTCTGACCCGATTTCTAAACTCCAATTTAGTTCACTAGTCGCTTCCCGGGCTCGTAAGGCCCACTTGAAGCTAAATGACTATTTTGTCCCTAGGCATCCGAGTGCCCTGGGAACCACATCAGCTTTGAGTATCAAACCGGTAGCCCCTCGGGAATGCTCCTTATAGTATTCTTGGCCTTCGTTTATCTTTCCGGATCATTCCGAGTCAATTCCAGCAAACCCGGTGCAAAATGACCGTTTTGCCCCTGGCGGGCCGGTCGCCTTTTCCAACCACATTGGCTCTGGGTATCAAACCGGTAACCTTTGGGAACATTCTACATAATGTTTCCAAACCTCAAGTCTCCTTTTGGGGCATTCCGAGTCCATCTCAGTAGCTTTCCAGCTCGGTTGACCGTTTTGCCCGTAATGGCCCGGTCAACCCTTCTAACAAATCTCATCGTCATTTTTCAAGTCCTTTGTCCCCGATACATTATTCTAAGGGTTCCTGTCCCTTTCTAGCTCTCTAGGTCATTCCCAGCCCCTTCAATTCATCCCCAGACCTTCCGGAGTCACTCCTAGTGAAGCCAGGCTAAAAATTACATGGTAGTCACTAGTACAAGCGCCCAAATCTTCTAAAGATACGTTGCTTGCCGACCTTAAACATTTCCTAAATGGCCTGGTGCCAAGCCAAAAAATGGCCTTGTGCCACTTCTAGCGGCGCCAGTGTAATTTTTGGCTTAGCGCCACTGCAACAGATGCTAGTGCATTCCTCTCTCTATAAATACAGAGCCTCTTCTAGTGTGAAGAAGGTCCACAAACTCAGTTTAAAAATCCTAATATTCGATATACAGAGCTCGCAGCCTCCCTAAACCCTAGCTTCTTTAGGTTTTCCAAACCCTAGCCACCTATACACTTATACACACCCCTGTACACTTAAACACTAGCCTCGAACCCTCCATTGAAGATTTGGATTGCTGCAACTTGAAGCTCTCAAAGACCAAGACAAAGCTCTCGAAGACTGAAGCGAAGACTAAAGAAAAAGCAAGAAAAGTAAGGCGTGCAAAGCCAAGCGAAATAAACATGACCTACGGTAGGTTTTCTCTTTAAGTTTTTGCACTTCCCCCTCTCTCTTCTCCCTCCTAACCCACTTGGATTTTCTCTATTTTAATCCCCCATCTTCTTTCCCCCTTTCTTTGCATGCTTGAAACAAGGGGATTCCCAGTCCATGTGTAGGATTACACTATTGGAGGGTCACTATGTCGGGGGCTTTCTTTTAGTCTAATCGGAGACCACGTGGGTTCGGCCCCCTTAATTATGTGGTGAAGCCTTAACCTTGTTTGATCACAACCCAATTTGCATTGTGCATATCATGATCTTGCATATTCCAAAAATTGTTTTCAAACTCGTTTTCAAAGCTTGCATTAAACTTATTTTCAAAATTGAATCAAAATTTCCTTTTTCAAAACTTGTTTTCAAAATTACAATCCTAGGGTGATTCTAGCCTTTCTATGGCTAGGGTTGCTTTAGGAAAGTGTCACATTTAAAGAGACCAATATGGTTTATATTTTCAACTCCTTGTTTTCAAAACCACTTTCTTAAAGTGTTTTTAACCTTTTTATGGTTAGGATCGCTTTAGGAAAGTGAGACATTTTTATACTCTCCAAAAACTCTCTTTTCAAAAGTCTCTTTTTCTAAAACCCCCTTTTTCAACTTGCTTTCCAGAAGCTCTTCTTTCCAAAATTGTTTTCTAAATACTCCCTTCAAAAATCTATTTTCCAAAACTTCTCTTTTCAAAATCCTTTCCAAAACACTCTCCACAAAATTCGCTTTCCTAAAAACTCTTTCCTAAAAGCTTCTTCCAAAATTTTGTTTTCAAAACTCTCTCAAAGTTTTACTTTCCAAAAACTTCCTTTCTAAAACTCTTTTCAAAATCTCTTTCTAAAAACTTCTCTCTAGGATTTCCTTTCCAAAATCTTCATTTCCAAAAATGCACTTTCCAAAAATCCCTTTTCTTGGCTCCCAAGTTAAGCCCTAGAGCCCACAATTAGGAAACCCTAATTTTCCTTCCCAAAAAAATATGATTTTCAACCTTGCCCCAAACCTTGGTTTCCAAAACCTCCCTTTCTACATCAAAATCATAAGTTTCCAAAAAAACCTCTTTTCTACGTCAAAACTATAGTCTTCCAAATCTAGGATTTCTCAAAACTTTTCTTTTCAAATCCTTGTCAAATCCAATCTTCCCGTTTAGGAAACTAGATCCAATCCTCTGTTTTTGAAAACAAAATCAAACCTTCTCTTTTAGAAACAAAATCCAATCATTTGTTTTAGGAAATAGGAATCTTAACCATTCCTAGTCCAAACTTTCCTAATTCAACTTCTTCCTAATCTTCTACTTTCATAAATCTTAAGTTTCCCAAACTTTAACGTAAAAATTTTTCCTAAATTTTAAAACTTTAGTGAGCATTCTACATTAGCGGGCTAGCTGGCATCAGAAGTGAACCGCTCTTCCATCTCTGGGTCTTAGGTACTTTTCGAAGATGAGTGTGAAAGGGGCTTTACCGATCCGGGGAATAAACTTTCTCAATGATCGTGCTGTATTGGGTTAAATGGTCCCACCGTCAATGAGGGATTAACTTTCTCGAATGACGAAATAATTGGGTTTGACTTTGAATTTGAATAGATTTATTGTCTCATGGAAGATATGTTGGTTTGGATTGGATTGACAAATGCATCAAGGACATTTTGGTCATCTTGCCTTTATTGGGCCCAGCGGGCCTATGAAGCAGTTGATTGATTGGATTGGGTCTGAAAAGCTAGTTTGGGCTTGAATGTCCTTGTGTTGGTTTGTCGGTACTTCCAATCAAGCCGGAGATCGTTGAGTGGCCACAATGGGTTGTTGACACAGGGGTGTCCCCCTATCTCCAAAAAGTGAGCCAAAAAAAAAAAACAAGCATCATACTTAGTGTCCCCCTCAAAGAGTAGGGACACCCCTAGGACATACATTGCATAAAAATTTTCAAATGAAGACACTAACTAATCTTTTATTTCTTGTCTTCTATACTCCCCTCTCATCTTCAAATACTAAGAAAATCAAAGACAAAAGCAAGACAAGAAGGGGGCCTTCTAAACCATTCATTTTTTGTTATCGTGCTACTCACATATTCACTTCCATTAAGCTTATGCATCCATATCTATTAGAGGACAAGAGTTCCAAGAAACTCAAGTCATTACATTATTATGCATTTAATCAAACCATATAGAGAAAAGAACAATCCAATCTCACATTAATCGAACCTACCAAAACTCCTAAGGGTTCCTCAACCATAAATATTCATGGCATGTATAGAACCATATCTCAAGAGAGGTCCAAATCTTTTTTCGTCCACACAGGCGGGATTGCCCAAACAAAGAAACATTAATCAACCCATGCCGAAGAGGTATTGTATTACATAAGGGGCAAAACCCCACCTCCAAGATGGACTTAGCATCATACCTAAATCCCCTAAGAGAAGGCATTTCCATAGGACATACATTGCATAAAACCTTCAACTCTACACGCTAATTGCATTTTCATTTTTTGTTTTCTCTTTCCAGGCTAAAGAGCGTAGCCAAATCTATGAGACACTTCTGTATCACATCTAATTCAGAACTCATGAAAGGATCAGGCCATTCATTGGAAGAAGCCCAACCTGCAGAAGGGATTAACCGTTCATCAGTAAAGTGTTGCCTCTCAAACAGTTCCTCAAATACCACAAAAGATCTGTCAATTCAGCCTATGTTTTCTTATGATACATCCGGAAAATGGAGCACCAAGGAGGTTGGCATAGTCCTAAAACTCTATCAAGTGTTCTCACCAAAAGACCCACAAGAAAAGGGATGTTTCCACAAAATCGTCCATTTGCTTTCTATCTTTCTATTTTTTGCCTATATTCTTTAAATAAACATTGCATGTGATGCAATCATGATTTGAAATGAAAAGAGATAGTTTTCAATTTATCCCCTCTATCTCATACTCTTGTGGATGATTATGACTGTTTGGGATTTTTTTCCATTTTGGTAATGACTCGACTTGAAAGATGGGATAGCATGGGCAACCCATTCAACGGGGGTTAAAACCTTCGAGAGAGAAAGAGAGAGTGAGAAAGAGGAGGAAGGCAAACTTAACAAAGAAGTGTGGAACTTATTGAAGAGGCGATACTTGAGTGATATCCTAGCTAAGTGATGGGCAGCCGAGCCGTTAAAAGGATGAGAAGCCATTTTCAATTCATCCAAAAAGAAATAAACACTACCCTTTGCTCAGCCCACTAGAGCTGTAAGTGATTTTTATTCATATATCCCCAAACTAAGAACCATCCCCCACATTGGGGTAAGCACAAAGTAGTTGGTTTGATAAAATATATAGGAGTTTACTGGTAATAACACACCATCTCTAGGAATATTGTCTAAATTTTGTACAAAGACTTTATGGACTAAGCAATTCAATTTGAAATGATGAGAGGCCCTCGAAAAAAAAAATTTCCTTTGCAAAGCTCATTTGAATCGGTTACATTTCTTAAGAAAACCGACCTAATGATCACTGTCCACACTAGGTTAAGGCAAAAGCCATGAGTAGGAACTCATGAGCGATGATGAAAATGGTGATTTCCAAGAAGATATGGCGTTGATGGTGTCTCTAGTAAATAAAAAAAAAGGGTGATGTCTTTATGGTGGTCTTTAAAAGAAGATATTGTCATCCAGAAATAGAAATGAAAAAGTCAGCATCTTTAAAAGTTGATAGGAACGATTTTCTTGATAAAAAATTCTAATAAGAAGGAATGGTCCTGAAGATCAAAAAGAGTAGGAAGGAAAGACGAAAGAAGGGAATGGAAGTTAAATTGCTAAAGGTGATCATGGGTCTTTCGGAACCCCACAAGTGATAATATTTGAGCTTTTATAGCCTTTCATTCATAAACCCCTTAACCTAGCCTACGCTACGGTCCAAATCAAAGTTCTGTCTGATAAAAGAAAATTGCTTAGTCCAAATAAGCCTGAACAATACCAAAATAAGTAGTTGAAAAAAAAGAATGAGAGAGAGAAGAGAGACGAGGAGGATTGCAAGGGCAACCTCATGACCCAAGGTGTGCTTAGATGGTTTTGGTTTAAACCACCCAATAAAAGAAAATCTTTGAGCCTAAATATCTCTTCATTTCTTACAACCCCTAAGCTTAGCTTGCATTACAATCCTAAAAGAAGTCTTCTTGCATTGACAGCCAAGTTGTTTATCACTCCACAAAGGGCAATTGAGTTGTCACTCAAGGCATAGTGGAATTTCAAGATCTAAGAGATAAAAACAAGTAAGGACAAAAAATTCCCAAACAGCAACCCTGTAGAAAGTAAGGATAGGATACTAGCAGGCAAACCAAAAGGTCAAGTTCCCCTGAAAATGATGCAAATGCTATCAGACCATGATAAGAATGAGACAGAACCGAAGGGGTAGAATCCCGAGAGTATGGGCCCTGGGGCAATCCTGGGGCATTCTTAAAAAATAACTCATATACATGTAGTACTTGTGTATCGATAACAAAAAAAAAAAAAAGGGTATGGCATGCATTCAGTTTCATTTTCGTATGTGCATTTATCAAAAAGTATGACATGCATTCATTTCCATTCATTTATATGCATTCATAAAAAAGTATGACATACATTCAATTCCATTCCTGTATGTGCATTCATAAAAAAGTATATGCATTCAATTCCATTACATGTACATTTTTAGAATTGGTATAAATAAACTGTTTTTGCACAAAAACTTACTCTACGTCTCTCTTTTTCTCTCAAATAGGAAAGAAGGAATGGGGTAAAGCACAAAAAAGAGCTAAAGCCACCCCGCGACCAAGTAATCTTAGACATATCCAGCACCAGCACACACCTCAGAAAGCTCAGACTTCCATAGCTGACAAGAAGCATAGAATGGGGCAACGACCCACCCTCAACCTCCTAATCAACCTTGATTTAACCTTTTTCAAACCATGAAACCTGGGGCAATACCCCACCCTACACTTCCGTTCGAAACCAATTGATCCATTCAAAACAAACCAGTTAGAAGTGACCTCACTCCCCCCATAAGTCAACTAGAGAGAAACATTTCCCCTCCAGAGACATGTCAACAAGAATCCTATCGTATTGTAAGCACCCCATTTTTGACCGCTCGGTAGTCTACACTCCGTCCAGACTTGTTTTGAAGTCATTTTGGGCATATTACCATCGAAATCAATTCTCTAGGTCCAAATTCCATCTTTCCATCGCTTCGTGGGCCTATCAGGCCCAAATAGAGGCAAAATGACCAAAATGCCCTTAGGGGCATTGTCCTTTCTTATTTCAATTCCAATCCCTCTCTTGAGATAGTTTATTCCTCGAGACGGTCCGAGTAGCAAAACTACTCACAAAACCGTTAGGGCGGCGGAAACACTCACAAAACCGTCAGAGTGGCGGAAACACTCACAAAACCGTCAGAGTGGCGGAAACACTCAAAACCCAGGCACGGCTCTTTGGAGACGGTAAGACCACTTTCCAATCCCTCTCTCGAGACAGTCTATTCCTCGAGACGGTTCCAATCCAGGCACGTCTCTTCGGAGATGGTAAGACCCCTTTCCAATCCCTCTCTCGAGACAGCTTATTCCTCGAGACGGTCCGAGTAGCAAAACTACTCACAGAACCGTTAGAGTTGCGGAAATACTCACAGAACCGTTAGAGTAGCAAAACTACTCACAAAAGCGTTAGGGTGGCGGAAACACTCACAAAACCGTTAGAGTAGCGGAAATACTCATAGAACCGTTAGAGTAGCGGAAATACTCACAGAGCCGTTAGAGTAGCGGAAATACTCACAGAACCATTAGAGTAGCGGAAATACTCACAGAACCGTTAGAGTAGCGAAAATACTCACAAATCATCAACCCCGTCCAAGTAGCGGAAATACTCACAAATCGTCAACCCCGTCCTAGTAGCGGAAATACTCACACCGTTAGAGTGGCGGAAACACTCAAAACCTAGGTCAACACCCGTGTCTGTTAGCTCACTTCGGTGAAAAATGACCAGACTACCCTTAGGACCTTTTTCGAGACTTTTCGGTCAAGATGACCATTTTGCCCCTAGGCATCCGGATGCCCCGGGAACCACACCGGCTCTGGGTATCAAACCGGTAACCCTCTGAGAATACTTTTTATAGTATTCTCAACCTTCCTTTACCTTTCCGGATCATTCCAAGTCAGTTCCGGCCAACCCGGTACAAAATGACCGTTTTGCCCCTAGAGGGCCGGTCTCCTTCTTCGACCATACCGGCTTTGAGTATCAAACCGGTAATGTCCCGAGAATACTTTTTATAGTATTCTCAACCTTCCCTTCTCTTTCCGGATCATTTTGAGTCAGTTCCGGCCAACCTGGTACAAAATGACCGTTTTGCCCCTGGTGGGCCGGTTTTCCTTTTTCAACCACACCGGCTCTGGGTATCAAACCGGTAATAACCCGGGAACACTTTCTATAGTGTTCTCAACCTTCCTTTACCTTTCCGGACCATTTCGAGTCAGTTCCGGTAAACCCGGTGTAAAATGACCGTTTTGCCCCTAGTGGGCCGGTCTCCTTTTCCGACCACACCGGCTCTGGGAATCAAAGTGGCAACCTCTGGGAACATTCTAAATAATGTTTCCAGATCCCAAGTCTTTTTCCGGGACAATCCGAGTTCGCCCCGGCAGTTTCCTAGTCCGGTTGACCGTTTTGCCCCTAAAGGCCCGGTCAACCTTTCCGACACATTTTGTTCTCACTTTTTAAGTCAAATACCTCCAGGACACTATTTCAAGTGTTCCTGCTCCTTTCCGGCCTTCCAGGTCACTCCCAGCTCCTTCAAATCATTCCCGGACTTTCCGGAGTCACTCCTAGTGAAGCCAGGCTAAAATTTACATGGTAGTCACTAGTACAGGCGCCCAAATCTAGTCAAAGATACGTTGCTTGCCGACCTTAATTGTTTCCTAAATGGCTGGCGCCACTACTAGTGGCGCCAGTGTATAATTTGGCCTGGCACCACTGCAACAGGCGCCAGGTTTGTCTTCCCTCTATAAATACAGAGCCTCATTCAACGTGAAAGGGGTCTGCAAACTTAACCTAAGAATCCTATATTTCGATATACAGAGCTCGAGCACCTCCAAAACCCTAGCCTGCCTAGGTTTTCCCAAACCCTAGCCACTATATATAAACCCTAGCCTCCTATACACTCATACACTCCCTCATACACTCATACACTAGCCTTCAACCATCATTTGAAGACTTAAAGGGCTGCCATCTAAAGCTTGAAGACAATCCTTGAGGGTTGAAGAAGAAGACCGAAGACCGAAGATCGAAGACCGCACGGCGCGCAAAATAAACAAGAAACAAGGTAGGCTCCCTATTTAAATTTCCGCACTTCCCCCCTTTCTCTTCTCTCTCCAACCCACTTGGGTTTTCTCTATTTTAATCCCCCATCTCTTTTCCCCCCTTTCTTTGCATGCTTGAAACAAGGGGACTCCCGGTCCATGTGTAGGATTAGACTGTTGGAGAGTCACCGTGTCGGGGGCTTTCTTCTAGTCTAACCAGAGACCACGTGGGTCCGGCCCCCTTGATTATGTGGTGAAGCCTTAACCTTGTATGTTCACGACCCCAAAATTGCATTGTGCATATCATAGTCTTGCATCTTCCAAAATTCGTTTTCAAAAAGTTGTTTTCAAAAATCGTTTTCAAATTTGTTTTCAAAATTGCATCAAAAGCTCTTTTTCAAAAACGTGTTTTCAAGATCACAATCCTAGGGTGATTCTAGCCTTTCCATGACTAGGGTTGCTTTAGGAAAGTGTTACATTAAAAGTGACCTTTTATGGTCTATATTTTCGCATCTTGTTGTTTTCAAACCCACTTTCCTAAAGTGGTTCTAGCCCTCTTATGGCTAGAATTGCTTTAGGAAAGTGAGATGTTTTTACTCCTTCTAAACTCTCTCTTTAAAAATCTCTTCCTAAAAAAATCTCTTTTTCAATATACTTTCCTAAAACTCTCCTCTTCAAAATTGTTTTCAAAAACTTCTTTCCAAAATCCCTAAAAACGCTCCCTAAAAATCTTTCCAAAAACTCTCTTTTCTAAAATCTCCCTTCTAGAAATTTCCCCCTAGGATCTTCCTTCCAAAAATCTACGTTTCCAAAAACATGCTTTCCGAAAATTCCTTCTTTCCAAAAATCTTTTAAAAAATTCCCTCTTCAAAATCTTTCCAAAAACTCCTTCCTAGGATTCCCTTCTAGAAAACCTTCGTTTCTAAAAACACACTTTCTAAAAATCCCTTTCCTTAGAGCCCAAGTCAAGCCCTAGAACCCACAATTAGGAAACCCTAAATTTTCTTCCCAAAAACATGGTTTTTAGACTTTGCCCCAAACCTAGGTTTCCAAAACCTCTCGTTTTCTACATCAAAACTATACATGTTTCCAAAACCTCTTTTCTACGTCAAAACCACAATTTTTCAAAACTAGGGTTTCTAGAATCTCCCTTTCCAAATCCTTGTCAAATCCTATCTTCCCTTTAGGAAACCGAATCAAATCTCCCCGTTTAGGAAACTAGATCCCGTCCTCCGTTTTTGGAAACAAAATCCAATCTTTTCTTTTAGAAACTAAATCCAATCCCCTCCTAATCCCAAACCTTTCCTAATTCAATTCATTCCTAAACCATAAGTTTCCTAAACCCAAACTTCAAACCTTTCCTTAAATTTCAAAGTCCAACTCTTTCCTAATTCAAATCCTCCCTAAACTTTCACTTTCCTAAATCTTAAGTTTCCAAAACTTGAACATAAAAATCTTTCCTAAACCTTAAAACTCAACTTTCAAATCTTTCCTAATTCAACCATTTCCTAATTTAACCCCCCTTTCCAAATCTTAACTCTCCAAATTCAAGTTTTCAAACTCTTCCTAAACTCAAACCTTTCCTAATTTCAAGATTTCCTAAAACCCTAAAACTTTCTAAATCTTAAACTTTCTAAATTTCAAATCTTTCTAAATTCTAAACTTTCCAAAACTTCAGAATCTTTTCAAATCTAGAACTTTTCTAAATTCAAAACTTTCTTAATTTAAGACTTTCTTAAGTTGAAACTTTCTTAATTCAAACATTTCCTAAATCGAAAACTTTCCTTTTTCAAACCTTTCCCAAAACGAAACTTTCTTATTTTCAAAACTTCCTTGTTTTCAAAACTTTCCAAAATCAAAACTTCCCTTTTTCAAACATTTCTAAATTCGAAACTTTCTTAATTCAAAACTTTCTTAATTTCAAAACTTTCTTAATTTCAAAACTTTCTTAATTTCGAAACTCTCCTAATTTGAAAACTTTCCTAATTCAAAACTTTCCTAAGTTGAAACTTTCCTAAACCTAAAACTTTCCAAAAATGAAACTTTCCAAAAATGACATTCTCCTAATTCGAAACTTTCCTAATCCAAATCTTTCCTAAATTCCAAGTTTCCAAATCTTTCCAAATTTTCCAAATCCAACATTCCAATCCAATCTTTCTTAATCTCAAGTCTAGGTTTCCAAACCTCCATCTTTCCACAACCAAGTCTTTCCAAAATCAATCTTTTCAAATCAAAGTCCAATCCTCTCAATTCCAATTTCAAATCTCCTTTTCTAATTTCAAATCACATTCAATGTCCAATTCAATTTCCTTCTTCAATCCAACCTTCTATTTTCAATCGGACTCCGGTCCGAACTACGACTGACCTGATTCCCCCAAAGGGATACGTAGGCAACCTTCATAGGTGCGGTCACAACACTTTTCAAACTTTCAATTCCACCCCCATGGGTGCAATTTCCAAAATCTTTCCAAATCTCAAATTCTAATCTATTTTCAAAATTTCAATTTCAAATTTCTATTTTCAAATTCCTACTTTCAATTTTCAAACTTTTCAAATTTAATTCCATCTCTTCAAATCTATTTTCAATTCAAAGCAATTTCCTTTTAAATCTATTTTTCAATTCTTTTCTATTACTTGCATACCATGCATCATGTTAGTTTTGAAACATTGTTTTTCAAAGCGAATGGGGTTGAACATTAGTTAATTAAAGACTCTCATAGGTAAATCTATGGTAGATTGACATGTAGGTACCGAAAGGGCGGGGTAGGGTGATAGCTTAGTGCGTCTTCCCTACACGTAACCAACCTCCAAACCTAGAATCACTGATTTCAAAGACCAAAAAGGAGTTATTTTTCTAAAAAGCGCTGAATGCTTTCCAAAGGTTGCCAAACAACCCGTTTTCCTAAAAAACCCTCTCTTGAGGATATTTTCAAAATCGTTTTCTAAAAACCCTAAGTGTAGTTTTCGGATTATGCTTAGTTTTTAGGTGACCTAACTCACCTTAATCAAGTTAGGTGGCGACTCCGAATCTTTTTCTAATAGCCCTTTATTCAAACCTATTTTTCAATTCAAACCTAGTCGCATTCATTCTTTTAGGAGGGTGAGTTCTAACGAGAGAGTACAACATTTTTCCCGCTTGGGTGAGTATTCTTCGAGTGCAAAAAATCTGGGCGCGACACGTATCTGCCAAAATTAGAACTTAACAATCAAGCTAACACCCTACATTCGAACTGTAAGGCATCCCGACGAAAGACAGAACAATGTCCTCTCCTTCAAATTCCAAGGCAAGAGAGTTACAAGCACGAAACAGTCTCCCATGGTGCCTCGCACTCAGTTTTGCCGAGAAGCCTCCGAACTAGCAGTTCCACCATGGGCCCTCTCAAAAAGTTATGTCAACCTTAGCATTAGCTCCAGCAAGGGTAGTCTCAACATTTCCAACAGCCTCATATGGGGCATCTTCTACAGTAGCCCTAGCGAAGCCACCCTCTCCTCCTCAACAACACTAGTCCTCTGCTTAACTAAAGTAGATCTCCTTATTACCTCCTACGTAGATCATTGTCTCTCGCATCAGCCATCATGAAGACATGCAAGAAGGAAAGAGATACGATGAAGTTTCACAGTCAGGTAAGAGGTACGCATAAAAAAAAAAACCTTTTGAGTCAAAATGAATTTTTTACACACTTTGTCTTCAAAAGTTCAAATCTCGAGTCAAAATGAATTTTCTATAAATTTTTTCTTCAAAAGTTCAAATTTTGAGTCAAAATAAATTTCGAGTGAAAATGAATTTCTATACATTTTGTATTCAAAAGTTCAAATTTTGAGTCAAAATAAAATTTCTATACATTTTGTCCTCAAAATTTTAAATTTCTAGTCAAAATGAATTTGCTATACATTTTGTCTTCAAGATTTCTAATTTTGAGTCAAAATAAATTTTCTAAACATTTTTTCTTCAACAATTCTAGTTTCAAGCCAAGATGAATTTTCTACACTTTTTGCTTGACAAAATAAATTTCTTACACGTTTTGTCCAAGTGGTTTCTAAACCGTAACAACCCGGATTTTGGACCGTCAATAAATAAAATAAATAACCTCAAAGAAGATTTAATCACACTACAACTTCAAATGTAGAGCTTATAATTGATTCCTAAATTTATCCTTGAGAGAAAATTATAACTTCAGGTGTCTCAAAAGAATAAATAATTCTTTCTAGCCTCCAAATACATAGCTTATAAAAATTATATCTCCAAAGTACTTGACAGCTCAAAGTAATAATTCTTTTTTTTCCTCTAATCATTCCATCAGCACCCCATATGCTCCCTGGATCTCCAATTGATGTGTCCATTCCTAAAAAGTGTCCCATGAAATAGGAATGAGCTATGAGGCTTAGTAGGGATTTTACAGTTCTCAAAGTATACAGGTTTGAGTAAGGTAATGCAATGAAAAAGTAATGTAGACATACCAGTAATGCATTCATATAATAAAATGACATGCATATGATCTTCATAGTATTTTTTTTTTCAATTCTCTAGGATCCTGTAGGAATGTCCTGCCTAGGCCAATTCAAGCCAATAGGTTCTACCATGATACTCCTCCTTCATCATGACAATAAAACCCACCCATGATCATCTAGCTCGTATCAAGCCAATGGATACTGACTCGTGGCAATCCCCCTATACCAGCTAGTCAGGTTCACCCATGATACAAACCCTGGAATCTTTTAACATTCCGGTTGTTCCAGCCTTATTCCTCCCCAGTGATGTGGACATGAGAATGATGCAAATAATTCATGATATAAAGTAAAATCAAGCACATATTTTGCATAATTCTAAAACATAGTAGAATATTCATTTGGAATAACTTTAATAAAAGAAAGTAGGCATGTGTTCTAAAGGACATGTAATTGCCTACCCTATTTAGTTGCTTGGTTTAGACTACCTTCGATGTTCACATGGATCTGTCTAGAGAAGCACTAAAACCTTATTTTAATCTAATAATGAACATGGTGATATCCTTATGTATATATACTAATACATGTGGATACTCGTACATATATATTAATATAATTAGATGATAATTATATATGGTTAGATAATAATTATATATAGTTAGATGGTGAGGTTAGAGATTAGTAATTAGGGAAATTATAGTGGTTAGGGAAAATAAAGAAATCCAATTACTTGGGTCCTCTCTCCTTGGTATATAAAAATATAAAACAACATAGTCTTTTGGATTGTTTTCCTCCTGGCATTAGCTGCAAGTGGTCAAAGGGGCTCCTAGCGAAAAATTTTGGAAAGTTGTGGAATTGATGAGATTTTCAACTCACTCCCCCAGAAATATGTTCCTCTTATTTTTTTTTTTTGTATTTTCCACAAAATTTCATAATTTTCTCCTTTCTCATTTAATTTATGTTAATTTCTTTCTCAGAATCAATACATAATACATAGAAATTCATAGAAATTAAAAAAATTATTGAAATTAATATGAGAGGGTTTCATTGGAGAGGGAAGGCTACCAGCAAAATTCACTGGAATCCAGCTGGCAACGCACCCTCACGTGCCACCAGCCGCCCGTCGGAGGAGGTGGGAGTAATGTTTACCTCCTTCAACCACTAGCTCGCTTGACCAACCATCCTTCCGTTCATTTTCAGTGAAAGTTCCCAACATGAAACTGTTCCTCTCTTCAAAAGGAAGAGAACACAATTTGAATAAAAAAGAAAGACACAAAGATGAGTTAGATATGAATTTTTGAAGTATCCTCTCCATAATTCGCAAAAATGAAGTCGGTCGACATAGCTCAGGTGTTCTAGACCTCTCTAGAGCATAGCGTGACGTTTCTGAGAGATCTAGGAACCTCTGAGATAACCTCCCTTCCCCCAGTTTTCTCTTGAGTATAAGACCTCTCTCTCATTTTTTTCTTCTTTTCTTTCCCTCTTTCTTCCCTTTTTTCATCCAAGATCAGCAAAGGGGAGGGGAAGGCTCATATAGCCAAGGGGTGAGGTTAGGAGGTTGACAAGTGTAACACTTGTCAACCAAGGAGGTTCGGAGGTTGACAAGTGTCTTGACAACTGTAAGACACTTGTCAACCAAAGAGATAATACTTTTCTTTTTTCTTTCCTTGGTCAGTTTGGACTCTAGCCTTCTTGAAGATTCTTCTATATGTGTGTGTGTGTGTGTGTGTGTGTGTGTGTGTGTGTGGAGATATCTATATATATTACTAGTTTCTTAAGAAATACTATGTATAGTAAAATATTGAAGTTAATTCTTATTTTTTGTAGAAAGAATATATTTTGATATTTTAAATATGTATCACGTGTTTAAAATTAACACCTTAAAATGGTTAGGGATAGATACGTAATTTAATATATTTGTCAGGAGTCCAAGACTCCTGAGTCCAAGTTTAATTTCTTTCAAATAGACATTTATTATTATTATTATTATTTCTTAAAATTTTAATTCCTACCAATGTTTATTTTATCATTATTTTGATTTTCTCTAGGGAACTATCTACGGCAAGTTTTTCTATTGGTATGATTGATAAGGTAATTTTCTCTTTGTAGGCATATGTGTCCTTGCTAAATTTTGCATGTCAATTGTCATAGGTTGATGTGCCTCAATCTTGCCATGTTTTGAGCAAGCTATATATAGCACGTATGGAAGGATTGCTAAGTAAATGAAATTCCAAATTTATAATTATAATTGTATTATTATACATATTTACCATATATTATACGTTCTCCTGCTGTGCCTCGACCTTGCCATGTTTTGAGAATGCTATATATAGCACATATGGAAATATTGCTACGTCAATGAAATCCCAAATTTATAATTATAATTATATTATTATACATATTTACCATTTATTATACCTTCTCCCTCTATATTCAAGATACATTGCACATCCTCCCCAGTATGTAATTGGGTCTTTCACATGGATCCCTAACTTATCTACACATTGACCCCCATCTTTTGCTAAATGTTGTGTACAGTTAAATATTGGTATGCTATGTACCAGTGTATAGGTGTGTGTTTAAACGGTGTGGTACTAGGGTCTATTTAGAAAATTTTGCAGTTATTACATAAACTTTTCCCTACAAAGTCTATTTTAAAAATCAATTCCTAAGGTTTCTTAAACTTTTCCCTTTAAAGGTTTATTTTCAAAATCAATCCCTAGGTTTCTTAACCTTATCCCTTCAAAAGTTTATCTCAAAATCAATTCCTAAGGTCTCTTAACCTTCCCTTTTCAAAGTTATTTCAAAATCAAAATTCAAAGTTAGTGTCAAAATCAAATTTCAAAGGTTTTATCCAAAATCCATTTCAAAAATTTTCTAAGTGTTTCCTTCAAAAGGTTTCTATTCCAAATCAAGTTGCAAGGTTTTTCAAAACTCTTCCTCCCAAAATTTTATCAATTCCTTATTCAAATTCAATTCAAAAGTTTTGTAAACTTTTTCCTCAAAAAGTCTTACTCAAAATCAATCCTCAAAGATTTTCAAGGTTTTCAATCCTCAAAGCTATTCCTTCCAAAGTTTTTATCAATTATATCATTTTCTAAATTTTATCTTTCAGAAATCTTATTCAAAACCCATTTGAAAGTTTTCTAAACATTTTCTTCAAAAGTTTTTATCGATTTTGAAGTTTTCTAAATTCAAAATCCACTTTAAAGTTTTCTACACTCTTTCCTTCAAAAAGTCTTATTCAAAATCCATTCCATAAATTTTTCAAAAAGTTTTATCCAAAATCAATTTACAAAAGTTCCCTAAATTTTTCTTTAAAAGTTTCATCAATTTCTAGGTTTCTTTAAACTTTCTCCTCAAAAGTCTAATCCAAAAAATCCATCTTAAGATTTTCTAAACTTTTTCTTTAAAAAAGTTTTAATTCCAAATCCTATCCGAGTTTCTTAGGGTTTTCTCTGCCCAAAAGGCCTCACGCTCAAAGGTTTTATTTTATTTTCCTTCAAAAAGATTTCATTTCAAAAATTTTTACCTCTTTCCTCATTTTGAAAAATTCCAGTCGGGTTTGTTGGGGTCTTTTCCGCCAAAAAAGCCCCATGCTCAAATGTTTTATCTCTTTCTCCTTCAAAAATATTTCATTTCAAAAATTTCCAACTCTTTCTTAATTTTAGAAAATTTCAGCTGAGTTTTTAGGGTCTTCTCTGCCAAAAAGACTCTTAAGGGTTTTATCTATTTTTCCTTCAAAAATATTTTATTTAGAAAAAGTACCATCTAGGTTTTCATAACTTTTTCCTTCAAAATGTTTGATTTCAAAAATACCTTTCTATGTTTTCTAACTTCTTCCTTCAAAAAAAATTTCATTTTAAAATCATTTTCCCAAATTTTAAAAGTATTTTCCTTCGAAAAGATTAATCTTGAAAGTATTTTTTGAGTTTCCTGAGCTTTATCCTTCAAAAACTATCCTAAAAAATGTTCCAAAGGTGTTCAAACTTTCTTTCTTAAAAAGTTTCATTCTCAAAAACATTTCATAGGTTCCCTGAAATTTTTCCTTCCAAAGCTCCATTTTCAAAATTTTCGGGATTTCAAGCGTTTACCTCAAAAAGCCTATTTTCAAAATTGTAGTTTTTTAAACTTTTTCCTCAAACGTTTTCCAAAATCCTTCTAATTCAATTGCAAATCAATACATTTTAGAAAGCGATTTTAAAATCATTTCAAACAATCAACTTGAATTTCAAAAATCATCTTCAATTTTAAAATATTAATCTTGCCAAAGGAGTGTCATTCCATTAGTCAGAATATCAATTCAGATTAATTTCAAAATTATGTTTTTAAAATTCTAGATTTCAAAAATCAAAGACAATCCAGTTTTTGGACTCAAAATTTCAAATTCTAACTACTCCAGTCTTCAAAAATCATCCAATTCCAATCCCTCCGATCACCTCGTAGTCAATATGGGACCCCTAGTTTATCATTTTCAGCCTTATACAAGCAAAGACAAAAAAGAGGCAGTTGTAAGCACCTCATTTTTGCCTGCTCGGCAATCTTTTCGTGCCCCCATTTTGGAGATGAATTTTTGCTTCTATGTGCAATATAAAACTCTTCAGCATGGGCCGATTGATGTTTCTTTGTTTAGGCAATCCCACCTCCATGGACGAAGAGAGATTTGGGCCTTTCTTGAGATATGGTTCTATGCATGTGATGAATCCTTAGGGTTGCGGAACTCTTAGAAGTTTTGGTAGGTTCGATTAACATGAGATTGGATTGCTCATTTCTCTCTACGTTTGATTAAATGTATGAGAATGCAATGACTTGAGTTTCTTGCAACTCTCATCTTGGAATAGATATGGATGCATGAGCATAATAAAAATGAATATGTGAGCATCATGATAATAGTAAATGAATAGTTTAGAAGATCCCCTTCTTGTCTTGCTTCTGCTTTCGATTTTCTAAGTACTCGGAGATGAGGGGGGAAGGATAAAGGACAAAAAACAAAAGTTGAGTTAGCAGCTTGCTTTCAAAGTTTTTATACAATTTATGTCCCAGAGGTGCCCCTACTTGAGTGAGAAACTAAACATGATGCATTTGGCTCACTTTTTTGGAGATAAAGGGTTTGTCCCTGTATGCAGATGCCTTACCATTTATTGGAAGCATACATTCATTTGCACATTCATTCGCAAGAAGTTAAAAGGGTACATTGAGGTTCTGAATTTAAATACAAAAAATTCAAAGTACATTTTAATAGGGGGAGAGGGAACAACTTTCTTAGGACTTCCACCTATTTACTTTTACATTTGAGATCCTAAACTACTCTTGATTCTTCCGATTCACCTTCTTTGAGTTTGATATTGAGGTGGTCGTTGAGAGACCTTACTATTTGATTACCCCTTGTCTTCTTGGCAACACTATCTCCATAAGCATAGAGGAATTGGGGCCTCTCTTTATGAAATGACTTGAAATGCATGCCATGAGTCCTTAGGGTTACGTGGGAAACCTTAGAATTTTTGTAGGTTTATTGCAAGGGAAAGTGAACTTAGTGTCACTCTCTTTGGGTTGATCATATGCATGAAGATGTAGTAACTTGAGTTAATTTGGAACTTTTGTCTTGAGATGGAATATTGAATGCATGAACATGTATGCATAGAGTAGAGAGAGAGAGAATGCAATTGTGAAGTAAACATGGTTCCATGAGCAATTATATAGGCATTATAATAGCAGGAACACAAGTATTATAACAACAGGAATAGACAAGCTTAAAGGAAAGTAAAGCAGTCGCCCTTTTCTCCATGGTTTTGAAATTGATGTACGTGTCTTAATTCCGGCAGAGGTTTGACTATGCATGGTTTCTATATGAACATGAGGTTGAGGGTTTACTAATGTTTCCTCAGAAGGCTCAGTTCTCAGATTTTCAAACCAGGCCCACTCCTTGAGGTGGTGCCATTATCGGTTGATGATCCGAGCGGGAGAACCATCAAGAGGCCCTAGGCTAAGAAACTGACACAGCATCTTGCCCGTAACCAATATACCATTCCCCCTTCTAACTAGAAGGAACATATTCAGGTAGAGAATGCAAGTATGCAAATGCTTGTGCACGTGCAATGTTTTTGTGAAATTTTGAAAAGTGGAGGAAAGGGCCCAACAACTCCCATCCATCCTATCCGTTCCATATGGTCATGTTATACAAAGCAGTTAATATGACATAAAATAAAAGTGTGAACAAAGGTCCACCTACAAAAATAAAGATGCAAAAAGTCAGTACTTGAATGAAAAACTGAATGCAAGATAGAATGATTGAGTATGAATAGAATGCATGTTATGACATGTTTTTTAAAATAACTTTGAAAAGTTTGATTTTGAAAGTTTGAAGTGGATAGAATTGGACAAATTAATCAAAGACTTTGGATAAGTGAGGGTAAAGAGACATGATAATGGCCTAACCCTCTAACCATCCCCAGCGGAGTCGCTAGTTGTCGCGCCCCGATTTTTTGCACTCGAGGAAAAATATGCACAACTGGAAAAAACATGGTACTCTCTCATTAGAACTCATCCTCCTAGAAGGATGAGTGTGACTAGGTTTGAACTTGAAATTAATTCGATTAAGGGCTTTTGAAAAAAGTATGGAGTCACCACCTAACTTGATTAAGGTAAGTTAGGTCACCTAAAACTAAGTAAAATCCAAAGATCAAACTTAAAGTTTTTGAAAAAAAGGTTTCGAAAAACTTCCTCAAGAGAGGGTTTTTTTTAAGATAATAGGTTGTTTGACAACTTTTGGAAAGATTTAAGCCCTTTTTGGAAAATAACTCCATTTTGGTTGTAAGCACCCCATTTTTGACCGCTCGGCGGTCTCTACTCCATCCAAACTTGTGTTCAGGTTATTGTGGGCATATTTCAATTCAAATTAACTTTCTGAGTCTAATCCCGTCAATTCATCACTTTGCGGGCCTCGCCGGGCCCAAATAGAGGCAAAAGGACCAAAATACCCTTGGGGGAATTGTTTGGTCTAATTCCAAATTAGGCATGTCTTTCCGAAGACGGTAAGTCCCCTTTCCAATTCCAAATCAGGCACATCTTTTCGAAGACTGTAAGTCTCCTTTCCAATTCCAAATTAAGCACGTCTTTCCGAATACAGTAAGTCCCCTTTTCTAACTCCAAATCAGGCACGTCTTTCCAAAGACGGTAAGTCCCCTTTCCAAGTCCAATTCCAATTCCAATTCCAATCCCTCTCTTGAGACAGCTGATTCCTTGAGATGGTTCGGCACATTTTTCAGAAAAAATCTCTTCGAAATGGTAAGTCCCTTTAAACCTGTTGACCAAGACGAGACCCCAAGTCCCCTAGATGGTAAAACGGTCCACCTTTGGCACCTGCTAGCCCGCTAATGCAAAAATGTCCGTTTAGGCACACCTTTTGAGAAAGTTGATTCTCAGGCGCTAAGTCCCTTTAGCAGCTTCCCGACATCAGGCAGTCTCGGGAATGATCACGAATCGTCAGAGTAGCGAAAATACTCGCAAATATCGCAACCGTTAGAGTAGCGAAAATACTCGCAAATAGGTCGATATAGGGAATTGCCAACAAACCCCTGTATCACGCAACCGCCGTCAGAGTGGCGGAAACACTCAAAACCCAGGTCAACACCAGTGCCTGCTAGCCCACTTCGGTGAAAAATGACCAAACTACCCCTAGAGCCATTTTCGGCACGTTTCTCGAGAACACATTTGAATCCTCAAAACGGTAAGTCCAACCTTCCAAGATTGTCTTAAAGGTAATCCGGCATGATTAAGTGCCTTCTAGTCAGTTTCGCACCAATTCCGAGACTTTCTGTTCAAGATGACCATTTTGCCCCTAGGCATTCGAATGCCCCGGGAACCACACCGGCCCTGGGTATCAAACCGGTAGCCTCCCGAGAATGCTTTCTATAGTATTCTCAACCTTTCTTTATCTTTTCGGATCATTTCAAGTCATTATGGCAAACCCGGTGCAAAATGACCGTTTTACCCCTAGTGGGCTGGTCGCCTTTTCTAACCACACCGGCTCTGGGTATCAAACTGGCAACCTTTGGGAACATTCTAAATAATGTTTTCAAATCTCGAGTCTTCTTCCGGGACATTCCGGGTCCATCTTGACAACTTTTTGTCCCGGTTGACCGTTTTGCCCTTAACGGCCCGGTCAATCGTTCCGACACATCTTATCCTCATTTTTCAAGTCAAATACCTCTAAGACGCTGTTCTAAGTGTTCTTGCCCTTTTTTGGCTCTCCGGGTCATTCCTGGCCTCTTCAATTCATCCCCAGACTTTTCCGGAGTCACTCCTAGTGAAGCCAGGTTAAAAATTGCATTGTAGTCACTAGCACAGGTGCCCAAATCTGTCACAAATACGTTGCTTGCCAACTTAACAAACTTTCCTAACTTGCTGGTGCCACTACTAGTGGCGCGAAGCCAAGAAATGGCCTGGCACCACTCCTAGTGGTGCCAAGAGGAAGTTTAGCTTGGCGCCACTGCAACAGGCGCCAGGTCTACCTATCTCTATAAATATAGAGCCTCTTCCAGCGTGAAGGAGGTCCAGAAACTTAATCTGAAAACCCTAATATTCAATATACAGAGCTCATACACTCCCAAAACCCTAGCTTCTCTAGGTTTTCCAAACCCTAGCTACCATACACCAAACCCTAGCCTCCTATACACTCTCAAACACTTATACACTAGCCTCCAACCCTCCTTTGAAGATTGAAGACAAACTCTTGAAGATTCAAGTGAAGATCGAAGCAAGACAAGCAAAGCAAAGCGCGCAAAGCTAAGCAAAATAAAGAGGACTCAAGGTAGGTTTCTTATTTAAATTTCCGCACTTCCCCTCTCTCTCTTCTCTCTCCTAACCCACTTCAGTTTTCTCTATTTTAATCCCCCATGTCTTTTCTCCCTTTCTTTGCATGCTTGAAACAAGGGGACTCCCGGTCCATGTGTAGGATTAGACTATTGGAGGGTCACCGTGTCGGGGGTTTTCTTTTAGTCTAACCGGAGACCACGTGGGTTAGGCCCCTTTAATTATGTGGTGAAGCCTTAACCTTGTATGTTCACGACCCCAAATTTGCATTGTGCATATCATGATTCTTGCATTCTTCAAAAAGTCATTTTCAAAATCGTTTTCAAACTTGTTTTCAAAATTGTATCAAAATTTTTTTTTTCAAAACTAGTTTTCAAAATCACAATCCTAGGGTGATTCTAGCATTTCCATGGCTAGGGTTGCTTTAGGAAAGTGTTACATTGAAAGTGACCAATATGGTCTATATTTTCAAATCCTTGTTATTTTCAAAACCACTTTCTTAAAGTGGTTCTAGCCTTCTTATGGTTAGAATCTCTTTAGGAAAGTGAGACGTTTTCATACTTTCTAAAAAAAACTCTATTTTCAAAAATCTCTCTTTCAACATGCTTTCTAAAAACTCTTCCTTCCAAAATTGTTTTCAAAAGCTCTCTTCAAAAATCTATTTTTAAACTCCTTTCTAAAACACTCTCCTCAAAATTCCTTTCCTAAAAACACTCCCTAGGTTTCCTTCCTAGAAAACACCTTCCTCAAAATTCACTTTCTTAAAAACTCTTTCCAAAAAGCTTCTTCCAAAATCTCTTTCCAAAAGCTCTATTTTTAAAACTCATCTTCTAGAAACTCCTCTCTAGGATTTCCTTCCAAAAACTTGTTTCTAAAAAAAACACACTTTCCAAAAATCCTTTTCCTTATAGCCCAAGTCAAGCCCTAGAGCCATAATTATGAAACCCTAATTTTTCTTTCCAAAAACATGGTGTTTGAACTTGCCTTAAAATCTAGGTTTTCAAAACCTCTTGTTTTCTACATCAAAATTATATTTCCAAAACCTATTTTTCTACGTCAAAACTATAGTCTTCCAAATCTAGGATTTCTAAAACTTCCTCTTCCAAATCCTTGTCAGATCAAATCTCCCCTTTAGAAGACCAAATCCAGTTTTCCCTTTAGGAAACAAAATCCAATCTTTCATTTTAGTAAATACGAATCTTAACTCTTCCTAATCCAAATATTTCCTAATTCAAATCCTTCCTAATCTTCTACTTTCCTAAATCTTAAGTTTTCAAAACTTGAACATAAAAATCTTTCCTAAATTTTAAAACTCAACTTCCACATCTTTCCTAATTCAACCCTTTCCTAATTATATCCCTTTCCAAATTTTAACTTTTGAAATCTAAGTTTTCAAATCTTTCTTACAACTCAAACCTTTCCTAATTTCGAGATTTTCTAAAACTCAAACTCTAAAACTTTCTAAATTCGAGGCTTTCTAACTCTAAAATTTTCTAATTCTTAAACTTTCTAAATTTCAAATCTTTCCAAATTCAAAGCTTTCTAAATTCAAAACTTCCTAAATATTTTTAAACTTCCTAAATCTTTCTAAAATTCTAAACTTTCCTAAACTTCAAATCTTCCCAAATCTAAAATTTTCTAAACTCAAAACTTTCTTACTTTCAAATCTTCCCTATTTCAAAACATTCCAAATTCAAAACTTTCTAAATTTGAAACTTTCTTAAGTTAAAGCTTTCCTAAATCGAAATTTTCCTAAAGTGAAACCTTTCCTTTTTCAAAACTTTCCTAATTCCAAAACTTTTTAAATTTGAAACTTTCCTAAGTTAAAACATTTCTAAATTCAAAACTTTCCAACTTCAAAAATTTCATAATTCATAACTTTCCTAAGTTGAAACTTTCCTAATTCCAAAACTTTCCTAAGTTGAAACTTTCCTATGTGAAAACTTTCCTAAACCTAAAATTTTCCTAAGTTGAAATTTTCCTAAATCAACATCTTTCATAATTCTAAGTTTCCTAATATTCCAAGTCCAATATTCAAGTCAATTCTTTTCTAAAATCTTTCTAAGTCAAATTCAATCTTTCTTTTCTAAGTTCCTAAGTCTAGGTTTCCTAAAACCAAGTCCTTCAAAACCAATCTTTTCAAATCTTCCAATAAAAGTCCAAATTTCCCTACTCTTCCAATTCCAATCCAAATTCCAATTTCAACTCTTTTCCAAATCAACTCTTCTATTTTCAATCGGACTCTTGTCTGAACTACGACTGACCTGATTCCTCCAAAAGGATACGTAGGCAACCCTCATGGGTGCGGTCACAACATTTTTCAAGTTTCTATTTCCAGAAAATATTTTCAAATCTCCAATATATCTTCAAACTTCCAATTTCAATTTTCTATTTCCAAATCTCTGTTTTCAATTTCCAAAACCTTCTTTTCAAATTCAAACTTCTATCGCTTCCTTTTCAAATCAAATCAATTTTTTCCCAAATCTATTTTTCAATTCTCTTTTCTTGCACTTGCATATCATACATCATGTTAATTTATTTTCAATTTTTTTTTTCTAAAGTGGATAGGATTGAACAATAGTTAGTTGAAGACTCTCATAGGTGAATCTAGGGTAGATTGATATGTAGGTACCGAAAGGGCGGGTTAGGGTGATGGCTTAATGCGTCTTCCCTACACGTAACCAACCTCCGAACCTAGAATACCTTTTTTCATAGACCAAAATGGAGTTATTTTCAAAAAAGGGCTTACGTATTTTCTAAAGGTTGCCAAACAACCTATTTTCTTAAAAACCCTCTCTTGAGGAGATATTCTCAAAATCGTTTTCCAAAAACTCTAAGTGTAGTCTTCAAATTATTCTTAGTTTTTAGATGACCTAACTCACCTAAATCAAGTTACGTGGCAACTCCAAATCTTTTCTAAAAGCCATTTATTTAAATCTATTTTCAATTCAAACCTAGTCGCACTCATTCTTCTAGGAGGGTGAGTTTTAATGAGAGAGTACAGTGTTTTTCCCGCTTGTGTGTGTATTCCTCGAATGCGAAAAATCTGAGGGTGACATTGGTCTTTAAAAATAGTGATCTAGGTTCGGAGGTTAGTTACGTGTAGGGAAGACGCACTAAGCTATCACCCTACCCCGCCCTTACAATGCCTACATGTCTATTCACTCTAGGTTCACTCATTTAAAATCGTTCATTGATGAATGTCCATTCTTTTTCAAACTTATTTTTCAAAATCACATAAAATGATTATATCCATTCCATGGTTAGGGTTCTTTTAGAAAAGTGTTATATTCAATGTGACTTTCAAGGTCCATGTTTTGGTTGTAAACCCTAAATTGTTTTTATCAAAACCATAATATTAAGGTTGATTCTAGTCATTCTATGGTGAAGGTTGTTTTAGGAAAGTGTGATATTTAATATGATTATATTGGTCCATAATTCAAATCCTTATTGTTTTCAAAATCAGAACCCTAGAATAGTTATAACCTTTCATGATAGAATCGTTTTAGGAAAGTGAGATATTTGTAAAAATCCATATTCAAACCTTTTTCTGAATTGTTTTGTAAAATCTACTTTCTAAAAACTCTATTCAAAATCACTTTCCTAAAAGCTTTGTTAAAAAATCTACTTGCTAAAAAGTCTTTTCAAAGATCTCCTTTCCCAAAACTCTTTTCTTGGACTCCGAGTAAAGCCCTAGAATCCATGGTTAGGAAACCCTAGCTCCCTTTCCTAAAATCATAACTTACCTCAAATCATATGTTTTCAAAACTATTTTTTATATCAAATCTTAGATTTCTAAAACCTCTTTTTCTACACCAAATCATATATTTCCAAATCCTAGATTTTCAAAACTTAACCTTTCCAATTCTATGTCAAATCCAATCTTCCAATTTAAGAAACTAGATCAAATCTTCTAATTTAGGAAACCAAATCCAATTCCCCCAATTTTGGAAACAAAATCAAATCATCTATTTTTGGAAATAAAATCTAATCTTCAACTTTAAGAAACAGGATTCAAATCTTTTCTAATTCTACTATTTCCTAATTCAAGTTCCTTCCTAATCTAAACTTTTCAAACTTTGCTAATCTAAACTTTTCAAACTTTCCTAATCCAAACCTTTCAACCTTTCCTAATTTCAAACCTTTCAACCTTTCCTAATTTCAAACGTTTCCAAATCTCAACTTTATAAACTCAATTTGTCAAATCTTTCCAAAATCTAAGTTCAAATATTTCCAAAACCAACTATTTCCTAAATTGAAACTTTCTTAATTTGGTACTTTCCTAAAATGAAAATTCACTATTTTGAAACTTTCCTAAGTCAAAACTTTCCAAAATCCAATCTTTCCTAAACCCCAACTTTCTAAATTCTTTCAAATCAAATATTCAAATAAAATCTTTACAAGTTCTTTCAAGTCAAGTGTTTCTAAATCAAATCAAATCATTTTCAAAGCTTTTTTAAAATTTCATCTTTCCTAACTCTAAGTTTTCTAGACTCAAAATTTCCTTAATCCAACTTTTCAAGTGTAAATCAATCATTCATACTTCAAGTACATGCTTCAACCTTAGATTACATAAACTTTAGAAAGTCAAACCCTAGTCCAACCCTAATCCAAAGTTAGGAAGTTTGAAATCTTTTCTAAAACTCTTTTCCAAACCAAGATGATTTTCAAACTTTAATCGAAGTCAAGATTTTTTCAAAACTCAATTGCATATTTCCAAAATCAAGTCTAAATACTCTTTTAAAGTTCAAATCCTTTCAAATCAAAGTCAATTCCAAATCCAATTTTAAACTCAAGTTCGACTTTAAATCAAATTTCAATTTCTAATTTTCCTATTCAAAGTTCAAATCAGACCCTTTTTAAGTTAAACATTTTTAAGTAAAACTTTTCAAAAACCTCAAACCATTTATTTTCAATTAGACTCTTGTCTGAACTACGACTGACCTGATTCCCAACAAAGGGATACGTAGGCAACCCTCATGGGTGCGGTCACAATGTTTTTCAAGTTTTCCATTCCAAATCCCTTTTCAAATTTCCAAATTCCATAATCTTTTCCAAGCCTCAAAATTTCTTTTCAAATTTATTTCTCATTCTACAACCTTTTTCAAATTTCTAATTCCAAAATCTTTTTTAAATTTCCAATTCTATAATCTATTTCAAGTTTCTAATGCTAAAACTTATTTTCAAATCTCCAACTCCAGAATCTATTTCCAATTTCTAATTTCTAAAACCTTCTTTCACAAATCAAATCCTCTAATCAAAACTATTTTCAAAATCAAATATTTCCTTCCATTTGTATATCATGCATCATATCAAACTTCTTTCTAAAATTCTTTTCGAATTGGACATAATTGGACATTTGTTAATCAAATATTCGAAATGAGTAAACCTAGGGTGAATAGACATGTAGGTACCACAAGGACGGGGTAGGATGATGATCTTAGAATATCTTCCCTACACGTAACTAACTTCCGAACCTAGAATCACTGTTTTCAAAGACCAAAATAGAGTTATTTTCAAAAAGGGCTTAAATCTTTCCAAAGGTTGCCAAACAACCTGTTTTTTTTTTTTAAAAACCCTCTCTTGATGAAGTTTTCCAAAAACCTTTTTTCAAAAATCCAAAGTTTAATTTTTGGATTGCACTTAGTTTTAGGTTACCTAACTCACCATAATCAAGTTAGGTGGTGACTCTAAACTTTTTTCAAATGCCCTTATTCAAATAATTTTCAAGTCCAAACCTAGTCGTACTCATCCTTCTAGGAGAATGAGTTCTAACGAGAGAGTAACCATGTTTTTCTCTCTTGTGTGTATTTTTCCGAGTGTGAAAATCTGGGCGCGACAACTGGCAATTCCACTGGGGAGCTCTTAGAGGGTTAGGCGGCCATTGTGTCTTTTTCACCCTTCACTCATCTAGAGTTTTTAATTAATTTGTCCAATTCTATCCACTTCAATTTTCAAAATCAAACTTTTCAAAGTTGTTTTAAAAAAAACATGTCATTATTTGCATCCAAATACATTCGATCATTCTATTTTGCATTAAGTTTATCTTTCAAGTACTGATTCTTTGCATCTTTATTTTTGTAGGTGGACCTTGGTTCACACTTTTATTTTGTGTCATATTAATTGCCTTGTATGTCATAAATGAATGAATGGAATGGACAGGATGGATGGCAGTTGTTGTGCCCTTTCCTTTGCTTTTTAAAATTTCACACATACATTGCACATGCACAAGCATTTGCGTACTTGCATTCTCTACTTGAATATATCCCTTCCAGTTAGATGGGGGAATGGTATATTGGTTGTGGGCGAGATGCTCTATTAGTTTCTTACCCTACGGCCTCTTGATGGTTCCCTTACTCGGATCATCAACCGATAATGGCACCACCTTGGGGAGTGGGCCTAGGTTTGAAGATCTGGGAACTGAGCCTTCTTAGAGAGCATTAGTAAACCCTCAACCTCATACTCATGTAGAAACCATGTATAGCAGAACCTCTATCGGATTTAAGACATGAACATCGATTTCAAAACCATTGAGGAAAGGACGACTGCTTTACTTTCCTTTATTCTTTTCTATTCTTGCTGTTGTAATGCTTATCTAACTGCTCATGCATACATGTTTACTTTACAATTGCATTCTCTCTCTCTCTCTTTATCTCTACTCTATGCATACATGTTCATGTATTCAATATTCCATGTCAAGACAAGACTTCCAAAGTAACTCAAATCACTACATCGTCATGTATATGATCAACCGAAAGAAAGTGACACCAAGTTCACTCTCCCTTGCATTAAACCTATCAAAATTCTAAGGGTTCCCACGTAACCCTAAGGACTCATGGCATACATTTCAAGTCATTCCATAAAGAGGGGCCCCAATCCCTCTATGCTCATGGAGATAGGGTTGCCAATAAGACAAGGGGCAATCAAACTATAAGGTCTCTAAATGACCTCCTCAACATCAAACTCAAAGAAGGAGAATTCAAAAACTCAAGAATAGTTCAGGATCTCAAATGTAAAAGTAGAATTATGGAAGTCCTAAGGAATGTGTTCCCTCTTTCACTATTAAAATGTATTTTAATTCCATTGTATTTCAAACTCCAAAGTTCAATGTACACCTTTACTTTTTGTGAATCATTGAATGAATGAATGTATGTTCCCACTCGACCGAAAAGTATCAGTATACAGGGACAGACCCCCTATCTCCAAGAAAGTGAGCCAAATACATCATATCTAGTCTCCCTTTCAATAAAGGACATCCCTAGTGCATGCATTGCATAAAGCTCTCTAAATATCAAAAACTAACTTGTGTCCTTGTGTCCTTGTTTTTCTTTTCTTTTTTAGTCTTTCACAAAGACTACACCATAGAAGGTCACCATTACTCCTAAGAAAGATCGACATCCACCTAGAGACCCCATCATTACCTGACAAAGAGCTACACTAATGGTTGCCAATCCTCACAAGTCATCATCAGTTTCTCAAGAAGAGGTCAATGAAATGAGAACCAAGATTGATCAGATGTTTAAGCTCATCCAATTCATAGCTACGAACGATGCTGTGTTGGCCCCGTCATCATCCACGATTCTTTCCAAAGACTCTAAACCTGTTAACCCAAGGGTTGTGCTTCAAACTGATGTTATAGGAAAAAACAAGGAGGATGCCAAGG
Source organism: Euryodendron excelsum (assembly GCA_033060915.1). NCBI lineage: Eukaryota > Viridiplantae > Streptophyta > Magnoliopsida > Ericales > Pentaphylacaceae > Euryodendron > Euryodendron excelsum. The sequence goes on from CM065388.1 coordinate 33,170,464, forward strand.
GGGCTAACACTGAAGAAGGAGAAACCATACTGCTCTTGCCTGCTATGAAAAGAGCTCCCCTAGACCCTCTCAGTTAGAAAATTCAAGGATTGAAAGACTCATTGTGAAGCCTCCATGGTCATGACACCATCAAGCTTGCAACCTATGATGAGATGTGCTTCTTCCCAAACCATCCAAGACCTGCCAAGTTCAAGATGCCTGATTTTTAAAAGTATAATGGCACTGGTAACCCCATTACCCACCTTTGCCTTTATGCTAGGGCATTGAGTGGTCATGAAAATGATCCAAAGCTCCTCATACAACTCTTCTAATATTATCTCATTGGATCCTCCTTGTAATAGTTTGCCCGACTTGACTTAAGGAAGATCATAACCTGGATCAAGTTGGTCAACGCATTTAAAGCCAAATATTGCCACAGTATAGACCTCAACTCTAACCGTTGATCCTTAATGACAATGAGTAAGGGAGAGAAAGAAAGCTTCAAGAGCTTTGCCCTTAAATGGAGAGAAGCAGCTGCACAAGTCAACCCCCCTTTAGAAGAGAAGGAGTATGTGTAACTATTTGTGCATACCTTCTAAGGCATATACTACGAAAAGCTCTACATAATCATAGGGAGGAGATTCTTAAAGTTGATCATGCAAGGACAGATGATAGAGAATGGCCTAAAAACTACATGGATAATTGACCCCTATGCTAAAATTGAAGAACTTTCAGCAAGCTTAGCAAAGAAGGTGCCCAAAACATGGAAAATATGCCGAGAGGAGGGAGAAGTATCTGCCATCTTGCTTGCTCAGCCATTGCAATGTCACCCCCAATACCAATCTCAAACCCCTATGGCAATTTAAGCACCTGTTCCCAGGCCAATGGCAGTCCGACAACATCTCAACCCCAATAGGAAGGCCCGCCAACCTCGTGCCCTTTCCCCCATAGCATGCACCGAAATGAAGGCCTATCATGACCTTGTACAAGCCAACCTTTTGACCCCTATACCTGCCCCACCATTGCCGAATCCTTTACCCCCTACCTTCAATCCAACTCTTATTTGTGAGTACCATTTCGGAAGACAAGGGCATGATACTGAGTGCTGTCTCATCCTGAAATACAAAATACAAGATTTGATTGACGTAAAGGTCATTGGCATATTGGAAATGAACCACACAAATGGAGCATAGAGGAAGTTGGTGTGGTTCCAAAACCTGTTTGGAGGATTTTTTCTCGAATTACAATGAAAAGAGATGTTTCATAGATTCATCCATTTTCTTCTTATACTTTATTATTCTGCATCCTATTTTGCTTGTCATTTGCACCTTGAATCAAGAGCTTTCATGTCATATAAATAGATTCAAAATGGACTAAGTAGTGATTTCTGGTTTATCCCTTTTGTTTCATACTCTTATAGATAGATTTGATTTGTGATGGCTTTGACTTGAAGGGAATGATAGCATAAGCATCACATTAAGTAGAAACAATTTCTAACTCCAAAAAAAGGGGAGAGAAAAATAAAAAGTACAAAGAAAGGGAAAATATAGAAGGGTGAGAGATGAAGGTCGATCACATATCTCGTTGAAGTTGAAAGAGTGACCCTCGAAGGACGTCCTGGCAAAGTGGCAAGTAGCCATACCCCTAAAAGGAAGATTAGTGCATATTGGCAAGCCTGGGGTGATTAAAGCTTATGAAAAAGGAAAAAAGACTTTTAATAGTGTTTGTCCTACACGTGCACAATCATTGGGCCAAATATTCAATTATGAATAGATTGATGTGCATGCATGTTTGAGGTTAAATTTTATGTGCATAATCACTTGTATAAATATGAGTTAATGGTTTTAATGATCTTTACCATATTAGTGTTTCATGTTCATCTTAATATACACTTCTCAAGACTTCTTAGAATATGGAATCTACCTTTATGATCTATTTTAAATAGCTCCTCCATTGTTAAATATTTGCGGATTATCACACACCTAGATTGATATTTTGTTGATTCCCTCTCCCATCAATTATAGAGAGGGCTAACAGTGAGTGTGAGTGCAGCTACCATTATTATGTGACAAGAGGAGAAGGGTACCTACTCATGTGTGTGAAAACCACCATATCTTTATGTTTCAATGTTTCCATCATGGGAGAGATAGGGCTAGAACTCCATTGTTACATATTTGCAGATTATCACACACCTAGATTGACTTTTTGTTGATTCCCTCTCCCATCACTTATAGAGAGGGCTAACAGTGAGTGTGAGTGCAGCTACCATTGTTATGTGACAAGAGGAGAAGGGTACCTACTCATGTGTGTGAAAACCACCATATCTTTATGTTTCAATGTTTCCATCATGGGAGAGATAGGGCTAGAATTCCATCAAAAAGAAAAAAAAGAAAAAAATTGAGATTACGAGATGAGACAGGTTTGACTTCTAGGTGTGTTAATCTGTCAGCTATTAAACATGGCATACCAGCCTAGATCATGCCTAGGGTCTATATTTCCTTAGTCTCAATGAAGTTCATGCTTACACCACTACATTGTCACCGATATGGTCTTGAACATTTCATGACCAATTGTGCTCATTTCGTGTGGTTTCATGCATATTGAATGTTGATCTTTTCAAGCTACGCTGCATCTTGATATTCATAAATCTATATTTTCCCTTCATTAATTGATCAAGTCTTTATAGGGTCCCTATAATTTGAAAGTTTAATAGTTCTACCAAATACTGGGCTTGCCTGCACTTCTCTATAACTTTCAAGGTCTTCTCAAACCGAGGAAGGAAGCTACTTATTGCTTTGCCAAAGGGTGATGTCGACTGTCACCCGAGAGAGCCCACCAATCGAAAGAAGAGTCTTAGAAGAAGTCGAGAGGTCCACTAAAGAGAATTTTTCCTTCCAACAAGAGAGGAGGGGGGGGGGGGGGGGGGGGTGGAAATGAGTCAATGGGTTGAATCTCGGAGAGTGGTGCAAGTACTATCACATCTTCACAAAAAAAGGATAAAATTAGACAAAGGAATCCCAAAAGAGAAATTGAAGTTCAAAAGGTAGCCTAATTCTAGGATACAACACTCATAACTAAGCATGAACCCTAGGGCAAACCCAAGGGGCATGCATCTAGTCTCATCTATATGTAAAATGTATGCATTCATTAAAAAGTGTCACATACATTCAATTCCATTCTTGTATGTGTATTCATAAAAAAGTTTGACATGCACTCAATTCCAATCCTACATGTGCATTCCTAAAAAAATATGACATGTGTAAGCACCCCATTTTTGACCGCTCGGCAGTTTACACTCCGTCCAGACTTATTTTCAAGTCATTATGGACATATTCCAATCGAAACCAATCCTCTAGTCCAAATTTCGTCTTTCCATCGCTTCGCGGGCCTGTCAGGCCCAAATAGAGGCAAAATGACCAAAATGCCCTTAGGGGCATTGTCCTTTCTTATTCCAATTTCAATCCCTCTCTCGAGACAGTTTATTCCTCGAGACAGTCCGAGTAGCAAAACTACTCACAGAACCGTTAGAGTAGCGGAAGTACTCACCAAACCGTTAGAGTAGCGGAAGTACTCACCAAACCGTTAGAGTAGCGGAAATACTCACACCGTTAGAGTAGCGGAAACACTCAAAACCCAGGCACGTCTCTTCGGAGACGGTAAGACCCCTTTCCAATCCCTCTCTCGAGACAGTTTATTCCTCGAGACGGTTCCAATCCAGGCACGTCTCTTCGGAGACGATAAGACCCCTTTCCAATCCCTCTCTCGAGATAGTTTATTCCTCGAGACGGTCTGAGTAGCAAAACTACTCATAAAACCGTTAGAGTAGCGGAAATACTCACAGAACCGTTAGAGTAGCGAAAATACTCACAGAACCGTTGGAGTAGCGGAAATACTCCCAAATCATCAACCCCGTCCGAGTAACGGAAATACTCAACCTCGTCCGAGTAGCGGAAATACTCAACCCTGTCCGAGTAGCAAAAATACTCACACCGTTAGAGTGGCGGAAACACTCAAAACCTAGGTCAACACCAGTGGCTGTTAGCCCACTTCGGTGGAAAAGGACCAAACTACCCTTAGGACCTTTTCCGAGACTTTCCGGTCAAGATGACCATTTTACCCCTAGGCATCCGAATGCCCCGGGAATCACACCGGCTTTGGGTATCAAACCGGTAACCCTCTGAGATTGCTTTTTATAGTGCTCTCAACCTTCCCTTCTCTTTCCGGATCATTCCGAGTCAGTTCCGACCAACCCGGTACAAAATGACCGTTTTGCCCCTAGAGGGCCGGTCTCCTTCTTCAACCACACCGGCTCTGGGTATCAAACCTGTAATGACCCGGGAATACTTTTTATAGTGTTCTCAACCTTCCTTTACCTTTTCGGACCATTCCGAGTCAGCTCCGGCAAACCCGGTACAAAATGACCGTTTTGCCCCTAGTGGGCCGGTCTCCTTTTCCGACCACGCCGGCTCTGAGAATCCAATCGGCAACCTCTGGGAACATTCCAAATAATGTTCCCAGATCCCAAGTCTTCTTCTGGCACAGTTTGAGTCTGTCCTGGTAGTTTTCTAGTCTGGTTGACCGTTTTGCCCCTAAAGGCTCGGTCAACCTTTTCGACACATCTTATCCTCACTTTTCAAGTCAAATACCTCCAGGACACTATTTTAAGTGTTCCTGCTCCTTTCCGGCCTTCCGAGTCACTCCCGGCTCCTTTAAATCATTCCCGGACGTTCCGGAGTCACTCCTAGTGAAGTCAGGCTAAAGTTTACATGGTAGTCACTAGTACAGGCGCCCAAATCTAGTCAAAGATACGTTGTTTGCCGACCTTAATTGTTTCCTAAATGGCTGTAGTGGCGCCAAGCCAAAAAATGGCCTGGCGCCACTCCTAGTGGCGCCAGTGTATAATTTGGCCTGGCGCCACTGCAACAGGCGCCAGGTTTGTCTTCCCTCTATAAATATAGAGCCTCGTTCAACGTGAAAAGGGTCTGCAAACCTAACCTAAAAATCTCATATTTCGATATACAGAGCTTGAGCACCTCCAAAACCCTAGCCTCCCTAGATTTTCCGAAACCCTAGCCACTATACACAAACCCTAGCCTCCTATACACTCATACACTCTCCCATACACTCATACACTAGCCTTCAACCACCCTTTGAAGACTTGAAGAGCTGCTATACAAAGCTTGAAGACAACCCTTGAAGACTGAAGAAGAAGATCAAGACGAAGACCGAAGACCGAAGACAAGCAAGGCGCGCAAATTAAAGAAGGTACAAGGTAGGCTCCCTATTTAATTTTCTGCACTTCCCCCCTCTCTCTTCTCTCTCCGACCCACTTGGGTTTTCTCTATTTTAATCCCCTATCTCTTTCCCCTCCTTTGTTTGCATGCTTGAAACAAGGGGATTCCCGATCCATGTGTAGGATTGGACTATTGGAGAGTCACCGTGTCGGGGGCTTTCTTTTAGTCTAACCAGAGACCACGTGGGTCCGGCCCCCTTAATTATGTGGTGAAGCCTTAGCCTTGTATGTTCATGACCCCAAATTGCATTGTGCATATCATAGTCTTGCATCTTCCAAAAACCGTTTTCAAAGTTGTTTTTAAACTTGTTTTCAAAATTACATCAAAATCCCTTTTTCAAAAACTTGTTTTCAAAACCACAATTCTATGGTGATTCTAGCCTTTCCATAGCTAGGGTTGCTTTAGGAAAGTGTTATATTAAAAGTGACCTTTTGGTCTATATTTTCAAACCTTGTTTTCAAAACCACTTTCTTAAAGTGGTTTTAGCCTTTTTATGGCTAGAATCGCTTTAGGAAAGTGAGATGTTTTTATCCCTTCTAAAAAGCTCTCTTTTCAAAAATCTCTTCCTAAAATTCTTTTTTTCAACATACTTTCCTAAAACTTTCCTCTTCAAAAATTGTTTTCAAAAAACTCCCTTCTAAAATCTATTTTTCAAAACTCCTTTTTTTTCAACTCCTTTCCAAACTCCTTTCCCCAAAATCCACTCTCTAAAAACGCTCCCTAAAAATCTTTCCAAAAACTCTCTTTTCCAAAATCTCCCTTCTAGAAATTCTCCCCTAGGATCTTCCTTCCAAAACCTTCGTTTCCAAAAACACGTTTTTCAAAAACTCTTCCCTTAGAGCCCAAGTCAAGCCCTAGAACCCACAATTAGGAAACCCTAATTTTTCTTTCCAAAAACATGATTTTCAAACTTTGCCCTAAACCTAGGTTTCCAAAATCTTTTGTTTTCTACATCAAAACTATCTTTGTTTTCAAAAACCTATTTTCTACGTCGAAACTAGAATTTTCCAAATCTAGGGTTTCTAGAATCTCCTTTTCCAAATCCTTGCCAAGTCAAATCTTCCCTTTAGGAAACAGAATCAAACCTTTGCTTTAGGAAACCAAATTCAATCTCTCCGTTTAGGAAACTAGATCCTATCCTCCGTTTTTGGAAACAAAATCAAACCCTTGTTTTTAGAAACCAAATCCAATCCCTTCTTAATCCAAACTTTTCTTAATTCAATTCCTTCCTAAACCATAAGTTCCCTAAACCTAAACTTTAAATCTTTCCTTAAATTTCAAAATCTAAATCTTTCGTAAACTTCCACTTTCCTAAACCTTAAGTTCCCAAAACTTGAACATAAAAATCTTTCCTAAATTTTAAAACTCAATTTTCAAATCTTTCCTAATCCAACCCTTTCCTAATTCTACTCTCTTTTCAAATCTTAACTTTTCAAATCTAAGTTTTCAAACCTTTCTTAAACTCAAACTTTTTCTAATTTCAAGATTTTCTAAAACTCTAAAACTTCCTAAATCCTAAACTTTCTAAATTTCAAATCTTTCTAAAATCAAAACTTTCTAAATTTGAAACCTTCTTAAGTTAAATCTTTCTAAACCTAAAAACTTTCTAAATTCTAAACTTTCTTAAACTTCAAATCTTTCCAAATCTAAGACTTTTTTTCAACTCGAGACTTTCTTAATTCAAACATTTCCTAAATTGAAAACTTTCCTTTTTCAAACCTTTTCCCAAAACAAAACTTTCTTATTTTCAAAACTTCCTTGTTTTCAAAACTTTCCAAAATCAAAACTTCCCTTTTTCAAACATTTCTAAATTCGAAACTCTCCTAATTTGAAAACTTTCCTCATTTCAAAACTTTCAAAAAATAAAACTTTCCTAATTCGGAACTTTCCTAATTTGAAACTTCCCTAATTTAAACATTTCCTAAATCCAATCTTTCCTAATTTCCTAAACCTTTCAAGTCAAGTTAAACTTTCAAGTCCCTTCTCTTTCCTAAGTCTAGGTTTCCTAAAACCAAGTCTTTCCAAAATCAATCTTTCCAAAGCAAGTCCAATCCTCTCAATTCCAATTTCAATTCTCCTTTTCTAATTTCAAATCAAATTCAATGTCCAATTCAAGTTCCTTCTTCAATCCACTCTTCTATTTTCAATCGGACTCCGGTCCGAACTACGACTAACCTGATTCCCCCAAAGGGATACGTAGGCAACCTTCATAGGTGCGGTCACAATACTTTTCAAACTTTCAATTCCACCCTCATGGGTGCGGTTTCCAAAATCTTTCCAAATTTCTAATTCCAATCAATTTTCAAATTTCTATTTCAAAATTTCTATTTTCAAATTCCTATTTCCAAGTTTTCAAAGTTTCCAATTTCAATTCCATCTTTTCAAATATATTTTCAAATCAAATCAATTTCTTTTCAAATCAATTTCTATTTTCTAATTCTTTCATCTTGCACTTGCATATCATGCATCATGCTAAATTAGTTTTCAAACATTGTTTTTCAAAGTGAATAGGGTTGAACCATTAGTTAGTTAAAGACTCCCATAGGTGAATTTAGGGTAGATTGACATGTAGGTACCGAAAGGGCGGGGTAGGGTGATAGCTTAGTGCGTCTTCCCTACACGTAACCAACCTCCGAACCTAGATCACTGATTTCAAAGACCAAAAAGGAGTTATTTTTTAAAAAGGGCTAAATGTTTTCCAAAGGTTGCCAAACAACCTGCTTTCTTAAAAACCCTCTCTCGAGGAGATATTTTCAAAAATCGTTTTCCAAAACCCTAAGTATAATCTTCGGATTACGCTTAGTTTTTAGGTGACCTAACTCACCTTAATCAAGTTAGGTGGCGACTCCGAATCTTTTTCAAAAGCCCTTTATTCAAGCCAATTTTTCAATTCAAACCTAGTCGCACTCATTCTTCTAGGAGGGTGAGTTCTAACGAGAGAGTACAGCATTTTTCCCGCTTGGGTAAGTATTCCTCAAGTGTGAAAAATCTGGGCGCGACAACATGCATTCAAATTCTATTCTTGCATGTGTATGCATCAAAATGTATGACTGCATTTAATTCTATTCCTGTACGTGCATTCATAAAAAAAGTATGACATGTATTCAACCCAGTTACTTGTGCATTTTTAGAATTGGCATAAATAAATTGCTTTTGCACAAAAACTTAGTTTATCTCTCTATCTCTCTCTCTCTCTCTCTCTTAGATAGGAAACAAGGAATAGGGCAAAGCACAAAAAAAAAGCTAAAGCCACCCCGTGGCCAAGTAACCCCAAACATCTCCAGCACTGATGCACACCTCAGAAAGCTTATACTTCCATAGCCGGCAAGAAATAGAGAATGGGGCAACAGCCAGCCCTCGACCTCCCCAATCAACCGTGGACTTCCCTAAAGGAGCATTGTTCCACTGGAGGAAGTGTTGGTTTAAGAAGTAGCAGTTTCAAGACATCAATTATAAACTTCCCTAGGGAGTATCATTCCGCAAGATGGAGTGTTGGTTCAAGAAGTAGCAGTTTCAAGACATCAATCTTCGACTTCTTAGAGGAGCATCGTTCTGCCAGACGGAGTGTTGGTTCAAGAAGTAGTAGTTTCAAGACATCAACCTTGGACTTCTCCAGAGAACCATCATTTTGCCAGACGAAGTGTTGGTTCAAGAAGTAGCAGTTTCAAGACATTGACCTTAGACTTCCCCAAAGGAGCATTATTTTGCTAGACGGAGTGTTAGTTCAAGAAGTAGCAGTTTGAAAATATCAACCTTGGACTTCCTCAGAGGAGCATTGTTTTTCCAGACGGAGTGCTAATATTAGAAAAATCAATTTCCCTAAAGGAGTATCATCCCCCCAGATGGAGCATCAATTTTCCCAAAGGTGTATCCTTCCACCAGACGGAGCGCCGATTAAAAAAGAATCAGTTTCTCTAGAGGAGAATCATCCCAATAGACGGAGCATCAATTTCCCCAAAGGAGTATCTTTCTGCCAAGCGAAGCTCCAATTTAAGAAGAATAAATTTTTCCAAAGGAGTATCATTCCGCTAGACAAAGAGCCCCTTTAAGAAGAATCAATTTCCCAAAAGGAGGATCATTTTGTGACAAGAAACTCCAAACATCAACCATCGGCTCAAGGTAACTATTCTTTAGATTCCAACTCTTCCAATCCCTCCGATCACCTCACGGTCAACATGGGACTCTTGCTCTATCGTTTTAAGGACCTTATTTTCAAAGATAAAAAAAGAGGGGCAGTTGTAAAGACCTCATTTATGCCCGCTCGGTGATCTTCAGTCCGTCCAAGCTCACTTTCAAACATCACATGCACATTCAAACTCCAATCCTGTGCACGGGTCGCTTCCCGGGCCTGTCGAGCCCACTGGAAGCTAAATGACCAAAATGCCTCTAAGGTATCATCCTAGTCTAATTCAATCTGGCATGCTTCTTGAAAAGTACGTAGGACCTTAGAGCAATAAACCCACCATTCAGAGATTGTCCCAAAGCTAATCTAGCATGTTCTAGTGTCTTCTAGTGGCTTCCAAGCCAATTTCGGAAGCATTCGGTCAAAATGACCATTTTGTTCCTAGGCATCCAATCACCTCTAGGGATCACACCAGCTCTGGGTATCAAACTGGTCACATTCGAGAGATGCTCTTAATAGTATGCCCAACCTTTTTGGACCATTCTGAGTCCATTCTGATAAATTCAGTGCAAAATGATCATTTCGCCCCTAGTAGGCCAGAAGCCTTTTTCAACTATCCAACATTGTTTCTCAAGCCAGTTACCTCCGAGACACTCTCTCTAGAATTCCCATCCATTCCCGGGCGAGTCTGGTTACTTGGAATCTTCTGAATCATTCCCAGACCTTCCGAAGTCACTCCTAGTAGAGCAAAGCCAAAAATTGCATGGTAGTCACTAGGATAGACGCTTAAACCTTTTGCCTTGCATTCCAAGAGTCAAAGATATATTTCTTGCCGATTTAAAAAATTTCCTAAAATGAGTGGCACCAAGCCAAAATTTAGCAAGACACCAGTGCCAACTTTGGCTGCCTATAAATACAGGGCACCCCCTACATAAAAAGGGTTAGTAAACACAGTCCAGAAACTCTGTCTCTCAAAATTCAGAGCTTGAAGTCTCTCCAAACCTGAGCCCTCTCAAGCCTGTTTAAGCCCTAGCCTCCATACACTCAAACCCCAGCATCTATACATCTCATACACTTAAACATAAGCCTCCAAAGCATCCATTGAAGACTCAAGTTCTGTAACTTCAAAGCTCCCAAGGTTCAAGCAAGCAAAGTAAGCAAAACAAGAAGAAGACAGGGTAGGCTTTCGATTTATTTTTATGTAATCCCCCCTCTCTCTTCTCCCTCCTCACTCACTTGGGTTTTCTTCGATTTTAATCCCCATCTTTTACCTCCCTTTCTTGCATGCTTGAAACAAGAGGGTTCTCGGTTCATGCCTAGGAAAAATTGTTGAAGGTTACCGTGTTAGGGGCTTTCTTCAAATTCAACATTTGATGGTGTAGGTTTGGCTCCCTTGATTATGTGGTGAAGCCTATCTTTGTATGTTCGCAACCTTTTTTGCATTATGCATATCATATTCATCTATCTAGTCAAATTTGTTTTCAAAGTTGTTTTTAAACTTGCATCAAAACTCTCTTTAAAAGTTTGCATTCAAAATCTTCTTTTTCAAACTTGATTTTTAAAATCACTATCCTAAAGTGATTCTAGCCATTCCATGGTTAGGATTGTTATAGGAAAGTGTTATATTCAATGTGACTTTCAAAGTCCATATTTTGGGTGTAAACCCTAAATTGTTTTCATCAAACCCACAATCTTAAGATGATTCTAGCCATTGTATGGTTAGGGTTGTTTTAGGAAAGTGTGATATTTAATGTGATCATATTGGTCTATAGTTTAAATCCTTGTTGTTTTCAAAATCACAACCCTAGAATGGTTCTAACCTTTTCATGGTTAGAATCGTTTTACAAAAGTGGGATATTTGTAAAAATCTATATTCAAATCTCTTTCTAAATTGTTTTGTAAAATCTACTTTCTAAAAACTCTCTTCAAAATCGCTTTCTTAAAAGCTTTCTTCAAAAATCTACTTTCATAAAAGTCTTTTCAAAGATCTCCTTTCCAAAAACTCTTTTCTTGGAGTCCAAGTCAAGCCTAACAATCCATGATTAGGGAACCCTAACTCCTTTTCCTAAAATAATGACTTCCTATTTTGCCTAAAACCATAGGTTTCCAAAACTATTTTCTACAGCAAATATTAGATTTTTAAAATCTCTTTTTCTACACAAAATCATAGATTTCCAAATCCGATATTTTCAAAATTCAACATTTTCAATTTCTTGTCAAATCCAATCTTTCGATTTAGGAAACTAAATCAAAACTTCTAATTTAGGAGACAAAATCCAATCCCCCAATTTTGAAAACAAAATCAAATAATCTATTTTTGGAAATAAAATATAATCTTCAACTTTAGGAAATAGGAATCAAATCTTTTCTAATTCTAATATTTCCTAATTCAAATCCTTCCTAATCTAAACTTTTCAAACTTTCCTAATTTCAAACCTTTCAATCTTTTAAAATCTCAACTTTCTAAACTCAACTTGTCAAATATTTCAAATCTTTCCTAAATCTAAATTCAAATCTTTCCAAAACCAACTGTTTCCTAAAATGAAAACTTTCTTAAAATGAAACTTATTAATTTGGTACTTTCCTAAAATGGAAATTTTCTATTTTGAAACTTTCCTAAATCAAAACTTTCCAAAATCCAATCTTTCCTAAACCCCAACTTTCTAAATTCTTTCAAATCAAATATTTAAGTCAAATCTTTACAAGTCTTTTCAAGTCTAGAGTTTCTAAATTAAATCAAATCCTTTTTAAATCTTTCTTAAATTTCATCTTTCCTAACTCTAAGTTTTCCAAACTCAAACTTTCCTTAATCCAACTTTTCAAGTGTAAGTCAAACATTCCTACTTCAAGTGCATGCTTCAACCCTAGGTTACCTAAACCTTAGAAGGTCAAACCTTAGTTCAACCCTAATCCAAAGTTAGAAAGTTTTAACTCTTTTCTAAAACTATTTTCCAAACCAAGACGATTTTGAAACTTCAATCTAAGTCAAGAAATTTTCAAAACTCAATTGCGTCTTGCCCAAATCAAGTCCAAATACTCTTTCAAAGTTCAAATCCTTTCAAATTAAAGTCAATTCCAAGTCCAATTTTAAACTCAAGTTTGACTGCAAATCACATTTCAATTTCTAATTTCCCTATTTAAAGTTTAAATCAAACCCTTTTTAATTCAAAATTTTTCAAGTAAAACTTTTCAAAATCCTCAAAGCGTTTATTTTCAATCGGACTATTGTCCGAACTATAACGGACCTGATTCCTAACATAGGGATACGTTGACAACCCTCATGGGTGCGGTCACAATGTTTTTTAAGTTTTTCATTCCAAAACCCTTTTCAAATTTCTAAATTCTACAATCTTTTTCAAGCCTTAAATTTTCTGTTCAAATTTATTTATAATTCCACAATGTTTTTCAAAATTTCTAATTCCATAACTTTTTTCAAATTTTCAATTCTACAATCTATTTTAAGTTTGTAATTCTAAAACTTATTTTCAAATCTCCAACTCCATAATCTATTTTCAATTTCCAATTCCTAAAACCTTCTTTCACAAATCAAATCATCTATTCAAATCTATTTTTAAAATCAAATCTTTCCTTACACTTGCATATCATCCATCATATCAAACTTCATTCTAAAATTCTTTTTGAAGTGGACGTAATTCGACATTTGTCAATCAAATATTCTAAACGAGTGAACCTAGGGTGAATAAACAATATAAGTACTGCAAGGGTGAGGCAGGATGATGATCTTAGGATATATTCTCTACACGTAACCAACCTCCGAACTTAGAATCATTGTTTTCAAAGAACAAAAAAGAGTTATTTTTCAAAAAAGGCTTAAATCTTTCCAAAGGTTGCTAAAGAACCTGTTTTAAAAAAAAAAAACCCTTTCTTGAGAAAGTTTCCAAAAACCTTTTTTCAAAAATCGTAAGTTTAATCTTCGGATTGCACTTAGCTTTAGGTGACCTAACTCACTTAATCTAGTTAGGTGGCGACTCCAAACTTTTTCCAAAATCCATTATTCAAATCAATTTTAAGTTCAAACGTAGTCGCACTCGTCCTTCTAGGAGGATGAGTTCTAATGAAAGAGTACCGTGTTTTTCTCACTTGTGTGTATTTCCTCGAGCGTAAAAAATCTGGGCACGACATCATATTGACATCACCAAGGTGACATCACCCATTGCTGAGGTGTCAAAAGAAGAAAATTGTTGTTCACAACAATGCCGTGAAAAAGGAAAGCCTTTGTCACGACATTATAATGCCGTGACAAAAATGTCTATAAATAGGGGGCACCCTCTTCATTTTTTTACAACATTCTCTCCTCCTCTCTTTCTCTCTCTATTGGAGAAAGCTCTCCTTCGGTCTGACGCCGCTAAATCTGGCCCGATTAGCCTCGGCCTAGCCAGATCCCTGTCTGATTGACTAGTTTAGAATAACCTGATCATAGTGGAAGCTCTGCCCGACCAATGTTTTCTGATAGCACTCTTGCCTAGCCAGAATTTTATTTGATTTCTAAGCTCGAGGATTTAAAAACTACACCTTGACTAGTCAGAATTTTGTCCAAGTTTTGGGTTAGACAGTGCTTCCAAGTAGCTGGAACTCTGCCCTATAGGAATGATGAAAACTGCCTATGGCTAGGCCAAAATGTTGTTTGAATCCCATCAGCAAGGTGTAATTCAAATCGGTCGATTTAGGTTCTAACTGGAGTCATATCGATGCTACGGTGTTTGACATGACTTTATGGGTATCTAAACTATTACTTAGGGTGAATTTCATCACATACCATCCCTCTAGCATAGCCGTCATATTGCCCGGCTCTCAGCTCCAAACAAGCCCCCGCCTAGCCATCACTATGCTTGATTTCCAACTTGAAATAGGTTACCGCCTAGCCATCACTCTACTTGATTTTTGGCTCAAAACAAGCCCCCACCTAGTCGTCACTCTGCCCAATTTCTTACAACCAAACTATGTCTGTACTAAGCTAGGACTCCATCGAAATCACTCCAGGTACACAAAATTGCATTCTAAGCGACGAGAATCATGCATTTTCTACTTCTACTCCTTCTCAGTTTCTGGTGACCTACTTATGCTTTTAGATGGCATACTGCATTAGCTTATTCATACATAGCTGCATTTTGACACATCATAAGTCGTCATAATGCCCGTTTTAAAAAAAATCCTAAAAATGTATACGAACTCATTTGAGTAGTCGTAATGACCATTTTCAAACCCGAAATAGCATACAAGTCGTCATACTGCCCGATTGAAAACCCAAAAATAGCTTTTTCAAAATAAATGTCCAGACCATTGTCATGAGCCACTATACGTGTGTTGTACGGTTGCCATTACACAGATCTTCCGATATTAGAAATACGTGGCCCGCCAAAATGACAAAAATACCCTTTGTAGGAAAAACTTCATTTTTCCTTTAAAAAGTACAGATCCACGTCATAGGCATAACACTATGCTCTACGATTGCCATTACACATCTTCGATACCAGAAATGATAAAACTGTAAAAATAACAAAAATGCCCCTTTTCTAAAAAAATGCTCATTTTCTAAAAACAGCCCCGACTTCAGTTCGGAGTTTGTGTTCATATGCTCTACGATCACCGCAAGTCGGAACTTCCATATTAGAAATACCAAACTCCTCTGTAGACTAAGCCAGCCTTTTCAAAAGTGGTACAAATTGGCCAAAAACTGTGTTAAGTCGAGAAAGATCCTTTTCAAAAATCGAGCTTCATATCATTTATGAAAGTCATGCATTTAAAAACATAATCTTCTTATAACCCTTAAATCGGGAAAGATCCTTTTTTCAAAAATCAAACTTTGTATCATTCATCAAAGTTATGTATTCAAAAACATAATCTTCTTATAACCTTTCTATCAAAGCCAGGAAGCTTTGTGGCATCAGCCTCTTCCCATTTCAATCCAGTTTAAACTACGCTTGGCCTAATCCCTACATATTTAGGGTACATAGGCAGTTTGGGTTCTCTTATTAGTCTCGATCATCCTTCTCTCAATTCGTGGGAAGATCACATTAAGTCGGAGTCCTGTTCATAAACTCTGGGCCACCAAGATATTATCGAAGTACGCCCGACCTGATTCTCGCATAGTCGAGATATATAAGAAGTCTAAGCAAGGGCTTAGTCACCTTTCTCCCAACATGTGAAGAGTCATACCCTTTAGGCAGGAGTTTTGTTAATAAACTCTAGGCTACTAAGTCAGCTAGAACTACGTTTGTCCTAATTCCTTCATAGTTAGGATACGTAGATAGTCTGGGTTCTTTTCCTAGGTCAGTCACCCTTTTCCCAGTGAATGGGAAACCATCCATCACCTTTTTCCCAAGAAGCAGGAAATTAGTAGTCATTTGCCCAAAAGACGGGAAACCATGCTCAAATAATGGGTTCAAATACCCATGTCATTCAAACTCAGTCCAAGCTACATTTGGCTTAATTCCTACATAGTTAGGATACGTAAGTAGTCTGGATTCTCTTTTCAAGCTTGGTCAAAACTCCTTATAAATATCAACATTTTTGTTCCTTAATTGGAATAGTTTTTCAAAACCTCCCTAGAGGGTTGACAAGTTTTTTAAATACGGGCGTAAGCCCTTTTCAAAATAACAGCAATGCATTTGTAAGCACCCCATTTTTGCCCGCTCGGCAATCTCCAGGCCGACCGGACTCATTTTCAAACACCACAGACACTTACAAGCCTAAATCGGCTTTTTAAACTCCAATCTAGTCAATCAATTGCTTCTCAGGCCCGCTGGGCCCAATAGAAACCGAATGACCAAAAATGCCTCTAAGATGTCATTCAATCAAACAAGCTTTTCAAAAAAGTACCTAAATCTTCAGAGCGGGTAAATCCACACCTTCCAAGAATATCCCCAGACAGCTCGACATGCTCAGAATGCCATTCAAACCAACTTCAGACCAATTGCGGTGACTCTCGGTCAAAATAACCATTTTACCCCTAGGCATCGGATCGTCCTCGTCAACCACACCGGTACTGGGTATTAAACTGGTAAACCCCCAAGACAATCCTTTCAGTATCCTTGATATCTAAATGCCATCGCAGTCCATTCTGGGACATTTTGGTAAATCTCAGTTTAAATGACTGTTTTGCCCCCGGTGGGTCGGTCATCATTTTCAACTATATCGGCTATGGGTATCAAACCAGTAATCTTTTGGAACACTCCTAATAATACTCTCGACCATCGAATGTCATTTCAATCGAATCCAAACCAATTTTGGTTTTTTTTAATTCAAATGACCGTTTTGTTCCTAGCGAGCTGGTCATCCTTTTCAACCAAATGCATAGTTATGTGGACCAGACTGGATCGGACAGTTCCACCAATTGAACCAGGAAAGGACCCTTAACCGGTATGGTTGAATTAATTTGCCAAAAATGCATGTGAACTGGATGAACCGGCTAGTTTTTTTGGAAAATTAACTGGTTCAACTAGTCAGTTCAACTAAAAAAACTTTGACTTTTCAAATAGTTTCAAAATTTTCAATTTATGTTGAGATGAAGATTTGAACTTGTGACCAACATGCAAACTTTGATTACTTTACCACCAAACCATTACCTGGTTGGTGATTAATTTTACCATATTTAATATATATAGGCTATGTAATAACTAAAATATATATAACACTATAATACCAATTGAATCACCGATTGAACCAATGAACCTAAAATTGGTACTTTGGCCAATTCAATGTTCGTTTAGGTTCTGATAACTATGATATCAGCTCTGGGTATCAAACCAGCAACTCCCGCTGCACTCCTGAGTGCTTTTATCTTTTTTCCAGCCTAGCCTTATAGCCCAACAGCTTTCCAAATCAAATCGGAGCCACTTGTAGTGGAGCTAGGCTAAAAAATAGTTTGGAGCCACTCCAAGTGGCACCTAGATCTTTTCCTTGCAACCCAAGGTCGAATCAAATCTTTGAGATCACTTCCATACTAAGGTGGCGCCACTTGTAGTGGCACCCAGCCAAAAAATGGCTTGGCACCACGAGGAGTGGCACCTGGCCAAATTTTGGCTGGACACCACTCTTAGTGGTGCCACCTCCTATAATTCTTGCCTATAAATACTATGCACCCCCCAGCCTATTCCAGGTCTGAAAAATCAAAAAAAGAACTCTGCCTCTCTCAAGACAACCCCCAAAAATCTAAAAAAGGCTAGTTCCTTCAAGGTCTTTAGCCTCCTTAGCCTATACACTCTAAACCCTAGTGTCGCGCACGAATTTTTTGCACCTGAAAAAGACAAGTGAGAAAAATATAGTACTCTCTCGTTAGAACTTATCCTCTTAGAAGGACGAGTGCGACTAGGTTGGAATTGAAAAGTGGTTTAGATTAAGGGCTTTTAGGAAAATTTTGGAGTCGCCACCTAACATGACTAATGTGAGTTAGGTCACCTAAAAACTAAGCACAATCTAAAGACCACACTTAGAGGTTTTGAAAATACTTCCTTAAGAATGGGTTTTTAGCAAAACAAGTTGTTCAGTAACCTTTGAAACTATTTAAGCCCTTTTTTGAAAATAACTCCATTTTGGTCTTTTGAAAACAGTGATCTAGGTTCAGACGTTGGTTACGTTTAGGAAAGACGCACTAAACCATCACCCTACCCCACCCTTGCGGCACCTACATGTCTATTCACCTTAGGTTCACTCATTAGAGTCTTCAATTAATAAATGTCTAATACTATCCACTTTAGAAAAGAATTTTTAGAAAGAAATTGACATGATGCATGATATGCAAGTGAGAGAATAAGACTTGATTTTGAAATAGATTCGACAAGAAGGCTTGATTTTGAGAATAGATTTGAAATGAACTTGATATGATTTTAGAAATGAATTTGAAAAGACTTGATTTGAAATTGGAAAGAAGGTTTTAAAAATTAAAATTGAGGATTTGAAAATAGATTTTAGAATTTAGAAATTTGAAATAGATTGTCGAATTGGAAACTTGAAGAAGGTTGTGACCGCACCCGTAAGGGTTGCCTATATACCCCTTTTTTTGGGAATCAGGTCAGTCGTAGTTTGTACAAGAGTCCGATAGAAAATTTAATTTGAAAAAGAGATTTGATTTGAACTTAGAATGGAAGTTTTGAAATTGGAATTTGGAATTGAAAATATTGGATTTTGATTTGGAAAGATAGAACTTGGACTTGTTTTGGAAAGATTGAGATTTAGGAAACCAAGACTTAGGAAATATAGAATTTAAGAAGGGCTTGAGATTTGATTGGAAAGTTTGATTTAGAAAACATGAAGAGTTGGAGTCTAGGAAAGATCGAATTTAGAAAATCTTGACATTAAGAAAGTTTTTGAAAAAGGAAAGTTCCATTTTAGAAAAGTTTCTTTTTAGAAAAGTTTGATTTTAGGAAAGCTGTGATTTCGGAAAGTTTTTTAAATTGGAAAGTTTGAATTTAGAAAGTTTCATTTGTGGAAATGTTTTTAAAATTGGCAAGTTTTGAATTTAGAAATTTTTAACTTAAGAAAGAGTCGAATTTGAAAAGTTTCCATTTTAAGAAAAAGTTGATTTTTTAAAAAATTTGAATTAGGAAAAGTTTGATTTAAGAAAGATTTGGAATTGGGAAAGTTTTAGAATTTTAGATAGGTTTGAATTTAAGAAAGATTGAAAGTTTGAGTTTTGGAAATACTTGAAGTTAGGAGAGATTTGAATTTAAGAAAGATTGAAAGATTTGAAATTTGAAAAGTTGAAATTTGAAAAGGTATGGAGTTAGGAAAGGTGGAAATTAAGAAAGATTTGGATTCCTATTTCCTAAAACAAAAGATCAGATTTTTTGTATAAAAAATGGAGATGATTTGATTTTGTTTCCAAAAATAGAGGATTTGATCTAGTTTTTTAAATGGGGAGATTGGACTTGGGATGGAATTAGTAGGAGAAGTTTTGGAAACCCTAGATTTGGAAAGCTATAGTTTGATGTAAAAAATGGGTTTTAGAAATTTATGCTTTTGATGTGAAAAGGTGGTTTTGGAAACCTAGGTTTAAGGCCAAAATAGAAAATTAGAAATTATGTTTTTGGAAAAAAAATTAGAGTTTCCTAACCATGGCTCTAGGGCTTGACTTGGACTATAAGAAAAGAGATTTTAGAAAGTGAATTTTTTGGAAAGGAAGATTTTTTGAACGAAATCTTAGAAAGGAGTTTTTAGAAAGTAAATTTTGATAAGTGCTTTTTGGAGAGGAGTTTGAAAAGAAGTTTTGAAAAATAAATTTTTGAACGGAGTTTTCAAAAAGCAATTTTGGAAAGGAGATTGGAGAAAGTTTTTAGAAAGCATGTTAGAAAAAAGATTTTAGAAATAGACTTGAAAAGAGAGTTTTTGGAAAGGGATTTTTGGAAAGAGTTTTTAAAAAAGCAATTTTGAAAAGAGATTTTGGAGAGGATTTAAATATGGACTTTTACAAACCTCTACTAATATCTCATTTTCCTAAAATGATTCTAACCATAAGAGGGCTAGAACCATTCTAGGATTGTGATTATGAAAACAATAAGGATTTAAAAATATGGACCATGAAAGTCACTTTAAATGTAACATTTTTCTAAAGCGATCCTAACCATGGAAAGGCTAGAATTACTTTAGGATTATGATTTTGAAAATAAGTTTGAAAAAGAAAATTTAATGCAAGTTTGGAAAAGAGTTTTTATACAAGTTTTGAAAACGAATTTTGGAGGAATGCATGATCATGAATGCACAATGCAAGTTGGGATCGTGAACATACAAGGCCAAAGGTTTCACCACATAATCAAGGAGGCAGAACCCATGTGGTCTCTGGTTAGACTAAGAGAAAGCCCCCGATACTGTGACTTTCAATAGCAAATCCTACGCATGAACCGGAGAATCCCTTATTTCAGGGATGCAAGCAAGGGTGGAAAGAAGATGGGGGATTAAACTAGAAGAAAACCCAAGTGGGTTAGGAGAGAGAAAAGAGAGGGGGAATTGCGTAAACATAAATTGGAAGCCTACCTTGTGTCTTCTTTTATTTGCTTTGTTACGCTTGCTTTCTTTACTTCGATCTTTGCTTTGCGTCGGTCTTCAAGAGCTTGCTTTGATCTTTAGAAGTTTCAGAGTTGCAGCATTTCAAGTCTTCAATGGAGGCCTTGGAGGCTAGTATATGAGTGTATAGGGTTGTATGTATGCTAGGGTTTAGTGTATGAAGGCTAGGGTTTGTATATGGAGGCTAGGGTTTTAAGAACCTAAAGGGAACTCGGGTTTGGAAGGACTTTGAGCTTTGTATATCGAAGAAGAGGGTTTTTAGATTATGTTTGCGGACCCCTTTCATACTGGAAGAGGCTGTGTATTTATAGACAAAAGACTACAGTGGTGCCAGCTGTAGTGGGGCCAGGAAAAATTTCCTTCTAGCGCCACTAGGAGTGGCACTTCCCACTTAGGAAAATTTTAAAGTCAGCAAGCAACGTATCTTTAGAATATTTAGATGCCTGTACTAGTGTTTACCATGCAATTTTAGCCTGGTTTCACTAAGAGTGACTTTGGAAAGTTCGAAAATAATTTAAAGGACCAGGAATGGCCCGAAGGGCCAGAAAAGGACAAGAACCCTTAGAATAGTGTCTCGGGGGTAATAGACTTGAAGAATGATGTCAGGATGTGTTGGAGGGGTTGACCGAGCTATTAGGGGCAAAACGGTCAATCGGGCCAAAAAGCTGCCGAGATGGACTTGGAATGTCCCGGAAGAAGACTCAAGGCTTGGATACAGCACCAAGAGATTACTGGTTTCATACCCATAGCCGATGTGGTTAGAAAAGACGACCGGCTTACTAGGGGCAAAATGATCATTTTGCACCATGTTTACCGGAACTGACGTGGAATGATCTAAAAAGTAATAGAAGGTCGGGGATACTATTAGAAGCATCCCCAGGAGATTACTGGTTTGATACCTAGAGTCAGTGTGGTTCCCGTGGCGCTCGAATGCCTAAGGGCCAAATGGTCATTTTGACCAAAGGGTCTCGGAATTGGCCCGAAATTGACCGGAAAGCATCTAATTATGCCAGATTGTCTTTAGGACAATCTTGGAAGAGTGGACTTGCCGTTCTGAGGACTTAGGTACTTTCTCAAGAAACGTGCCAAAAAATGGCCTTAAGGGCAATTTGGTCATTTTTCACTAGAGTGGGCTAGCAGGTACTGGTGTTGACCTGGGTTTTGAGTGTTTTTATCACTCTGATGGCGGTCCCGTGACATAGGGGGTTGTTGGCAATTCCTAATGTCGACCTATTTATGAGTGTTTCCGCCAGTCTGACAATTCATATTCATTCAAGAGATTGCCTGATTTTGGGAAGCTGCTAGGTGGACTTATCACTTGATGAATCAACTTTCTCGAAAGGCGCGCTGAAACGGACATTCTTTATTGGCGAGCTAGTAGGCACCAAAGGTGGACCATTCTACCATCTCGAGGACTTAGGATCTCGTCCCAGTCAATGGGTTTGAAGGGACTTACCGTTCTGAAAATTTTTCTCAGAAGACTTGCTAGACAGGATGGACTTACCACTTTGAGGAATCAACTTTCTCGAAAGGCGTGCTAGATTTAATAGGAATTGGAATTGGACTTGAAATTGGATTTGAGATTAAAACGGGGACTTACTGTTTTTGAAAAGGCATGCCCGTAAGAATTGGACCGAACAATGCCCCAAGGGCACTTTAGTCATTTTGCCTTTATTTGGGCCCGACGGGCCCCCGAAACGCTTAATTGACTGAATTAGGTGTGAAAAATTCATTTAAATCGGAATAAGTCCATATTGAGTTGAACTCAACTTTGGACGAGCTGGAGACTACCGAATGGGCAAAAATGGGGTGCTTACAGCTATCAATCATCGAAAAAAAAAAGATTTTGCTTTCTAAAAATCTAGAAATGGATTGCTTCATATTTGCCATAAATGAAGGGGCATATTTTCTTCCCAAAAATCCATTCTAGGAGTCATAATATAAAATTCTTCAAAATCAAATCTCAAAGTTTCTCAGTCCATCTCAAAGCTTTTCTATTCTTGTTTCTATTCCAATCAATATTCCAGTTTTTTTTAAAAATTTTGCTTAAAAAGTTTTCAAAGTTTCGAAAAAAAAAATTCCTATTTCAAAATTTCTGTCAAATTCCAATTTTTTTCATTTGTCTTTAAAAAATCCAGCCGTCAAGCCAAAATGAATTTTCTATACATTTTGATTTGAAAATCCCGATTCCTAGTCAAAATGAATTTTCTGCACAGTTTGATTTTTCCAATTTCGAGTCAAAATGAATTTCCTATACATTTTGTCTTCAAAGGTTTTCAACTTCAAGTCAAAATAAATTTGCTAAACATTTTGCCTCCAAATGTTAGGTCTAAACAAATTTTCTGCACATTTTGTCCAAAAAATTCAAAATAATTTCTAAATCAAAATTTCAAGATCTTCCAATCAAAATCCCTTGCAAGCTTTTTCTATTTCAATCAAGGTTTTCTAAAGCTTCTTCCTCCAAAAAGTTTTCTTCAAACTCAATTCTCAAGTTTTCAATCTTCTAAAATTCTAATCAAATTCCCAAGTTTTCCAAAGTCAAAATCTATTTTCAAGTTTAGAAAGACATTTTGAAATGTCTTTCTAAATATTTCTTCCAATAGCTTTAAGGCCTCTGATTTTTTCAGGGCCTTCTTCGCCAAAAAGGCCCTGCTATCATGGGTTTTATATCGTTTTCCTTCAAAAAAAAAATTTATTCCAAAATTTTTCCGACCTTTTTCTGAATTTCAAAAAATTTCGGCAAAGTTTCATTTAAAAATGGTCCCTACAACACCCACAACATCAACACAAAATACAAACCATGCACCTCACAACATCACAATCACAAAACACCAACACTTGTGCACACTTTTCAGATTTTCAAATTTTTCAAAAGATTTGTTTTACTTTTCAATAAATCAATGGTTTTCAAAGTTGTCCTAAAATTTCTCAAAATCATCTCAAATATTTTCTAAAAATATCCCCATATTTTTCTAAATATTAAACTCTACTAATTTCATCAATTTCTTAAATTTTCTTAATTTTCTTAATTTTTCAAGTATTTTTCTATTTTTTTAAAAATAAAAAATTCACCGAGTTTTCAAAAAAAATCATAAAATTTCACACGGTTATTGAACACATTTTTTCTAAGGCACGTAGTATAAAAATCTAGCCAGAAAACTCAATATCCAAAGGTGTATAGATAAACCCCTAATTTCTACAGAAACCCCCTTTACAAGAACAGGTAAAATCACTCAAATTTAATCAAACAAGTGCCAAAATGAAAAAATAACTTTATCAAAGTGTTCAAAACATATTAAAACATCAATTACCACTGTTCACAAGACTCAAACGGAATTCTACACATCAAATCAACATGAAATCAAAAGCTGACCTCTTGGAGCTCTCCGGCAAAATCTTCTCTTCCGGCTACTTTTGCAGCGATGGTGTCTATCTCTGGCAATCCTTCATGGTCCCTAAGGAGCACTTCTTCAATGTCAAAGTCGATTTCCTCACAAAGACTCTCGATTTTTATTTTTTTTTTGAAAACTCTTGAAATCCTGCAGAAACGTCGAACTGGCAGGTTGCTAGTTTTGATCCCAGGCCTGGTGCCACTAGCAGTAGTGCCTAGCCAAATTTATCAAAGGCACCACTGCTAGTGGTGCCAGGGTCCAATTCTAGGCAGTTTTGCCCTTTTCCCGCCAAAACTCGATTTCAAAGGCCTTTTGGGGCCCAATATTCGTTTCCAAACTCAAATTTTTAAAAATTTTCAAAGTCCGTCACTCCGACCGCCTCACGGTCAACATGGAACACTTACTTTATCGTTTTCTGTCTTCGACAAGCAAAGACAAAAAAAGAAGAGCCCCAAAAGAGAAGATTTCGCCAAAGAGCTTGAAGAGGTTAGCTTTTGATTTTATGTTGATTTTGATGTGTAGAGTTCCGTTTGAATCATGTGAGTAGTAGAAATCGATGTTTTGATATGTTTCAAACACTTTTGTGAAGTTATTTTTTATATTTTGGTACTTGTTTGATTGAATTTGAGTGATTTTACGTATTTATGCAAAGAGGGTTTCTGCAAGAATTTGAGGTTTGTTCCTACAGTTTGGGTGTTGAGTTTTTTGGCTAGATTTTTAAACTATGTACCTTAAAAAAATATGTTTAACAGCCGCGTGAAGTTTTGTGATTTTTTAAAAAATAGAAAAATACTTTGAAAATTAAGAAAATTAAAGAAATTGATGAAATTATTAGAGTTTAAAATTTAGAAAAATATGAGAATATTTTAGAAAACATTTAAAATGATTTTGAGAAATTTTAGGACAACTTTGAAAACCATCAAGTTATTGAAAAATAAAACAATTCTTTTGAAAATCTTAAAAATTTGGAAAGTGTGCACTGGTGTTGGCGCTATATGATTGTGATGTTGTGAAGTGCATAGTTTATTTTTCTATTGATGTCATTGGCATTGTAGGGACCATTTTTAAAAGAAACCCTACCAAAATTTTTAGAGATTCATAAGAGGGTTGGAAAAATTTTGGGATCAAATCCCTTTTTCTTTTTTTTTTAATAAAAAAGATATAAAACCATTAAGGGTAGGGCCTTTTTGGCGGAGAAAGCCTCGATAAACTCAGGGCAGCCTTATTTAGGAAGACTTTTGAAAATGAAAATTTGAATAAGAACATATTTTGGAGGTTTTGAAAATGGATTTTGACTTTGGAAAACTTAGGACTTTGATGAGAATTTTGGAAGATTGAAAACTTGACAATTGAGTTTGAAGAAAATGTTTTAGAGGAAGAAGTTCTAGAAAACCTTTAATGGAATAGAAAAAGCATGGGATGGATTTTGATTGGAAGATTTCGAGATTTGATTTTGAAATTCGATTTTGAATTAGAAATCATTTTGAAATTTTGGACAAAACGTGTAGAAAATTCGTTTTGACCTGACATTTGAAGGCAAAATGTTTAGAAAATTCATTTTGACTTGAAGTTGAAAACCTTTGAAGACAAAATGTATGGAAAATTCATTTTGACTCGAAATTGAAAATCAAAATGTATAGGAAATTCATTTTGACTTAGAGTTGGAAAATCAAAATGTGTAGGAAATTTATTTTGACTTGGAATTGGAATTTAAAATTGAAATGTGTAGAAAATTCATTTTGACTTGGAATTGGAATTTAAAATTAAAATGTGTAGAAAATTCATTTTGACTTGGAATTTGACTTTTTGAGAAAAAGTGTTTTGGAAACTCTTGAAGTTTGTTTGGAATAGAAATCTTTTTTTTTTTTTTTTTGACAAAAAGGCTTCGAGATAGATTGGAAATTTGATTTCATAAAGAACTTTAGGACTTGATTTTGAAATAACTTTTGGAAAGAAATACTAAGAAAATTAGAAATTGATTTTTAAGAATAAATTTTTGAAAGAAAAAGTTAGGAAACCTGTTTGAGAGTTGATTTACGAAAATAATTTTTTTTTTTTTGAAGGAAAAACTTAAGAAAAAAAGCCCTTTTGAATTGAGTAGACTTTATTGAGACTTTTGTCGTTCATTTTTCAAAATCTTTCCTTAGGGTTACATGGAATAGACTTTCGTCAACTCCGTTAGAAATGAAGGGGCATATTTGTCAAAAATCCAAATCAAAATCTATTAGAAAAAAAAAAATGGGGTGCTTCATATTTGGAATGACTTGAAAGTCATACAATAATTCCTTAAGGTTACGTGGGAACCCTTAGGGTTTTGGTAGGTTTAATGCAATGGAGAGTGTACTTGGTGTCACTTTCTTTTGGTTGATCATATACATAGAGATGCAGTGACTTGAGTTACTTTGGAACTTTTGTCATGACATGGAATATGGAATACGTGAACATGGATGAATAGTGCAGAGAGAGAGAGAGAGAATGCAATTGCAAAATAAATATACATGTGTGAACAGTTAGACAAGTATTATAACAGTAAGAGTACAGTCATTATAACAATAGGAATAAACAAGTATAGAGGAAAATAAAAAATAGTCGCACTTTCCTCCATGGTTTTGAAAACAGTGTGGCGTGTCTTAACCCTTCACCCATGTAAAATGGTTCAAAATTTTTTTTCCTCCAAAATGTGCAGGACAGTGGAGTCGCCAGCTGTCGCGCTCTGATTTTTTGCACTCGAAAAAGACAAGTGAGAAAAAGACAGTGCTTTCTCGTTAGAACTCATCCTCCTAGAAAGACGAGTATGACTAGCTTTGAATTGAAAATTGATTTAAATAAATGGCTTTTAGAAAAAGTTTGGAGTCACTACCTAACTTGATTAAGGTGAGTTAGGTTACCTAAAACTAAGCACAATTCATAGATTACACTTAGGGTTTTTGAAACAGGTTTTTGAAAATACTTCCTCAAGAGAGGGTTTCTAAGAAAATAGGTTGTTTGGCAACTTTTGGAAAGTTTAAACCCTTTTTTGAAAATAATTCCATCTTGGTCTTTCGAAAATAATGATTTAGGTTTGGAGGTTGGTTATGTGTAGGGAAGACACACTAAGCCATCACCCTACCTCACCCTTACTGTACCTACATGTCTATTCACCCTAGGTTCACTCATTAGAGTCTCCAATTAATAAATGTCCAATACTATCCACTTTTAGAAAAGAACTTTGAAAAAGAAGTTTGACATGATGCATGATATGCAAGTGTAAGAATAAGATTTGAATTTTTGAAAAGAGAGATTTGACTTTGAAAATAAATTTGAGAAAAGACTTGATTTGATTTTGGAATGGATTTAAAAAGATAGATTTGATTTGAAATTGGAAAGAAAATTTTACAAATTACAAATAGAGATTTGAAAATAGACTGTAGAATTAGAAACTTGAAAATAGTTATGGAATTGGAAATTTAAGAAGAGTTATGGATTTGGAGATTTGAAAAAAGTTATGACTACACCCGTGAGGGTTGCCTACATAGCCTTTTTTGGAAATGAAGATTTTTGGAAAGAAATCTTAGAAAGGAATTTGAAAAGAAGTTTTGAAAAATAAATTTTTGAAGGGAGTTTTTAAGAAACAATTTTGGAAAGGAGATTGGAGATAGCTTTTAGAAAGTATGTTGGAAAAGAGATGTTAGAAAGTAGACTTGAAAAGAGAGTTTTTGGAAAGAGTTTTTAGAAAAGCAAGTTTGAAAAGAAATTTTGGAGAGAATTTAAATATGGACTTTTACAAGCCTCTACAAATATCTCACTTTCCTAAAACGATTCTAACAATAAGAGGGCTAGAACCATTCTAGGATTGTGATTTTGAAAACAATAAGGATTTGAAAATATGGATCATGAAAGTCACTTTAAATGTAACACTTTTCTAAAGCAATCCTCACCACGGAAAGGCTAGAATCACTTTAGGATTGTGATTTTGAAAATAAGTTTGAAAAATAAATTAAATGCAAGTTTTGAAAAGAGTTCTGATGCAAGTTTTAAAAACAAGTTTGAAAACAAAATTTGGAGGAATGCATGATCATGATATGCACAATGCAAGTTGGGATCGTGAACATACAAGGCTAAAGACTTCACCACATAATCAAGGGGGCCGAACCCATGTGGTCTCCGGTTAGACTAAGAAAAAGCCCCTGACATGGTGACTTTCAATGGCCTAATCCTACACATGAACTGGGGAGTCCCTTGTTTCAAGCATGTAAGAAAGGGGGGAAAGAAGATGGGGGATTAAAATAGAAGAAAACCTAAGTAGGTTAGGAGAGAGAAGAGAGAGGGGGGAATTGAGTAAAAATAAATAGGAAGCCTACCTTGTGTCTTCTTTTATTTGCTTTGTTATGCTTGCTTTCTTTACTTCGATATTTGCTTTGCTTTATGTTAGTCTTCGAGAGCTTGCTTTGATCTTTGGGTGCTTCGGAGTTGTAGCACTTCAATTTTTCAATAGAGGCCTTGGAGGCTAGTATATGAGTGTATAAGGGTGTATGTATGCTAGGGTTAAAGTATATGAAGGCTAGGGTTTATATATGGAGGCTAGGGTTTGAAGAACCCAAAGGGAACTACGGTTTGGAAGGACTTCTAGCTCTGTATATCGACGATGAGGGTTTTTGGATTGTGTTTGCGGACCCCTTTCACGCTGGAAAAGGCTCTATATTTATAGACAGAGGACTGCACTAGTGCTTACTACAGTGGTGCCAGGCAAAATTTCATTCTGGTGCCACTCAGGCTAACCGGTCACTTAGGAAAGTTTTAAGGTTGGCAAGAAACGTATCTTCGGGAGATTTGGACGCCTATACTAATGACTACCATGCAATTTTTAGCCTAGCTTTAGTAGAAGTGACTTCAAAAAGTTCAGGAATGATTTAAAGAGTCGGAAATGGCTCGGAGGGCCAGAAAGGGACATGAACCCTTAGAATAGTGTCTCGAGGGTAGTAGACTTGAGAAATGAAGTCAGGATTTGTTGGAGGGGTTGACCGGGCCATTAGGGGCAAATTAGTCAATCGGACCGGAAAACTACTGGGATGAACTCAAAATATCCCAGAAGAAGACTCGGGGTTTGGAGACATTACTTAGAATGTCCCAGGAGGTTACCAGTTTGATATCTAAAGCCGGTGTGGTTTTGAAAAAGCGACCGGCCCACTAGGAGCAAAACGGTCATTTTGCGTCAGGTTTGTCAAAACTGACTCAGAATGACCTGAAAAAGTAATGGAAGGCTGAGGATGCTATCAAAAACATCCCTGGGAGGTTACCAATTTGATACCTAGAGTCGGTGTGGTTCCCGTGGTGCTCGGATGCCTAGGGGCAAAATGGTTATTTTGACCGGAGAGTCTCAAAATTGGCCCAAAACCGACTAGAATGTACTTAATCTTGCCGGATTGTCTTTAGGAAAATTTTAGAAGGTTGGATTTACCATTCTGAGGTTTAGGTACTTTCTTAAGAAACGTTCTGAAAAATAGCCCTCAAGGCAATTTGGCTATTTTTCACCAGAGTGGGCTAGCAGACACTAGTGTTGACTTCGGTTTTGAGTGTTTCTGTCGCTCTAACGGTAGTCCCGTGACATAGGGGTTTGTTGGCAATTCCCTATGTCGACCTGTTTACAAGTGTTTCCGCCACTCTGACTATTGCGACGTTCATGAGTGCTTTTGCCACTTTGACGGTTCGCGATCATTCTAGAGACTGCCTGATCTTAGGAAACTGCTAGGTGGACTTATCACCTAAGTAATCAATTTTCTCGAAAAGGGTGTTGAATAATGGGCATTTCTTCATTGGCGGGCTAGTAGGTGCCACAGGTGGACCATTCTACCATCTCGTGGACTTTGGGTCTCGTCTCGGTCGACGGATTTGAAGGGACTTACTGTTTTGAAGAATTTTCTCAAAAAACATGCTGAATTGGAAGGACCTGCCGCCTTGAGAAATTAACTTTCTCGAAAGGCGTGTCGAATTGGATTGGAATTGGAATTGGACTTGAAATTGTGTCGTGCCCAGATTTTTCGCATTTGAGGAATACACACACAAGCGGGAAAAATACTGTACTCTCTCGTTAGAACTCATCTTCCTAGAAGAATGAGTGCGACTAGGTTTGAGTTGAAAATAAATTTGAATAAAGGCTTTTGAAAAACATTTGAAGTCTCCATCTAACTTGATTAAGGTGAGTTAGGTCACCTAAAAACTAAGCACAATTCGAAAACTACACTTAGGGTTTTTGAAAATGATTTTGAAAATACTCCCTCAAGAGAGGGTTTTTAAGAAAAGAGGTTGTTTAGCAACCTTTGGAAAACATTTAAGCTCTTTTTTTTTAAAATAACTCCATTTTGGTCTTTCAAAAATAGTAATCCTAGGTTCAGAGGTTGGTTACGTGTAGGGAAGATGTACTAAGCCATCACCCTACCCTGCCCTTGTGGTACCTACAAGTCTATTTACCATAAATTCACCTATAAGAGTCTTCAACTAACAAATGTTCAATCCTATCCACTTTAGAAAAAAAAATGTTTAAAAAGAAACAAGCATAATGCATGATATGTAAATGCAAATAGAAAAAGGGAGTTGGAAAATTGATTTGAAAATAGATTTGAAAAGAAATTGATTTGATTTAAAAGAGATTTGAAAATATAGACTTGAAATTGGAAAGTATTCGAAATTGGAAATAGAGATTTGGAAATAGAATTTTGGAATTGGAAGCTTGGAAGAGATTAGGAAATTAGAAGTTTGAAGAAGATCGTAGAATTGGAGATTTGAAAAGAAATTGTGGAAATAAAAATTTGAAAAATATTGTGGAATTTGAGATTTGAAAAAGGTTGTGGAAATAGAAGTTTGAAAAATGTTGTGACCGCACTCATGAGGGTTGCCTACGTATCCTTTTTGAGGAATCAGGTCAGTCGTAGTTCAGACAAGAGTCCGATAGAAAATAGAATGTATGATTGGAAAAAGAAATTGAATAGGAATTTGGATAGGAAGATGGGAAAATTGAACTTTGATTAAAGATTTAAAAAGATTAGTTTTAGGAAACCTAGACTCAAGAAAGAGAGGATTTAGAAAGGACTTGAGATTAAGAAAGATTGGACTCGAATGTTGGACTTGGAAGATGAGGAAAGATTGGATTTAGGAAGAGTTCGAATTAGGAAAGTTTTATTTTAGGAAAGTTTCAAAATAGGAAAGTTTCAATTTAAGAAAGTGTTCGCATTAGGAAAGTGTTGGATTAAGAAAGTTTTGAAATAGGAAACATTTCGTTTTAAGAAAGTTTTAAAATTGGAAAGTTTTGAATTTGGAATGTTTTGAAATAGAGAAGTTTTGAAAATTGGAAAGTTTAGAATTTAGAAAGTTTCGAATTTAGAAAGTTTTAGATTTGGAAAGATTGGAAGTTTAGGGAAGTTTAGAATTTTAGAAGGATTCAAAGTTTGAGTTTTAGAAATTCTTGAAATTAGGAAAGGTTTGAGTTTAAGAAGGGTTTGAAAACTTAGATTTGGAAAGTTAAGCTTTGGAAAGGAGGGATGAAATTAAGAAAGGTTTAGAAGTTTAGGTTTAGGAAACTTATGGTTTAGGAAGGTAAGAAATTAGGAAAGAATTGAATTAGGAAATATTTAGATTAGGAAGGATTGAGATTCCTATTTCCTAAGGCAAGGGATTGGATTTTGTTTCTATAAAGAGATGTTTTGATTTTGTTTCCAAAAACGGAGGATAGGATCTAGTTTCCTAAATGGGGAGATTGGATTTGGTTTCCTAAATGGGGAGATTAGATTTGGTTTCCTAAAGGGAAAATTGGATTTGACATGAATTTGGAAAGATAGAGTTTTGGGAAATCCTAGTTTTGGAAAGACTATAGTTTTGACGTAGAAAGGAGGTTTTGGAAATACGTATAGTTTTGATGTAGAAAATTAGAGGTTTTGGAAACCTAGGCTTTGAGGCCAAATTAAGGAATTAGAAACTATGTTTTTGGGAAGGAAAATTAGGGTTTCCTAAGCGTGGGTTCTAGGATTTAACTTGGACTCTAAGGAAAGATATTTTGGAAAGATGCGTTTTTGGAAACGAAGATTTTTAGAAGGAAACCATAGAGAGGAATTTTTGGAAAGAAAACATAGAGAGGAGTTTTTGGAAAGAAGATTTTGGAAGAAGCTTTTAGGAAAAAGTTTTTTGGGAAGAAGTGTTTAGGAAGGAAATCTAAAGAGC
The DNA here is from genome assembly GCA_033060915.1 of Euryodendron excelsum. NCBI lineage: Eukaryota > Viridiplantae > Streptophyta > Magnoliopsida > Ericales > Pentaphylacaceae > Euryodendron > Euryodendron excelsum. Next base: position 33,202,461 of record CM065388.1, read on the forward strand.
ATTTTTGGAGAGTGAACTTTAAGGAAAGCGTATTTTGGAAAGGGGCTTTTAGGAAAGAGATTGTTGGAAAGGAGTTTTTGAAAACAATTTTGTAAAGGAGATTGGAGAGAGTTTTCTTAAGAGGGAAACCTAGGGAGTGTTTTTAGGGAAAAAAAAACTTAAAGAGAGTGTTTTGGAAAGGAGTTGAAAAGGATTTTTTGAAAATAGATTTTTGGAGGGAGTTTTTGAAAAGCAATTTTGGAAAGGAATTTGAATAAGGAGATTGAAGGAAATTTTTAGAAAGTATGTTGAAAGAGGTTTTTAGAAGGAGAGATTTGAAAAGAGAGTTTTTGGAAAGTATAAAAATATCTCACTTTCCTAAAACAATTCTAACCATAAGAAGGCTAGAACCACTTTAAGATAGTGGTTTTGAAAGCAACAAGGATTTGAAAATATGGACCATATTGGTCATTTTAAATGTAACACTTTCCTAAAGCAACTCTAGCCATGGAAAGGCTAGAATCACCCTAGAATTTTGATTTTGAAAACAAGTTTTGGAAAAGAAGATTTTGATACAATTTTGAAAGCGATGTTAATGCAAGTTTTGAAAAATGAGTTTGAAAACGAATTTTGGAAGAATGCAAGGTCATGATATGCATAATGCAAAAAGGTTCGTGAACATACAAGGTTAAAGGCTTCACCACATAATCAAGAGAGGCCGAACTCACGTGGTCTCCGGTTAAACTAAAAGAAAGCCCCCGACACGGTGACTCTCCAATAGCCTAATCCTACACATGGACCGGGAATTCCCTTGTTTCAAGTATGCAAGAAGGGGCAGAAGAAGATGGGGGATTAAAATAGAAGAAAGCTCAAGTGGGTTAGGAGAGAGAAGAGAGGGGGAAGATGCGTAAATGTAAAGAGAAAGCCTACCTTGTGTCTTTTTTATTTTGCTCAGCTTTGCGTGCTTTGCTTTGCTTGTCTTGCTTCGGTCTTCACTTCAATCTTCAAGAGTTTGTCTTCAATCTTCAAAGCTTCAGATTACAGCACTTCAAGTCTTCAATGGAGGCTTTGGAGGCTAGTGTATGAGTGTATAGAAGTGTATATGAATATATAGGAGGCTAGGGTTTGTGTATGGAGGCTAGGATTTGGAAAACCTAAGGAGACTAGGGTTTAGAGAGGCTACGAGCTCTGTATATCGAAAAGTAGGGTTTTTAGACTGAGTTTGCGGTCCTTTTTCATGCTAGAGGAGGCTATATATTTATAGAGATGTGATAGACCTAGCGCCTGTTGCAGTGGCGCTAGGGCAAAATTCCTCTTAGCACCACTAGGAGTGGCGCCAGCAAGTTGGGAAAGTTTTTTAAGTCGGCAAGCAACGTATCTTTGACAGATTTGGGCGCCTGTACTAGTGACTATCCTGCAATTTTTAGCCTGTCTTCACTAGGAGTAACTCTGGAAAGCCCGGGAAGGACTTAAGGGATCGGGAATGGCTCGGAAAGATGAAAAAGGATAGGAACACTTGAAACAGTGTCCCAGAGGTAGTAGACTTGAAAAAGGATGACAAGATTTTTCGGAAGGGTTGACCGGGCCATCCGGGGTAAAGCGGTCAACTGGATCGAAAAGCTGCCGGGATGGACTCAGAATGTCCTGGAAGAAGACTCGAGATTTAGAAACATTATTTAGAATGTTCCCAAAGGTTATCGGCATGATACCTAGAGCTGGCGTGGTTGGAAAAGGCGACCGACCCACTAGAGGGCAAAACGGTCATTTTGCACCGGGTTTACTAGAACTTACTTGGAATGATCCAAAAAGGTAAAGAAAGGTTGAGAATACTATAAAAAGCAATCTCAGGAGATTATCGGTTTGATACCCAGAGCCGGTGTGGCTAGAAAAATGGCGACTAGACCACTAGGGACAAAACAGTCATTTAACACCGGGTTTGTTGGAACTGCCTCGGAGTAATCCGGAAAGGTAATAAAAGGTTGAGAACACTATAAGAAGCATTTTCAAGAGGCTACCAGCTGGATACCCAGAGCCGGTGTGGTCCCCGACACATTCGGATGCCTAGGGGCAAACTGGTCATCTGGACCGAAAAGTCTCAGAATTGGCCTGAAACTAACTAGAAGGCACCTAATCATGCTGAATTACTTTTAAGACAATCTTGGAATGGTGGAGTTATCCTTCTGAGGACTTAGGTGTGTTCTCGATAAACGTGTCGAAAAATGGCCCTAGGGGCAGTTTGGTCATTTTTGAACGAAGTGGGCTAGCAAGCACCGATGTTGACCTGGGTTTTGAGTGTTTCTGCCACTCTAACGGTGGTCTCATGATACAAGGGTTTGTTGGCAATTCCCTATATCGACCTGCTTGTGTGTATTTTCGCTACTCTGACGGTTGCGATGTTTGTAAGTATTTCTGCTACTTTGATGGTTCGCGATCATTCCCGAGACTGCCTGATCTCGAGAAGCTGCTAAAGGGACTTAGCGCCTGAAAAGTCAACTTTCTCAGAAGGCGTGCCTGAAACGGACATTTCTGCATTGGCAGGCTAGCAGGCGCCAAAGGTGGACCGTTCTACTGTATAGGGGACTTGGAGTCTCATCCCGGTCGACAGGTTAAAAGGGGACTTATTGTCTTCGGAAAGACATGCCTGATGGAATGTGGAAAGGGGTATTATCATCTTCGAAAGGATGTGCCTGATGGAATATGGAAAGGGGTCTTATCGTCTTTGGAAAGACGTGCCTGATGAAATAGATTTACCGTCTCAAAGAATCAACTATCTTGAGAGAGAGATTGGAATTATAAAAGGAATTAGAAAGGGGACTTACCGTCTTCGAAAAGATGCACCTAATTTGGAATTGGAAAGGGGACTTATCGTCTTCAGAAACACCCGCCTGATGGGCATATTGGAAATGGGACTTACCGTCTTCGGAAAAACGCGCCTGTGGAATGGACAATGCCCCTAAGGGCATTTTGGTCATTTTGCCTCTATTTGGGCCAGGTGGGCCCGTGAAGCGATGGATAGACGGGATTAAACTTAGAGAGTTGATTTGGATTGGAATACGTCCATATTGACTTGAGTACAAGTTTGGACGGACCGTAGACTGCCGAGCGGTCAAAAATAGGGTGCTTACAAATTGGATTTTAGATTAAAACGGGGACTTATCGTCTTCCAAAAGACATGCCCACTGGAATTGGACCAAACAATGCTCCCAAGGGCATTTTAATCATTTTGCCTCTATTTGGGCCTGGCCGGCTGATTGACTGAATTAGGTTTGGAAAACTAGTATAAATTGGAATATGTCCATATTGACTTGAACTCAAGTCTAGACGAATTGGAGACTGCCAAGCGAGCAAAAATATGGTGCTTACACCTGGCCTCCACGCTCCATTGAAGGTCACTTCCAGCCACTTCAAAGCTCTTGAAGGCCTCTTAAGTCCAAGGAAAAGCCTCCATTGAAGGTTGAAGAAGATTGAAGACAATGAAGGTTTCACTTTAAGTTCATACTATCCCACTTCTTCTCTTCTCGCTCCTAGTCCACTTGGACTATTCTCTATTTTAATCCCCATCTTCTACCTCCTCTTCTTACATGCTTAGAATAAGAGGATCTTGGGTCCATGCCTAGGGAAAGCCTTGGGGAGGTCACCGGTCAAGGGCCTTCTTATAGTCTACCTTTCAATGGTGTGGTCTCGAACCTTCGTAATTATGTGGTGAAGCATAAAACCTAGTATGTTCACGACCCTTTGCATTATAATTGCCATGATCATGCATTGGTTACACTTGCTTTGCCTTATAACTCACAATCTTAATGTAATTTTAACCTTTTCACGGTTAGGGTTTCCTTGGGAAAGTGGCAAATTCAATGTGGCCACCAACGACTATATTAGGGTTTCAAACCCCTAATTTGTTTTTTCAAATCTCAACCTTAAAGTGATTTTAGTCTTTTATGGTTAGAGTTGCTTTAGAAAAGTGGTGTATTCAAAGAGGCCTCCAAAGGCCACATCAGGGTTTCGAACTCTAAACACCTCTTTTAAAACCTAGCAATTTTAAACCTCTTTAAATTTCACATTCAAATGTTTTTCTAAAGATTGGTGCAAAGTTTGTCTTTTTGAAGCCAAGGGTAAAACCCTAGAATTTTATGCCCTAAGAAACCCCAGCTTTGTCCCTTAACCTTCATTACATTCATTGCATCAAAATGGTTTTCAAAATCGTTATTTCATTATGTCGCGCCCAGATTTTTGCACTCGAGGAATACTCACCCAAGCGGGAAAAATGTTGTACTCTCTCGTTAGAACTCACCCTCCTAAAAGAATGAGTGCGACTAGGTTTGAATTGAAAAATAGGTTTGAATAAAGGGCTATTAGAAAAAGATTTGGAGTCGCCACCTAATTTGATTAAGGTGAGTTAGGTCACCTAAAAACTAAGCATAATCCGAAGACTACACCTGGAGATTTTGAAAAATGATTTTGGAAAACATCCTCAAGAGAGGGTTTTTTTTAGGAAAACGGGTTGTTTGGCAACCTTTGGAAAACAATTAGCCCTTTTTAGAAAAATTACTCCTTTTGGTCTTTGAAATCAGTGATCTAGGTTCGGAGGTTGGTTACGTGTAGGGAAGACGCACTAAGCTATCACCCTACCCCGCCCTTTCGGTACCTACATGTCAATCTACCCTAGATTCACCTATGAGAGTCTTTAATTAACATGTGTTCAACCCTATTCACTTTAGAAAAACAATGTTTGAAAAATATGATGCATGATATGTAAGTGCAAAATAAGAGAGAATTGAAAAATAGATTTGGAAAAAGATTGATTTGATTTGAAAATAGATTTGAAAAAATAGAATTGAAATTTAAAAGTTTGGAAATTTGGAAATAGAAATTTTGAAATTGGAATTTGGGGTTTGAAAATATGGAGACCGCACCCATGAAGGTGGAATTGAAAGTTTGAAAAGTATTGTGACCGCACCTATGAAGGTTGCCTACGTATCCCTTTGGGAGAATCAGGTCAGTCGTAGTTCGGACCGGAGTCTGATTGAAAAGAGAAGAGTGGATTTGAAGAAGGAGATTGAATTGGAAATTGAATTTGATTTGAAATTGGAAGAGGAGATTGGAAATTGAAATTGAGAAGATTGGACTTTAATTTGAAGAGATGGATTTGGACTTGTTTTGAAAAAGAGAAGGTTTGAGAAAACCTAGACTTAGGAAAGATAGGAGACCTAGGAAAGACTTGAGATTAAGAAAGATTGGATTGAAATGTTGGATTTGGAAGATTTGGAAAGATTGGATTTTAGGAAATATTCGAATTAGGAAAGGTCTGAATTAGGAAAGTTTCGAATTACGAAAGTTTGAGGTTTAAGAAAGTTTCAACTTAGGAAAGTGTTGTTTTAGGAAAGGTTTTAAAAAGGGAAGTTTTCAACTTAGGAAATGTTTGAATTAAGAAAAGGGAACGTTTTGAATTAAGAAAGCTTTGAGTTTAGAAAGTTTTGAATTAAGAAAGCTCCATTTTAAGAAAGGTTTTGAAAAAGGAAAGGTTTTGAGAATAAGAAGTTTTGAAAATAGGAAAGTTTTGGATTTGGAAAGATGTTGAAATTTTGGAAAGTTTAGAGTTTAGAAAGATTTGGGTTTAGAAAGATTTAACTTAAGAAAGTTTTGAATTTAGGAAGCTTAGAATTTTAGAAAGATTTGAAATTTAGAAAGTTTAGGATTTAGAAAGTTTTAGAAAGTCTTGAAATTAGGAAAGGCTTGAGTTTAGGAAAGGTTTGAAAACTTAGGTTTAAGAAGTTAAGATTTGAAAAGAGGGTAGAATTAGGAAAGATTTGAAAGTTGAGTTTTAAAATTTAGGAAAGATTTTTATGTTCAAGTTTTGGAAACTTAAGGTTTCGGAAAGTGAAAGTTTAGGAAGGATTTGAATTAGGAAAGAGTTGGACTTTGAAATTTAAGGAAAGGTTTAAAGTTAGGTTTAGGAAACTTATGGTTTAGGAAGGAATTGAATTAGGAAAGGTTTAGATTAAGAAGGGATTGGATTTGGTTTCTAAAAGAGAAAGGTTGGATTTTGTTTCCAAAAACGGAGGACGGGATCTAGTTTCCTAAACGGGAAAATTTGATTCGGTTTCCTAAAGGGAAGATAGGATTTGGTAAGGATTTGGAAAGGGAGACTCTAAAAACCCTAGGTTTGGAAAATTATAGTTTGGACGTAGAGAATAGGTTTTGAAAATATGTATAGTTTGGATATAAAAACAAGAGATTTTGGAAACCTAGGTTTGGGGTAAAGTTTGAAAACCATGTTTTTGGGAAGAAAATTTAGGGTTTCCTAATTGTGGGTTCTAGGGCTTGACTTGGGCTCTAAGGAAAAGGGATTTTTAGAAAGTGCGTTTTTTAGAAACCAAGGTTTTCTAGAAGGGAATCCTAGGAAGGAGTTTTTGGAAAGATTTTGAAGAGGGAATTTTTTAAAAGATTTTTGGAAAGAAGGAATTTTCGGAAAGCATGTTTTTGGAAACGTAGATTTTTGGAAGGAAGATCCTAGGGGGAAATTTCTAGAAGGGAGATTTTGGAAAAGAGAGTTTTTGGAAAGATTTTTAGGGAGCGTTTTTAGAAAGTGGATTTTGGGGAGAGGATTTTGGAAAGAAGTTTTTGAAAACAATTTTGAAGAGGAGAGTTTTAGGAAAGTATATTGAAAAAGAGATTTTTAGGAAGAGATTTTTAAAGAGAGAGTTTAGAAGGAGTAAAAACATCTCACTTTCCTAAAGCAATTCTAGCCATAAGAGGGCTAGAACCACTTTAGGAAAGTGGTTTTGAAAACAACAAGATTCGAAAATATAGACCATAAAAGGTCACTTTTAATGTAACACTTTCCTAAAGCAACCCTAGCCATGGAAAGGCTAGAATCACCCTAGGATTGTGATCTTGAAAACATGTTTTTGAAAAAGAGCTTTTGATGCAATTTTGAAAACAAATTTGAAAACGATTTTTGAAAACAACTTTTTGAAAACGAATTTTGAAAGATGTAAGACTATGATATGCACAATGCAATTTTGGGGTCGTGAACATACATGGTTAAGGCTTCACCACATAATCAAGGGGGCCGGACCCACGTGGTCTCTGGTTAGACTAGAAGAAAGCCCCCGATACGGTGACTCTCCAACAGTCTAATCCTACACATGGACTGGGAGTCCCCTTGTTTCAAGCACGCAAAGAAAGGGGGGAAAGAGATGGGGGATTAAAATAGAGAAAACCCAAGTGGATTGGAGAGCGAAGAGAGAGGGGGGAAGTGCGGAAATTTAAATAGGGAGCCTACCTTGCATCTTGTTTATTTTGCGCGCCGTGCGGTCTTCGGTCTTCGGTCTTCGGTCTTCTTCTTCAACCCTCAAGGATTGTCTTCAAGCTTTAGATGGCAGCCCTTCAAGTCTTCAAAGGATGGTTGAAGGCTAGTGTATGAGTGTATGAGGGAGTGTATGAGTGTATAGGAGGCTAGGGTTTGTGTATAGTGGCTAGGGTTTGGGAGAACCTAAGGAGGCTAGGGTTTTGGAAGTGCTTGAGCTCTGTATATCGAAATATAGGATTCTTAGGTTAAGTTTGCAGACCCTTTTCACGTTGAACGAGGCTCTGTATTTATAGAGGGAAGACAAGCCTGGCGCCTGTTGCAGTGGCGCCAGGCCAAATTATACATTGGCGCCACTAGTAGTGGCGCCAGGCCATTTTTGGGCTTGGCACCACTACTAGTGGCACCAGCCATTTAGGAAACAATTAAGGTCGGCAAGCAACGTATCTTTGACTAGATTTGGGCGCCTGTCCTAGTGACTGCCATGTAAATTTTAGCCTGGCTTCATTAGGAGTGACTCCGGAAAGTCCGGGAATGATTTGAAGGAGCCGGGAGTGACCCGGAAGGCCGAAAAGGAGCAGGAACACTTGAAATAGTGTCCTGGAGGTATTTCACTTGAAAAGTGAGGATAAGATGCGTCGGAAAGGTTGATCGAGCCTTTAAGGGCAAAACGGTCAACCGGACTGGAAAACTGCCGGGGCGAACTGGGATTGTCCCGAAAAAAGACTTGGGATCTGGAAACATTATTTAGAATGTTCCCAGAGGTTTCCGGTTTGATTCCCAGAGCCGGTGTGGTCGGAAAAGGAGACCGGCCCACTAGGGGCAAAACGGTCATTTTGCATCGGGTTGGCCGGAACTGACTCGGAATGATCCGGAAAGAGAAGGGAAGGTTGAGAATATTATAAAAAGTATTCTCGGGACATTACCGGTTTGATACTCAAAGCCGGTATGGTCGAAGAAGGAGATCGGCCCTCTAGGGGCAAAACGGTCATTTTGTACCGGGTTGGCCGGAACTGACTCGGAATGATTCAGAAAGGTAAAGGAAGGTTGAGGATACTATAAAAAGTATTCTCAGAGGGTTACCGGTTTGATACCCAGAGCCGGTGTGGTTCCCGGGTTATCCGGATGCCTAGGGGCAAAATGGTCATCTTGACCGAAAAGTCTCGAAAAAGGTCCTAAGGGTAGTCTGGTCATTTTTCACCGAAGTGAGCTAACAGGCACGGGTGTTGACCTAGGTTTTGAGTGTTTCCGCCACTCTAACGATGTGAGTATTTCCGCTACTCGGACGGGGTTGAGTATTTCCGCTACTCTAACGGTTCTGTGAGTAGTTTTGCTACTCGGTTCGTCTCGAGGAATAAACTATCTCGAGAGAGGGATTGGAAAGGGGTCTTATCGTCTTCGAAGAGATGTGCCTGGATTGGAACCGTCTCGAGAAATAAACTGTCTCGAGAGAGGGATTGGAAAGGGGTCTTACCGTCTCCGAAGAGACGTGCCTGGGTTTTGAGTGTTTCCGCCACTCTGACGATGTGAGTATTTTCGCTACTCTAACGGTTTGGTGAGTAGTTTCGCTACTCTAACGGTTTGGTGAGTAGTTTCGCTACTCGGACCGTCTCAAGGAATAAACTGTCTCGAGAGAGGGATTAGAATTGGAATACGAATGGACAATGCCCCTAAGGGCATTTTGGTCATTTTGCCTTTATTTGGGCCTGACAGGCCCGCGAAGCGATGGAAAGACAGAATTGGACTAGAGGATTGGATTCGATAGGAATATGTCCACAATGACTTGAAAACAAGTCTGGACGGAGTGTAGACTGCCGAGCGGTCAAAAATGGGGTGCTTACAGCTGCCCCTCTTTTTCTGTCTTTGCTTGTCAAAGACAGAAAACGATAAGAGTAAGTGTCCCATGTTGACCGTGAGGCAGTTGGAGGGACGGATATTGAAAATCTTCGAACAACGGGGGTCGAAAACGGATAACGGGCCAAAAAGACCTTCGAAAACAAGTTTTGGCGGGAAAAGGGCAAAACTGCCCAGAATTTATAACTGGCGCCACTAGCAGTGGCGCCTTTGGTAAAAACCAACTGGCGCCTCTACTAGTGGCGCCAGGCCTAAAGCTAAAAACCAGAAAATTTCTAATTCAAACATCTACGGGATTTGAAGAGTTTTTGGAGAATCCGAGAGTCTTCAAGTGGAAACCGACTTGAACCTTGAAGGAGCCTTCTTTGGGGACCGTGGGTGATTGCCGGAGGGAGTCCACGTCGCCGAAAAAGTCGCCGGAAGAGAAGATTTCGCCGGAGAACTTCCAAAAGGTGAGTTTTCAAATTTTATTGATTTTGATATGTAGAACTTCGTTTGAATCATGTGAATAGTGGAAATTGATGTTTTTAAAATCACAACCCTAAGATGATTCTAACCATTCCGTGGTTAGGGTTATTTTAGGAAAGTATTATATTCAATATGACCATTAAGGTCTAAATTTTAGTTCAAGTCCTAAATTGCTTTTCAAGAAATCACAACCCTAAAGATGATTCTAGCCATTCCATGATTAGAGTTGTTTTAGGAAAGTGTTACATTGAAAGAGACCATCAAAGTCCATATTAGGGTTTCAAACCCTAGTTGTTTTCAAAGTCACAACCTTAGAATGGTTCTAGTCTTCTCGTGATTAGAATTGTTTTATGAAATTGAAATATTCATGAGACTTTCAAAAGTATATATTCAAGTAGTTTCTAAAATAAATTTTGTAAACCTACTTTCTAAAAACTCTTTTCAAAGGTTTACTTTCCAAAAACTCCTTGTCTTAAAGTCCAAGTCAAAACCCTATAGCCTATGTTAGGAAACCTTAGTTTTCTCACATAAAATCATTTTTTTTCTATCTACGTTAAATCATCGGTTTCTAAAACCATTTTCTACATGAAATCATAGGTTTTCAAATTCAAAAGCCACATAAAAAGATAGATTTTCAAAACTAAAGTTTTTCAATTTTACGTCAGATTAAATCTTTTTCAAATAGGAAACCAAATCAAATCATTTATTTATGGAAATAAAATATAATATTTTATTTTAGGAAAAAATAGATTAATTTTTTTCTAATTTCAAACTTTCAATCTTCCCTAAGTTCATTGTTTCCTAATTTCAAAACTTTTCTAAAACCTAGGTCAAACAAAACTTTTCAAAAACAAAACTTTTCTTTTTTTAGTTGAAATCCATTCTTTCCAATTCAAATGCATTGTATGAACCCTAGGTCCTAGGATTGTTTAAATCCCAAGTTACCTCAAACCTAGGTCAAACATTTTCAAACTCAATTTTTAAAATTCAATTCTTCTCAACTCAAATCTTTCCAAATCCCAACTTTTCGAATTTCTTAAATCAAACTTTTCTTAAATCAAGTCTTTCCTTAAATGAAAACCTTCCTAAAATGAAACTTTTCTAATTTAAAACTTTCGTAAAATGGAACTTTCCTAATTTGAAACTTTCCTAAGTCCAAACTTTCTAAAATCAAGCTTTTCCAAAATTAAACTTTTCAAGTGCATGTTTAAACCATGGGTTACCTAAGTCCTAGGAGGCAAAAATCCTAGTTTGACCCCTAACACTAAGTTAGGAAATTTCAACTCTTTTCTAAACCAAGATAGTTTTCAAACTCCAATTCAAGGCAAGATGATTTCAAAGCTCAATTCAATCTTTTCAAAATAAGTCCAAGTTCAGCTTTAAAGCTCGATTTCAAATCAAAGTCAATTTCAAATCAAAGATCAATTTCAAATCTTCAAATCAATGTTCAAACTAGAACCTTTTCAGGTCAAACTTTCTAAAGACCCCAAAGTGTCCTTTCAAGTCAAATAAGACCCCAAAGTGTCTATTTTCAATAACACTCCGAGTCCGAAGTATGATTGACCTAATTCCCAACAAAGGGATACGTAGGCAACTCTCATAGGTGCGGTCACAACCTTTTTCAAAATTCCAATTTTCTTTTTCAAAATCTCTCTTCAAATTCTTTTTATGCACTTGCATATTATGCATCATATTATCCTTAAAGCGATGACTCAAACCTCTTTCTAAAATTCTCGAAGTGGATATAATTAGACTTGGATAATCGAAGATTCTAAATCAGTGAACCTAGGGTGAAAAACATGTAGGTACTACAACGGCAGGATAGGATAATAGCCTAGTGCATCTTCTCTATATGTAACCAACCTCCGAACCTTGAATCACTATTTTTGAGAGACCAAAAATGGAGTTATTTTCAAAAAGGGAGTTATTTTAAAAACACTCTCTTGAGCAAGTTTTCCAAAACCTTTTCAAGAACCATAAGTTTATGACTTTGGAATTTACTTAGTTTTAGGTGACCTAACTCACCTTAACAAAATTAGGTGGCGACTCCAAATCTTTTTCAAAAACCCTTATTCAAATCAATTTATAATTCAAACCTAGTCGAACTTGTCTTTCTAGGAGGATGAGTTCTAACAAGAGAGTACTGTGTGTTTCCCACATATCATCGCGATGGTGTGAAAACCGGGGTGCGACAGCCTGTACCTAAACAAAAGCATACCACGACCTCCTAAAAAGTAACCTCCTAAGTTTTATAGCTACACGCCCATTGCCAAGCCCCATACCACCTGCTTTCAATACCCCCCTCACATGCACTCACCATTCAGGAGGGTAGGGGCATGACACAGAAAGTTGCTTTTACTGGAGCACAAAATACAAGATCTGATCGACAACAAGGTCATAGGCATACAGCCTATAAACCCTGTTCCTGTCCCTAATGTCACAAACAACCCTCTGTCAAACCATACTATCAATATAATCATGGAAGGTGAAGCTGATTCGGAGGGGAACATAGCAACAGAGTACTTTGGGGATCAGTAGAAAATTGATGATGAAAATGACAATGGACGAGCTCCCACCATGCCCAATCTATTTCTACAATTCGAATGAAGTGCCCAATTCCTCTAACTGGCCTGTCAAAGGATCCCTGCCTACAGAAGGGGATCCCTTAGAGGATGTGACATCCGTAACAGAAGGGCAACTGAAACCTCCCCACATCTTTGATGTATAGGGAGATGAATTTTCATATCTTACACCTACTATGGTTGAACCCCTTCTACCAGAGAACCCTTGGCCATGACTGAGTTTGACTATGAGGACATGGGTTGGGCCCCTAATGAGCTAAAACTACCAGTAGCCCCGTTCGAATGGGAAAAGGGTGATCTCATCAACTTGTTTGCTAAGCATGACTAGAAATAGGCTGAGGAGGAAGATAAAAAGAAAGGAGTCAAGAAAAAGCAACTGCAAATCCTAGGGGGGTAGTCTGGGAATGGTCGAAGAGGCCGAAGAAAGCAAAGGATCTAATGAGATCAACAATTGTACCATCCTCACCATTTCACTGAATGCCATGAGTGATTTATCAATTTTTCCCGTATTGTCTGATGATACACCTAGTGAATGGTGCACCAAGGAGGTAGGCATAGTCCCAAAACCCTATTGAGGGTTCTCACCGAAAGGCCTATAAGAAAGGGATGTTTCCATAAAATTCATCTATTTTCTTTCTATCTTTCTATTTCCTGCTTGTTAATTTCCCAGTTTGCATATTTTATTCAAAAACATTTACATGTCATGTAAGATCAAGTCGAAAATGAAATAAAAAAGAGAAGTAATTTCCAGTCTATCTCCTATTATCTCATAGTCATGTGAATGGTAAATTGCTTTTAGCGTATCCTTCTTCATTTTGTGAATGACCTGACTCGGTAAGTGTGATAGCACTAGTTATCCATTCACTAAGTGGCTAAAGCTTCTTAAAAAAAATAGAGAGGGAAGATCCAATCCAATAGTGTGGAGGTTACTTAAATGTAGCACTTGAATGGTATCTGAGCTAAGCAATGGACAACCAGGCTATCGAAATAGCGAAAAGTTCCCCTTATACAGCTCACTAGCACCGCAGGAGATTTTCATTCAAAAACCCAAACCAGGAGCCATCCCCCACACTGGGGCAAACGAATACAAGGAATGAATCCACAAGCTAACATTTACCATTTTTTTTTAAAGGTGTTGCTAAAATCTTGAAAGAACTTTATAGACTAAGCAATTCCACTTGAAATGAAGAGAGGCCCTCAATTCCGCTATCGTACAGTAAAAAATAACTCTTACAAAGCCCACTTGAGCCAATCACATTCCCTTTAAAAATAGACCCAATGATCACCACTCACACTAGGTTAAGGCAAAACTATAAGTGCGTGGTGATCTCCAAAGGACACGCACATCAAATGGCGATCTCCAAGAGAGAGCACAATGAGTGAATGGTGATCTCCAAAAAAGATATAGTATTGATAACATCTCCAAGAGCAAGTGTAAGAGTAGGTTTTCCAAAAAAGAAAAAAACGAGCTCTTTTTCCAAGCATAACAAGTGTGGACTTCCAAGAGAAGACAATGACATCCAAGATGATGATGGAAGGACGACACAGAAGTAATCTTTCTGACAAATAGAAAAGCCTTAAAGAGTGACAAGAGCTACTTGCCAAAGGTGATCGGGGGTCCTCAGGAGCCTAGCAAGCATAACAGGTTTGAGCCTTTATCCTCCTTATCAAATACCCCATGACCTGGCCTACATTACGGTCCAAGTAAAAGTCCTCTCAGATCAAGAAAATTTGCTTAGTCTAAGTAAGCTTGAATAAAGGAAATAGTAACATCTAAAAGAATGGTAAATATAGTGGCAAAATTCACTTCTTAGAAAAAGGTGGTTCTGATTCATACAACCTCCACTGGAGATAAAGATTTGAGTCCACGTACCCTTTCATTTCATACTACCCTTAAGCCTAGCCTACGTTATGGTCCTAAAAAAAGCCTCCTCGGATTGAGAGCCTAACCACCTATCATTATGCTAAGGTCATGCAAGTTGCTGCAAGAGTTGTGTCAAGGAGAGTCGAGAGTTTGGTTACCAACTAGATAATCCCAAACACTAACCCAATGGAAGCAACATCAGGAGTACAATTGCCGGGATCAAGAAAGTTGGGCAATTCAGAATGGTGCAAAATGCTATCACACCTCGACCAAGATAGGACAAAAGCAAAATGGGACGGGATCTCAGAGAAGAGCATACTGTTTTAAGAGTGTAGACATAGGGGTTCCATATGAGCTCTTAGATCGACCTTTGCACACATTCATGATTTTTGCACATACATCTGTTGAAAATTTCAGCATTAGCTGCATACACATGACAAGATCCCTCTATGTAAATTAACATCATTGTTGGCCCAAAACGCAACCCAAGAGGGGGATGAATTGGGTTTATTGAACAATTAAAGCAATTAATATCAATTAAAATTAATCCAATCAATAAAACAGCAGTTCAAGATATATACAATGCAATGTAGACAATAATGGAATGAAAATAGAGCATAAGAAAGCACTCCAAGAATTATCAAGGTTCAACCACAATTCGTGGTCTACTTCTTCACCCAAGATCCCCTTGAAGTCTTTTTCCACTATGCAATCTCCAATTATAAAGTAGATACTGATTTACAAAGTGCTCAGGTCACTTTTACACAAGAACTCATTCCCAAGTTCTTTTAGCCACCAAGTGGTTTTGTCCAAGATCCACTTCAACTTACAAGTGTTTTTTTTTTACAGGAGAACACTCCAACTTTCACTTATAAGTATATGAAGGATATACATATAAAATACAAGCTCTCTATGAAGAGTGAATGAGAATTGAATGGCTTACAACTACCAACTTGAAGACAAAGCAAGTTTTTAGATTTTTCAGCTCAATTAATCAGTGAATGTTGTATCTCTTTTTCATAAATGTATTTGGAGGCTTATATATAAAGCCCTAAATTAATTTCACCTGTTGCAGGTTGTTGGAGCTTCATTAAATGTGCGCCCACTTTAATATAACGTTTAAAAATATAGCCGTTGGTCCCCAAGTGCCAACATTTGATTTCATGTGTCGACACATCAAGTCTGCATTTTTTAAAATTTGTTCACTGTCTTCATGTGTCGACACATCACCCAGAAACTGTCCTTGATGCTTTTCTTGATTAGTTTAGCTTCAAATAGTCTAGGATACTCTTCAGACACACTTAAGATCTTTAAGGAGTTTTCTCTTTGGAGTATGATGATAGATAAAAGTCTTCAATCCTTCAAAGATGTCTTCCAAATTCCTTTTCATTAATGCCTAGCTGCCAAATTCCTTTTCATTAATGCCGAGCTTCTTTTCTTCATTGTTGAGCTCTTTCCATTTGCTGCTAATGTTCTTTCCATCCGTGTAGAGCTTCATATACATTATGTCGATTTCCTCTTCTTTAGGATCACTTTATTAGAAGCTTGATGAAATCTACTCTTGAATACTCTCAATACATATCAACAATCGTGAATCTTAACATCCCTGATGAAGTCCTCATTGGAATTTCTTTTGTAAAGATTTTTGCAGGCATGATGAATTCTCATTTTGAATACCTTCAATCTCTTTTGAATTCAAGTCATCTTCATTTAGTCTTTTCATACGTAATGAAGTCTTCCTTTGAGCACCTTCAATCTCTTCGAATTCAAGTCACCTTCATTTAGGCATTTCGTACTTAATGAAGTCTTCCTTTGAGCACCTTCAATCTCTTTGAATGCAAATCATCTGTTTGAAGTTTGAATAGGTGCAATTGATCTGTTTTGGTGCAAGGCTTGACTTTTGGTGTATTGCTTGAACTTGTAAATGTTGTGCGTCCAATTTGATATGAATTACACTTTAAGTTAAACTATAAATCTAAATTATAATCATTATTAATCTGCATGCTAATTAAATGTATTAGTAAATTAACACAAGGTTTAGTTATCATCGAAATCAAGATGTAAAGTCAACAATCTCCCATTTTTTTATGATGACAAAACCTTTACAAAAATAGGCATTATAAGATAAAATGGAATGAATAGAATCAAATTTCTTACCAAAGAAAACTCCCCTTTTTCTCAATAGGAATTCCTTGAGATTTCTTCAAAAGATTCACATCTTTCTTAAGATTCTTTAATTGTTTCAGCGCACTGTCAAGTTTCTAGTTCATGTTGTTGATTATATCCATGAGATTTCTCAAGATTTCTTCAACATAGGTGGCCTTTTGAGATTTTGCTAAGGGTGTTATAGGTCTAGAGACAGATGCTCTGCCACGAGGAGTGCTACCAGGTGCAACTTTTGAAGGTCTGGGAACCCATTGGCCATTCACTTTCTTATGCACCATCCTGCCCAGTGTATACTTGTTATATTCATCACTATAGGGGTCAGGTTTTCTGTAGTTTTCATCGGATAGGTATTATTGAAAGTGCTTGAAAATCTTGGTAAGCAACATACCATAAGGTAGTTTTTTGGCAAAAATGGTGGAGGTATGAGTCATATTTGTGAGGATGTAGTAGGGAATATCAATTTTGGTGTTTGTCAGGAAAGCCCATAGGAAGAATAGATCTTTTTCACTCGCATGCTGAAAACTTCCAACTTTGGGTAGAAAAATTTTGGAGACAAAGTGGTGTACCAACCTTAGTTCTATTGGTAGGTCATTGGCTACAGGTTGGGTGGTTTCAAGCAAATCTTGACCATAAAGGACATATAATTGTTCTTTTCTAGTTATGTTCTCAAAATACAGTTTTTCACCATATTTGGTTCCCATAATTTTAAATAGAGTGTACTTATTTAGAGTAATATGTACCCCTTTCACATAAGTAGTCAATTCCACACTTTCAACCTTCTTTAATAGATTTGAGTAGAAGTGCATAACCAAATCAGGGTATACATTCTCTCGAATCACAGTGTAGGGTTTCCATCCCAAGCCAGTGAGCGTGTGAGGAAATTCAAAGTTCTCATTCTCAAAATACTGATAGTTAATCCATCGTCCAACCAGAACTTTACAGAGAGAGAAAGTTTTGAGAAACCTGTCTTGAGCCATTTCATCTCTGAAATGTATAGTATCCCAGTCATTGTGATTTGACGAACTTCCTTCAACTGATTCTTGTTTCAATGTTTGAATCCTCTGCCATTTTTAACTTCTAGTAGAAGATCTTTGTTTGATTTTGGGAGCCATTTTGATAGTTTGAAGTTTGGAGAAAGATAAAGAGATTTGGGATGGATAGTTAAGTTTTGCGAGAGAGAGATTTAGAGGAAATGGGTTTGGGTTTCTAGAGAGATTGAAGGAAGGTTTATGATGATTCGTAGGTCATGGTTGGTTGGTGCGAACATGGGAGTGAAATATAGAGAGGGAGGGAAAGTTTGAATGTTTGTAAATGTGAC